>OV281094.1:16676587-17276587 GCA_923060345.2 Erebia aethiops
ATTATTAAAAATACGAAACTGTGTTTGTCTGTATGTCTGCAACATTTTCACTGACAAACTCTGCTAAAACCAGGCGCATTATAACTAAAAAGAAGCGATAGCACTGGTTATAGTTGCTGGTGGAAACGCAGCTCTAATATTGGCTAAAATTAAATTTCATCATTTACCTTTAGTTAAATCTATTATAACATTACATTGGTAGATATAATCGCTGTACTTGAATTATTTTTCCTTATACAATAAAATATTTCGTAATGTTTTTATATATCTTTCCTCATTACATTAATTAATAGGCGCATTCCTTGAATTTTTTCCTTCCTTTTAATATAATACAAGTAAGGCACTGTTTTAGACGAAATTGCATCTTCGTAGGGATCTCTAATTTTATTTGAAAATATAATATAGCCAATGTTTTCCCTGATAATGTAGCGAAGTGAAAGAAAGATATGTGAAAGTATTTTTAAACCGGTTGAGTAGTTTTTGAGTTTATCCATTACAAACAAACAAACAAATCCATTACAAACAAACTTAAAATCAAATCTTTTTTCTTTATAATATTATAAACTGCATTTTAACAGCAGTCCAAGGCATTTCTGGAAATAGTTAAAACCACGCTCTTTTATGATCTAAATGTCTAGGTATATCCATAGACTTAGAAAAAATCCTTAGTCTATGGGTATACCTAATAAATGGTGCTTCAGTTTCACATATTTGAGAGTATAACACAATTATTATTACTTACTTACACACGTATCTACTATTACTAAGTTACAAATTTATTTACGAGACATTTCACCGCGGTTAATTGCCTCATCTGGTGACAGAAGGGCTGGCTCATTTTTTGCACAAAGGATCAGCCTGGCTGTCCAGCGCAGAAATGCAGCCAGCATTCTTGCCACCATTCCACGCGGGCATGATTTATATAGTAATTAGGTTAGGCTAGCTAGCATTAAGCTCTATTGTATTATTTTCAATAAAGGTTAAAAAAAAAAAAGTTACAAATATTTATTATTATTTTACCTATATGTTCTACTTACAAGTGCACTACTATCTACTCTGTTAAAATATTTTTTTAATTTTTTATATTCTTATACTGTAATCGTTTATGCCCTTATTTAATGTCAAGCTATATTTTTTGTTAATATTAGTTGCAACGCTGTTGATTACTGGAAAAATAAAAATAAAATAAAATAAGTAGCAGTTTTCATGAATTTGGTCAATTTAGTAGGAACTTTTACGCCCTTTATTTTTATAAATTCCATAAGCACAGTTGGAAAAATATCTGTCATGCGAAAATCGTTTGATTTTCTGTTAGATGAAACAATGCCAAGATAACACGTTAGGTTATTAGTAGGTAGGTATATCTGCAAAAGTTGCTTCATAATCAGGTCATTGAATGCCAGCCGGTCACATCCTTGAAGACGTTTTATTCACCCAAGCATTGCATTTGCAAGTTGCAACCTTTATGAGGATGACACCTTATTATAAAGTACGTGGGCCTTATCTTATCTCAGATGGGTAGAAATCTCAAATACAATTCTTTCCAAAAAACCGACGTCCAACGCCACTGAAAGTAAAAAATATTTTTTATTTCTACCCACTAACTAGGTATGTTGAAGTCGAGCGAGCGTGATGCGTCAACTTTTCTTATCCTTGTAATACCCGCCCGACTTCAACATAGTGGGTAGAAATAAAAAATATTTTTTACTTTACAGTGGCGTTGGAAGTCGGTTTTTTGGAAAGAATTTTTATTTTTTACTTTTTAGTGTCAGGTTTGAGGATTTGGAGTCAGAATTTTTAATGGGACCACCTCGAGAGCTTCCTCTAACGACTGACAAAAACATTGTTCAAAGCGGCATAGAAACCACGGAGATATGCGGTAACATACTTACATTTAAAAAAAAAATACGCGCAGAATTGAGAACCTCCTCCTTTTTTGGAAGTCGGTTAAAAACAAATATGAGGTTCGTTTTTTTTTATCCACTACAAGCTAGCCCTTGACTACGATCTCACCTGATGGTAAGGGATGATGCAGTCTAAGATGGCAGCGGGACATGCAGGAATCCTGCATGTCCGAGAGTTCTTGATAGCATTCTCAAAGGTGTAATAATACCTAACTGCACTTGACCAGCGTTGTGGATTATGGCCAAACCTTTCTAAGTGCAACAGGAGATTTGTGCTCAAGTATACCGACGCTATTGGTTGAAATGATGATAATGAATGCTTACCCTGCCTTCAAAGCATGTGTTCACAATTCGAGTCCTATACATATATCGTGCTGTTCAAGCCTTCATTGAATATATTGTGTCTGTAAAAACGTGCTTAAATACCTCGAGTATTGTGCTCTTCAAAGCCTTCATTGAATATATTATGTATATAAAAACGTGCTTAAATACCTATTGTTCGTCAAAACGATACGTAACGCAATCAAGAGTGAATAACATACAATAGCCATCTCGGTCTAGGCTGCACCGTTGCGAACAATGTGTGAAAGCGAAGATGGGGTCACGCAAAAACTAACAATATAACTGTCACTAGGTAATAAGAACGCTAATACCACAGCGTAAGTTCATACAGTGGATCGACGCCCATTACAAACAAAAACCTCAATTTACATAGAGGGGCCCTTTCAAACAAAGAATGTGGACCTATTTTACTAACGCCATCTAGTCTGAAAAGCGGGACAGCGCTATGGCGGGGACAAGGACAGGCTTATACAGGTGTGGAGCGCGCTCTACAGGTCAGACGCCCAATTTTTTACTAAGAAAGGGCAGATCTAGTACCTACATATATGTATATCGATGATTACAAATGACAGAGAGAACCGGCTAACATGATGGTGCCTTTCCACCAGAGTATGTGCTATGAACGTAGTATTTAAGTTATCAATTAATTTAAACAATTAAAACGTAGCACATACTCTCTGCATACATCCGTAGCTTAGCTAAGGATGCGTGTCAAACCGTTGTGTCAAACCACCATTTTTTTTTAATCCACAAGGTAGCCCTTGACTGCGATCTCACCTGATGGTAAGTGATGATGCAGTCTGAGATGGTAGCGGGCTAACCTGAGGGTATGGCAGTAAACTCATACCCCTAATCGGTTTCTACACGGCATCGTACCGTAACGCTACGCTTAATCAATCGCTTGGCGGCACGTCTTTACCGGTAGGGTGGTAACTAGCCACGGGCGAAACCTCCCACCAGGCAAAGGCGTGCTTGGGGGGGGGTGTATATTAGTGGAGTTGGCATACATCCGTAGCTTAGTAACGTAGCACATATTATTAACTCTGGATGAAAGGCACCCTTCAGTTTTGTGCTACCACAGTTTTAGGCGTCAGCTCTGAGAGTGGTAGGTAACTACTGACTGCATTATGCACACTAATTTGATATTAGAGTGACAAGAATTTTGTATTGAAAATGCTGCTACAGTCCGATAAACATATCATCTGACCCGGTGACAGGATAGCTAGTATAAATTATGAATTTGTTTTATATAATTATAATTAAAATTTATATAATTATTATGTTTTATTTTTTAATTTTAATTTTAATATAAATGTAATAATTCAGATGAGTTAAACTTAATGTAATGTATTTTAATTTCAATAATTGTAATGTTATTTAATGTAACTATGTACCTACTTGCTGTGCCTTAACAGGGTTTAAAATGCAAATAAATGAATATGAAAAAATAGAAATAAAACAAACAGGCATAAAAATGGTTCAAATTTTGTGGGACTATAGTTTCCTCCGTCACGTCGCTGCCACCCTGCGTGGTTGACTGGTAGGACAGAGCGTATCTCTTCACACTGTGCTAATACCATTCTATTGTCACCATGGAATTATAGGTTACTTTGTACGTATGATGATAGAGAACTTGATTAATGAATAACCTCGGTGCTATGTTTGCAAAAACAGTGTAATTTTTATAATTAGTTGAAGATAAGTTGAAGCCTGAAGGGCGTCCATGACGTGTAGTAAATCCAATATGGCGGATATGACAGAAAATATCATAAAATGCGGATATGGTAAAAAATATTACTTCTTTTTTTGGAAGTCAGTTCAAAATTTACTAAAAATAATATGATATTATTTTAGTGTTCTAAAAAGTCCAAATCACTTTTTGAATTGGACATCAGATACATCAAAAGTAGAGCACTTCGAAAATATCTTAGAATTATACTCAATTCATTTATTCCATGTAGGACATGACAAGTGTCTTTTAAGTTATGTTTTGACTCTACCACCTGTTCGGAAATTATATATTCTACTGTGAAGAACCGGCAAGTACCTCAAGGCAAGAGTGAATAGGCATCCTGTAGGCAAGCGCGCTCGTAACTAGACCTCATCATTGTTTTTTTTTGTAATAAGCATGGTTGTGGTCAAGCGATAGCCTATTCTTAAAAAAACATCCATCACAGAGTTAGTTAACACTGATCAAGAGGTATGGTAGGTACTAGGTAGGCATAGTCAGGTTTTAGTTTTAGAAAATGTCCTAAGTATGTATCCAATGATATAATTTATATGATACTATATCACTTTACGGACCTACTTATTGATTTTGTCTCATTGGCATTATAATTTTAATAGGTGGGGCCACACTGCCAACTGCAATATTACTCTAAATGACAGTTAGTTTGATGTCACGTACCTTGACGTTCCTAAAATAAGGATTATAATTCTAAAACACGATAGTCAACAATCATGAAAAAAATATGACTTTATTCGTTGGCACTAGGCAGTATGGCCCCAGTTCCGGTATGAAATAATACAAAATAAAATAATTAGTTATGTAATTAAAATGTGAATGTAAAGTGTGCAGACGTGGTGCAGACATTGTGCGAGGTTGGCGACCGCCAGTCGACGGATGTGACGTCACGTCGTGACATGTGTCACACAATAAAACAAAGAATTACTTACTGTCAGGGGACAGGGGTCACTGTATTGTGTCCGGAGGTCTATGTGAAACTAATTAGTTCCACGGGCAAGTTTAACAACCTATTTGCACGAGCAAGCATTTACGTTTTTAGGATTCCGTACATCAAGAAACCCTTTTTGAATCACTTTGTTGTCCGTCTGTCTGTCAACCACCTTTTTCTCGGGAACTCAAGTTGAAATTAATATCAAATAGGTACTATATTACTACGTCTACGGTCTACGGTCCCTTGAAGCTGTAAAAATCTTGGCTTCTAACTTTCTAAGTCAACACAATAAAAATATACGGCCGTTTGCCGCATATTTTGCATATTTTTTTTATTTAGAAGAGCGATGTAAATTCCCACATTGACGCTGCCAGGGATCGAAACTGGGACCTCTCGATTGTAAGACAACTGCAGCGCTTACCACTACGCTAGGGAGGTCGTCTAAGTTATTTTCCGTGTCAATCAGGTACCTTTTTTACCCACTTAAACCCCCTCAGTGACCATAATCAGCGCATGATGAAAGGCTACGGCAACTCTAATATGAACTTGCGCCGGTGCCTCCCTAGCGCGTCGCCCATACTGGGCTCGTCCCTCAGGTAATTTCCTGCTAATTTGGATATCTGTTCAGGGGCCATACATCCATATTGTTTCAACTTTCATTATTGTTGACCTTTGTGTTTTAGAACTATATTATATCCTTATTTTAGGAACGGCAAGGTACGTGTCATTAAACTGTCATTGCTAAATAAGCGTTGGCATTGTAACGCCCCTGTAATAGTTATATATCAATTTGCCTAGTAATGCTCGGCTTTTGTGGGCTAACTCGCGTAATGACACCAGTATCAGGTTACAAATGGGACAACAATGGAGCGTCAGCCGTGACGGTCGCGCCTAGGTCATCTGCCACTGCGCATCACGCGTCTATGGAGGATAGAGGTATTTAAAAAAAAATCATTATAGGCTTACGCTTGACCACGATCACACCTGATGGGAAGTGATGATGTGGCCTAAGATGCAGGGACGCGCTTGCCTAGAAGATGCCTATTCACTCTTGATTTAAAGATACCCGGATTGTAATTGGTTGGAAACACAGTTTAAGGTAAGGAGAATCATCTGTGTATATGAAATGTGTCCGTCGAAATGCATTAAATTGGGGGCACCACATTAGCATCAGGGTAAATTTAAAAGGAAGCGCCACGTATCATTAGAGTAGGTATGAGAAATTAACAAGGAAAGAAAACATTCACCATTATTTTGTACAACGTAAGTTGTTGAATTTTTTTATAAATAACTACTTTAGTCGGCGATTATATTTTTTTTTTAACTCGGCATACTTCACTTCATGAACAATTGCTACATTCATACCATACCCTATACCTACACCAGCGCCATTGTGGAAGGTTTTTGAACTGTTATTTATAGCAACCACTGGACACTTTTTCAACTTTTCTCCCATGATTCTCCTTACCTCTACCCTCCACACACACGTCTAACTATAGTCCCATAAACTTAACTGACCCGGTGACAGCGTCGCTGTTTTCACATTTAAAGTTGCTAATAAATATTAGCTGACTAGCTAATGCCCGCGACTTCATCCGCGTGGAATAAGTTTTTTTTATTCCCGCGGGTATTCCTAAATTTTCCGGGATAAAAAGCCTAGCCTATGTCACTCCCCAGGTCCACTGCACATATGTAACTATACCGATGCCAAAAATCACGTCAATCCGTTGCTCGGTTATTGTAGGACAGACAAACACACTTTCGCATTTATATTATTAGTATGATGCCCACGACTTCGTCCGCATTGCTTAATTTTTTTATTCCCCCGGGAACTCATTAATTTTCCGTGATAAAAGTAGTCTAAGTCATTCTCCAGTTCCTCAACTATCCTTCTCCTATGACCTTCCTCGAGATGTAATCTATCTCTATATCAAATTTCATCAAAATCGGTTGAAAAGCTGGGCTTTTAAAGCGTAGCAGACAGACAATTTTGATGACATCACAGTTCAGTATTTCATACAAAATCACATACTAAGCACGCGTTACGACGTTTGAAATAAAGGTTGCTGATTTTACTGTAATAGTTGACAAACACCCAATTCACCCAGTTACTACATAATTGTCATACCAAGTCAAGTAACCTACTTTAAAATCTTTGGTTTTAAATTGTATCACGTATCATCCGCGATCGCTGTGTGTTAAGATGCATCGGTGAAATAATCCCGGCCTTGCGAGCCATTTGATATGCGGCGTGCGTAAAGTGCGACCTTATCGCACGAATTTGTTACCGCCAGCCTCCACAATTTCGGACATTGATTCCCAAATGGAAGTGACCGTTGTCCCGCCAGCTGGTCCTTTACGGAAAAGCTGAATCAATCATTGCTACAAATTGTTGTGGCTTTTTTTAAATCTCGACGCTCTGTTAAGGCCACAACGAACTTATTATTTTCTAGCTACTACTTAAATAAGTTAATCAATCAAATTTTTTAATTAAATTAAATTCTAACTGTTCTAAAACAGTGGATTTTAAAATACTAAAATAGTTACACACCCTAATTCCGGAATTAGGATGTGCAATTATATGCATAAAAAAATATGGAAGACATCCTCCATAACTATCCCTAAAGTAGATTGACGCCCATACTAATAAAATTACACACTACAGGCTCTCCTAGTGACCTACCTACTTATACTAGGATAAGCAAAGTTGACGCATCAAAATTATTTTTTACTTTTCATTGGCGTTTGAAGTCGGTTTTTTGAAAAGAATTTTTTACTACAATGACTGCTTGGAGATACCCTCCTTCGTCTTGCCCCTGTCAACCCGCCTCTGCATAGATGTCCCCGTCGGATGACTGGTAGAAAACAATGTATCTCTAGAGTCTAGACTGTGGTTAAACTGATGAACAAAATTATGAAGACAAAAATAGAGTTTGGAAAACGCTGCTCAAAGGCTTAATCGATATTCTAGCACCGTTTATTTCGGAATGCAGTACATTACATTACAGCAGGGTTTTTATTTAAAAAAAAAAAAACAGATAAATACAAAGCTAGTCTAGTCTAGTCTTTAAGGGTTTTTAAAAGACAGGTTTTTGCACTTTATTGAGATCTCACTTGATAAGTGTAAAGTGTTTTCATTCATCAAATTATATTCTTTTTATTTTTTACAACGTCTTAGTTAGATGTAGACTAGCTGAAGCCCGCGACTTCGTCCGCGTGGTTTAGTTTTTTGATTCCCGCGGGAACTTCTTAATTTTCATATAAATTATAATCTGAACATAAAGTAGCCTATGTCACACTCCACTCTCCAGGGTCTTCGAAAAATCACGTCGATTCGTTGCTCCGTGGCGTCGTGATTGAATGACAAACCAACACACTTTCGCATTTATAATATTGGTATGATTTTTTGGGAATGACATTATTGGGAAGAAAGAATTGCAAGAGCCGTTAGATAAAGATAATATGATAGGCAATGATATTTTCATTGATGATAGGATGTTATCAGCCTAATATTAGCTAGCTTGGACGAATTAACCACGGGTGACGGGACGCGTGATATCGGCTATATTCGCCCTGAGTTTTTACATTGCAAATACGATTGATCGACGTGAGAGCTCACCACGTTAACGTAAAATGAACCTTAATTCCATTATTGTAGAGCTCATTTCATCATTTCGTGTATTTATTCAAACACTGAATTTGTGACTTTAAAACAAGAGATTTTGGGTCCATCTTACTTTGACGTTCGCTTACACTTGGCGTGGTGAGCTCTCACGTCGATCAATCGTATTTGCAATGTAAAAACTCAGAGTAAGCGAACTGGGCAGTTTCGCCATTCATTGTGATATTGTGTTGTCCATGGAACTAATAAGTACTACGTAGTACTTATTAGTTCCATGGTGTTGTCATAGTGATCGACTTTTTCATGCACTAGTGTCAATAATTGACACTAGTGCATGAAAAAGTCATACCATACCAGTACCATACCATATACCAATACATACGATATTAGACTGTATCATCACTTACCATCAGGTGAGATTGCAGTCAAGGGCTAACTACTTTGTAGTAGTAGTTACCTACTTGTTGGAAAAAAAGTGTTCGAAAAAAAATGAAAAAATGAAAATGTGCAATTTCTACCCATTGAAACCCACCGAGAGGGTTTCAATGGGTAGAAATCCTACATAACTCGATCTCCCCATCAAGAGGACCCCCCCACTGTCAACAAATAAAGTGTTCCTACTCAGAAACTTTATGTAGGTTCGCACAGCAAATTGGCAGTTTACACTCCTGCAGCCTAAGGTCATTAACATTATCCTATAGGGCTGAGTTTCCGGTGGCGTGGCGACCGTCATGGCGCAGTTTATAATTAAACTTTAATATATTAAACCCGTTTTACAATGGTTCCCACACCACTTGCCTGGAGACGTCCTGACGCAGTGTCGGACTCAATATAGGATGGAGGGGGCCGCGCGCCAGGAACTTCGGCCTTCGAGTCTGGGGGGCCTCCGAACTTTCGAAAATCCTCATTCGTCTAAGCTCAATTACTGTCAAGACAGGATATTTATAGCTATTGACGGCCGCATAATATGTTTTTAGGACGAGGCGAGGCCGAAGACTTTGCAAGTGATTTTAAAGGGACTAGGCACTAGCAGAGCAATGTATTATGCCATGACACTACAGTTTGTATTTGGAACTTAAAAGCCCCTAAGGATTTTTTGTGCGCGAAAATGTTATAGTTAGAAGACCAAAAATGTTAGCGCTCGTATTAGGTAGGATTCTTATTTTCGGTACTTTGAAGAATCTATTCTACAAAAATTATATTATCGTCGGTCGCGTAGTTCAGTATATTATGGTTCCTATAATTCCCTGTTTACTTTGATTTTATTGTAACGCTTCGTCTCGCGACAAAGTTTCCCCACACCGTAGAAATACAAACCAGGGGCCTCATTCGTGGGCTGCCCCAGGCCTCCCATCCCTCCCGCCACTGTTCGCACGCATTATATCTATTACATAGTATGATTACATGCACTTTGATTATTTGACTGGTTTGAGATGGTTTCAAAATGTTGATGAGTTATATATGCGTTCGTCTCTTTACCACTACCGCCATCTATAGATACTCAGAGAGATCTGTTTAGACTTTATGCAGTTGTCCACCACGCTGACCAAATGCGAATTAAGAAGTCGAGACACTTTCAGGCCTCAGGAATGCAGGTTTCCGCACAATGCTTTTCTTCGCCGTTAAAGCACGAGATATATTATTTTTATTGCATAACGCACTGGCGCAGTGGTAAGCGCGGTTTTTCTGAGAGCGAGTGGTCCTGGGACTCCCGGGTTCGATCCTGACAGGGTCAATTAAGGAATAAATGAAGTATTTATTTCTTGTACTTGAATAATAATTAAAATGCATCTCGTATATTTGTCAAAACATTTATTGTTTCGAATTAACAGTCACTGTACTTGATAAGACGTTTTTGTGACTACATAAGAGTATATTTTTTATCCATCTATTATTTTACTTACAATCACTTACTTCAGCTTTTCGAATAGATACATATATAATAAAAACAATTATTTTTAGTACAAAGATTATAGTAGAAAACGCTGATTACAAATCCCGGCACGCTGCTAGAACATTATTGAAAGAAAGAAAGAAAATACATTAATTCAACAATGTTACCATCGATATATACGAGTAGGTATGTAGGTACTAACTAGAGGGGCCCTTTCACAGAAAAAAGTTGGGCGTCCGACTTGTAGAGCGCGCTCCACACCTGTATAAGCCTGTCCTTGTCCCCGCCATAGTGCTGTCCCGCTTTTCAGCATAGATGCTGAAAAGCGTTATACCAAGCGTTATACCAGCATAGATGCTGAAAAGCATTATACCAAGAAAACTCCTAGCCTAAAATGTAATATTTTTTCGCAATTCTGTTAAAATGTCTAAATCTATACTAGAAATCATAATTATAGAGGTATACACACTTGCGAAATTCGCGCGGAAAAAAATCGCTGGTTTGATACAATTTTCACGCGGTGCGGTAAGAATTATAATCGCGCGTAGTAGGTAAATTCTGTACGCGAAATATAAATCGCGATAATAAAAAATGCGCGAATATTTTTCGCAGTTCGAACGTAGTGTTACATACTAAAATTGGATAAATAAATAACCACTAGCGCCACCTCTAGGGGACTTCTTGAGTGACAGGGACTATACTTTTTATACGACTTTAATAGTGTAACAGAGAACTGCAACATCAAATTACATTTACAAGAGTTTATCAATACTATTTTATTATTTTTACATTTCAATCGAGTGTAGGTAACTGTGTAGCGCAATTTACTTTATTTTTTTTTTGTTAATATTTTTAACCTGTTCTATATTACCAACTTAAATATTTACTTTTTTATTTTTATTTTTATACAATACAATAGGTACCTACCAACCTACCTACTTAATGTCTTATCATCCCAATAAAATATTTTGAATAATATTAACTTTTTCACGTTTTCTAATACTTATTCTTACTTTAACATTATTACATTTATTTACTTAGTTATTTTGGAAAAAAATCAGTCATATTTATGAGAAGTTATGTGTACTTATAATTATTTAATTTAAAAAAAGAATAAGTATAAAAACAATAGACTTGGCTTCGTTAAACGGTACATTCCCGTATACTTATAAATACTCTTAATTTTAATTAACTATTGATATGGTTTTAAAAGTTTTGATAAAAAATTCGTGAGGTATGCGCTTTGGCTCAGTTCTACAGTTTAAAGGCACAGACGTAAGCGTCTACAAGTTTCGAAAAAAGTTTGTAAAAACTTCATAGTCGAGTTAGAGAGTCATTCAACCTCTAAGGGGGGTAAAATAGAGGTTTGAAATATTTTGTGTAGTCCACGCCGACGAAGTCGCGGGCCAAAGCTAGTAAGTAGATTTTAAGAAAATGTAAATAAGCAAAAGCGGGGAGAATCATCTAATCAAAATAAAAGAGTAAAAAGTCTCAAGTGTACACTTAAATATTTAAAAAAAACTCTTTGTATGTCAAAAGCAGAGGCCCCAAAAATGAAGGGGCCTCGGAAAGTATACTATAATCACTCGAACAGAGTATTAGCTGAGGTAGGTAGTTACTGGATTTAATAAAATAAATGCCATTTTAAAGAGATCCAATAATGAGATAGTTGAAATACTACCACGAATACAAAAAAGCCCCCAATGTTGAAATATGTCTCAACAGACCCCATCAGTCAATACAAGGTACCGAAAAGTGCGTAAAAGAAAGAAGATTGAAACAAATTGAAGATAAAAGAAAACCGAAAATATTCGGTTTTGATGCAATCATCTGTGACTGTATCTTGCCTTCTTTACATCCGAACCCAATCTTATATCTTGTCTTATAACGTATTATCCTAAGTTTTTCATATTACAAAAAACTTTACAAATACATAATATAATAAATACCTAACTTTCATAACCAGGCCCCCAGTTGAAACAAGTTTCAACATTGGGGGCCTGGCCTTTACTGGCTTGTACTGGTATATCGTACAATATCTTCAACGGATGAAAATCAGGCAAGGAAAAGTTACTTGCCTTCTTCTCATCGGAACCCAATCTTATACCTATCCTAAGTTTTTCATATCACAAAAAAACTTAAAAAAGGATATAAAGACGTAAGTTTTTATAACCAGGCCCCCAGTTGAAACAAGTTTCAACATTGGGGGCCTGGCCTTTACTGGCTTGTACTGGTATATCGTACAATATCTTCAACGGATGAAAATCAGGCAAGGAAAAGTTACTTGCCTTCTTCTCATCGGAACCCAATCTTATACCTATCCTAAGTTTTTCATATCACAAAAAAACTTAACAAAGGATATAAAGACGTAAGTTTTTATAACCAGGCCCCCAGTTGAAACAAGTTTCAACATTGGGGGCCTGGTCTTTCCTCAGTCAATTCAAATTTTAGGAAAGCCATCGTAAAGTGGTCTGTCATACAAATCATAGTCCGATGATTTTCTAACAATATAGGGCCCCAAACCAGCGGGGGCAACAGGTGAATGGGGCGCGGTTCTAATTGATAAGTCTTGTAGCCAGTAATAGAAAAGTCCTCCGCGGGGGCCTTCCTCGTCTTCTCGTAGATATTGAGCAGGGACTGTTTCAATGGCCGATTTTATGTGGAAACGCGTTTTTATCTGCAATGACAAACAATAATTATTATAAAATGATACCAGGGGCTTCGTTCGCGTGGTTTTAAGGATTTTTGATTCCCGCGGGAGCTCCTTAATTTTCCGGTACAAAATGTAGCCTATGTGTTATTCTAGACTAGAATCCATCTCCGTGCCAAATTTCATCCTATCCATCTAAACTTTCGCATTTATAATATTAGTATAGATGAGATGATGCCAGCGACTTTGTCCGGGTTTTTTGATTCCCGTAGAAAATCTTTAGTTTTCCGGGAGAAAGAGCATAAGATGCCCTTCCCCGGGATACAATCTATCTCTGTTCTAAATTTCGTCAAAATCGCTTGAATCGATGGCCCGTGAAAGACAGACCAATAAATATAGTAATTCCGGATATAAAATATTTAATATCAATCGAAAAAATATTTTTTTGGAATTGGCCCAAAATAAATGGTCTCTGATTAGGGGTTAGACATCTTTTACTACTACTTTTAGGTATCTATGAAAAGGTACACATCTGGTACAACACACAAACCTGGCCAATCCACCTACAGCGAATATTCTTCAACGACCGATGCCCACTTAACGCTTTGATATGACCATCAACAAAAATCGCATCTGTATCAAGATCTTCAAGCGATGTAAGCACCTTTATGAACTGGACGAGGCGAAAGGCCGAGACTCTTGTTCGCCACAGTTCTAAGCAACGTAGATTTGGCAATCTAGCGGCTAAAGCGCTGCAATGCTCGTCTCCGAACCAAGAGTAGCTGAGATTGAGCTCTTCTATTTGACGCGGTAAACGCTGGATGAAGTCTAATAGTGAATTGACGCGTACCTGAAAGTAAATACGTACGATTTATTAATCCGCCTCAAAAACGTCATTCGTGGGAATGGGCGTACTCTTACAATACATTTTAGAAGTTTAAAAAGTCCATTAAAAGTATGCTCCATAAAATAGCTAATTATACTGATGAAGATTACATATTCTTCACTATAATTAGCTATTTTATGGAGCATGGATTTGACTCGCTCCAGCTTCCCTTGGGACTGCAGTAACTTGTATCCTTATAATGACTGTAATTTTTGATTGAAAAAGAGTAACCACCGAGTTTCTTGCTGGCTCTTCTCGGTAGGAATGTCATTCTGCACCAGCAGTAGATTCATTCAACGATTTAAAAGCACTTAGCTAGCAACTTAGTTAGCCTTAGCAGCTAGTTAGTGGTGCAGCTAGTTATCTTTACTAATATTATAAATGCAAATGTGTGTGTCTGTCTGTTAGCTTCTTCACCGTCGTGGATTGAGGTTTTTTGGTTCCCGCGGGAACTCTTTAATTTTCCTCAATAAAAAGGTAGCCTAGGTCCGTGTTATGCCAGGCTATAATCTATCTCTGTGCCAAATTTCATCCAGATCAGTTCAGCCGTTCCAGCTCAAACAAACATCTCAACATCAGTAACAAACATCCATCCATCCATCCGTCATCAGTAGAGATTTTTAAAAATCATACCATTCTCATCCCAGTAAGGTGTAGACGTCGAAGGTTCATCAAATTAGTCAAGTGGGATACGCCTTTAGATGTTAGCTGCACGCAGGAATACAATTGCAGGGAGGTCAAGCCTTGGCACTGTGATATCGTCTCGTATCTAGAAATAGATATAGTAAAACTTACAATGACGTTTATTCGGTTTTAACCAATATCTAAACTAAAGGGTCAACAAATGCCGGAACAGTATTTATTGCTGAAAGGCATAATCTTGAAACTAGAAAGTGTTATATCGTTTTTACTAAACCAGAGAACACAAATTCCATATAAATAATTTTTATAAAATATGCTCTAGTGATGAAGTCAGGTAATTCATAAAATGCAAGTCAGGACTTCACATACTTGTAATTGAGATGTTGGTCAACATGCTATTTTAGATGAATAAGCTTATTGATAGGATAGTATACTAGGACAAGAAAAAAAGCGAAAAATAAGCTGTACATACCTACTATCAGTTAACTCGGAACACCTTAAAGTAAGCTCGGTCAAACAACTGCAATGACTCTCCAAGAACCTAACCATCTCCTTAGGAGGATAGTGTACGGATCTACCGTACATATGGAATGCCTCCATAACTCTCTGTTTTTCTATTTTACACAGGAACCCTGGAGCCATATTATTATTGACAACCAATGAGGTAATGTTGTATGGAATAGGTGTTTTCTCATTGAGGCTTTTGCTTATTGCAAAAACGTCAAGATGGCGCAAATTGTGGAGGGTCTCTACAATTTTCAGTTCAGTATCATCTGAAAAAAATTGTCATTAAATTTGAATTCACAATATTTTAACTTTCCAGATTTTAACCAGACATTTCAGTCACAAAATAGTGTCACTCTCACTTTATGAACATCAAAACATTCTGACAGACTGTGGAATGTCTCGATGTATGACCACAGTGCTTTCTGGTTTCAGTGCTGCAGTCAGTTTTTTTTAATAAAATTTTCTTGATAATAGGTATTTGGCGGGTCACCTCCATGTTTGTTTGTCTAGAGATGCAGGTGTTCTGATGCCCGTAGGAATTGGGAGGTGGTACTCAACTGGTATTAAGTATGTACCTCACTTTATTATTTTAAAAAAATCATTAAAGAAATTATACTCACTCAAGCTGTAATCAAGGGAAATGGTCAGCTCTTTCAAATTTGGAATCAATGTAGCTATTTGAAAAATGATCGCCGAAGGTCCCGGCAATGATGGAATATAGCTTGTTACAAGCAAGGATGTCAGACCTCCATGTATCTTCTCATCGTCTCCAGGGTACATAATCTTCAGCAATATATGCGATATAATGTGTTTCCATCGTTGACTTACTTTTGAAACACTAACATTTAGCTCATGACCACTGATATTATTGAATATCATCAGAAGTATTTCGTCGGGAAGGGCATCTATGGCAGCAAATTCTTGATCCATCTCTCACACAACTTTGTAACGCTTTTTATAATAAATGCAGGTTTTTATTTTACACAGCCTTTTAACAAAGCTCATCACAAAAGACTTAGTTAAATTGATTTCTGAATAATGGGTAAAAATGTGGTGAAATCAAAGCAAAAAAAAATAAAAAATAGACAAGGTTCAGCAAGTTGAAAACAGTAGAAAATAAAGAAAATCGAAATTAGGTCAAAGGTGAATGACCATTCGTGCGGAAACTTCTGTTCACTTCCGAGTTCCGTATTTTCAAGCCAATGTTTCAAGCGTTCCGTTTTTATACATTCTGAGATAATTTTCTAAATAATATAAAATAAAAATTCTTCTATTTGCTTTATAATTAACTTTTATACGCATTTATTGTGGCATATTTGTAGTTCCTGCACACCTTGAGTTCGAAAATTAAATTAAAAAACGTTAACGTAACAGCTGATTGTCAATGTCAAAAGTTCAAAATTGTCAACAAACCTTGTGTCTGTGATGTGAAATTGTTGCATTTCTTTATTCAATTATTCATTGGAAATCTGAGACAAGTAACTAGGATAAGGAAATTGTAAAATACATTCGAATTGCGGAGAAAAATTATTAAATTTCAATTTGTATTTAAAAAGAATAGTGGAATATGCGAATGTTAACGTTCAGTATTCTCAAAAATTGCAAGTTCAAGCCTCCACTGTGTAAAATTTCCAAGAGTTTCAGTGTTGATGCTTCCCAAACCTCACAAGTAGAACCTATACACAAAAAGTTATCAGGTAAAGTTTCTAACTGTTGTATAAGATCTAGTTATAACCTCTACAGCCCATTAACGTCCTACTGCTGGGCACAGGCCTCCACACTCATAGGAGAGAGGGAATTAGAGCTTAGACCCACCACGCTGCTCCAATGCGGGTTGGTGGGCTTTAACGACTATTATCATGTTAGTGATAATAACCGGGACCGACGGCTTAACGTGATCTCCGAGGCACGGGGGTGAAACACCGCCAACTTCCAACTCCGGGCTGGCACTGAGAATTACCTTATTGAAAAACCCAATACCTAACAATAATATTGTTAGTTATAAAACAAATCCATAAATGTTTGGCCAAAATTATACAATGACATCTCTAATTTTTTAAAAAGCCTCGCCTTCCAGTCTTCCCTGGTATACAACTTATCTGTGTACCAAATTTCATCAAAATCGGTTGAAAAGAGAGGCCGTTAAAGCGTAGCAGACAGACACACATTTATATTTATAATATTATTAGTATCTATGGATTTAAATAGTTAATTTTCTCCAGTATGACACAGTTTTAAATTCAAAACTTGACTGATGTGTGCAGTTGCACTCGTTAATGCACACGCCACACGTTATAGTGGATTTTATATCTTACTTATTATTTTTAGTATTCACTAGAAAACATGATAAGCAGTTACTTAAATCACATCAAATGTGTACTACATTTCCGCATATTTTCAGTTGACACAAGTTATATAGAAATACTACCATCATGGAAACCGGATGAGGCTCCTGAGCTCCGTGCCGACATATTTCAGCACATGCGTGTCCTGCCTAACTTTGTGAGTGAAGAAGAGGAGTCTTCTTTGCTGGCTGAGGTAGAACCTCAGTTGAAGAGGATGCGATATGAATATGATCACTGGGATAATGTAAGAAACCTTGTCCAAGTACTAGAGCCAATAAGATAATAAGAAATTGCCCATTTTATAAGGTATCTGGTGAATAAAACTAAGCAAATGATGACCTGGTGCAGTGTTGAGCGCTGTTGTCTTAACATGAGAGGCCCCAGATTTGATTCCTGGCAGGGCCAATTTGGGAGTTTAATAGTAATAATAAAGTAATTTCTGAATTTTCTCTGGTCTAGCCGTAGGCTACTTTTTATTATTGAAAATTAAAAATCCTGCAGAATCAAAAAACCTTAACCCACGCGTTTGAAGTGAAGTCATGGGCATCATCTAACAAAAATCTTCCTGTACATATTTATTAAACACTTTAATAAATATTGTTTGAAGATTTTTGTTTGTTCAAATAAAAAAGTCTTTGTTCAAGCTATCTATTCTCTATTCTCAGGCGATCGAAGGCTACCGTGAAACGGAACGCGGTAAATGGAGCGATCAGAACGAGGTAGTGATGTCCCGCGTGAGAGAAGTCGCGTTTGCACCCCGTGTGGAGTTGCTTCCCCACGTGCACGTGCTAGACCTGGCCGCGGCCGGACATATCAAACCGCATGTGGATGCTGTTAGGGTAAGATGATAATTAATTGAAAAAAATTGTCAGTCGTAAGGACTGCCGATAGAAGTGAAAATGGTGTTTTTTTTTTTATTATTATTTTAAAACGAGATGGACTTATGTGAGTAACATAATCTGTCTCGTTTTAACCATTCAAAGTTCGCTCTATAGATCTCACACTAAGGCATTAAAGTTTAATTTCGAATGTAGTATATTTATATGTTCGCGAGCATGTCGATTGTCGGTCACGGTCACGCGAATCTACATTTTTACCCCCTATCAAAAAGTGCTCAACGCGCCTAAAGTAGTTTTCACTTCAAAAATTGCGCTTGTCCTCAGGACCTTGAAGGCTCTTTCAAGGCCCTGCAGGCTAGGGAATTTTGGATAAACCGTCCTTATTTCTTGTCTACATTATAAAGGGAACCTCAAAATTTAGACTTATAATAACTAGAACATTATTTTCATTTATCATTACCATCATTTCTGTACTGTTTGTCTATAATTGGATCATTGCATTTTCTAAGTAATGAATAATGACTATTTGTTGCCAAAATCTATCTATGGATGGATCGATGTTTGTTACTAAATCACGCCATAACTGCTGGACCGATCTGAATGAAATTTGGCACCGAGATAGATTACAGTGTGGAAGAACTCATTGTTAGGCTACTTTTTATCCCCGAAATTTAAAGAGTTCCCGCGAGAACCAAAACAACTTCAATCCACGCGGACGAAGTTGTGGGTATCAGTTAGTATAAAATAAACGAAAGCAATTATTCAATTAAAGCATTTAAACAAGTCTATTGTAAAATAAGTATAAATGTCAACTTATTAAAACTTGATTTCAGTTCTGCGGCGATACAATAGCTGGGCTATGCTTAGCGTCGAGCGCTGTGATGAGACTGACACACGAGAAGATACCACACATAGCGCTGGACGCTTTACTGGAGAGGAGATGTCTTTATATCATGAGGTATTTAAAAAAAAATGCAATTTCGTGAATCTATGCTAGAGGGACAGGGACAGAGTTTATCGTTTATTTGTCACGTACGATTTCCAGACCAGTTCCCCGCCATTTATTAATACAAAAAGAACTATGTTGTAAAACAATCCTAATAATTCTTAGATTTACAGTATTATGAAGGAAAGTTGTAGTTACTCAATTTACGTACAGACATTGGACATACAGGTGTCTCTTACGTTACGTCATATTTTGACGGGTAGGTAGGTAAATTTTGACTTTACCATCGGTTCGGAAAAACTGAACCGATGGTAAAGTCAAAATCTACCTCTACTGAGAAGAGCCGGCAAGAAACTCAGCCGATACTGTGTTTTAAAAATAAGACGTTATACAATTATACATGTTATATTTTAGTTTTTAATATTTTAATTAGGATTCATAACAGAAACCATTTTTAATTGGTGTCAGAGACCACAGAGAGAGCGGAGCGGAGGGACAAATTTGTTACTTTTTAATTTTTTCTTAATGTTAATTTTTTGTTTGACAGCGGTGTGGCGCGCTATGAATTTTCCCACGCGGTGCTGGGGGGCGAGCATAGTATGTGGAGGGGTGAGAAGTTACCCAGACGACGAAGGATCGCAGTCATATGCCGCGAACAGCCCAGGCCGGAAAACAGGCAATAGTATTACTAGTGTTGATAGAGTTATTTAGATAAAAATATGTGAATTCACGCTAATTATAATTTGTTATTGTTGACCATATAGTTGTATTATTTAACTCCGAATAATTACTTTACTCTATGCTTTGAATTAAAAATTGAATGAGCGCAGGTTATTATATTACCTCACTGAAAAAAAAGGATTCGCAACAAAAATTAACTTTGGCCTCCTGTTGAACAAATTGGAAAGCTTTTACCAATTTTTATATACCAGTACATTTTAATCATCGATATATATGTAGGTACTAGATGAGCTCTTTCATAGAAAAAAATTGGACGTCCGACCTGTAGAGCGGGCTCCACACCTGTATAAGCCTGTCTTTGTCTTCGACATACAGCTGTCCCGCTTTTCAGACTGGATGGCGTTAGTAAAATAAGTCCACGTTCTTTGTTTGAAAGGGCCCGTAAATGTAAATTGACGTCGTTGGTTTTTAAGTTAAGTGGCACAAGTCATCCTACAAATAATTTAGAATTTTACATTAAAAAACATCGATTTTTGAATATCAATCAATCAATCAAATCATTTATTCAATATAGGTACACTGTAGGTACACTTATTGACGTTAAAAATTACTTACTTATAAAACATGATGGTGATAATCGGTTACGGTATCTTAAAACTTAAGCTACGAGGGTTCCCAACGCGCCCTGGTCTGATAATATATTCAGTTCAGTAGGTTTTAACATAACTTTTTTTATATTACTAAAAATCGATGATGCGGTAATAGTTAATAGGACTTGCTTCAAACGGTGAAGGAAAAATACGTGAGGAAATCTGCACGCCCGAGAGTTCTTCGTAATGTTCCGAAGCTGTGTACTCTGCAAATCCACTTGGCTAGCGTGGTGGATTATGGCTAAACTTCTCATTCCGAGAACAGAATCGTGATCAGTAGTGATCCGGCAATGGGTAGAAATGATGGTAAAGAGAAAAAAAAACTACTGGTAAAGAGAAATAAAACAAAAAAATTACCGCATTATTTCAATATACTTATTTAACTATGTTTAAACACTAATATTATCTATGCTTATTAGGTATTAACTAATATAAAGGCACTGTACTAAATCTCTTCTAGTGCTTCCATTTCGAGATATTCCACGTCTCCCTCCAAAGGCTCGACGCCGTGCATTCTGCTCAAAGCCTTCTCGATCTCGCCGCCTTCCCAGTCTGCCTCCTCCTTAAGAAAATAACACTAATATTTGTATACCAAAAGTCAAAACAATTTTTAGGTTTCTGTACGTCAAGAGAAAAAAAGCAACCCATAAAGGATCACTTCATTGAACGCGTGGATGTATCAAGTTGAAATTAATATCAAATACTTAGGTCTGCTGTCCCTTCGAGCTGTATTTAAATCAAGCTTTTAACTTCTAAGTTTTTTTTTAATCCACTACAAGCTAGCCCTTGACTGCGATCTCAACTGATGGTAAGTGATGATGCAGTCTAAGATGGTAGCGGGCTAACCTGTTATAGGCATGGCAGTTATATTAAACCCATACCCTTTCGGTTTCTACACGGCATTGTACCGGAACGTTAAATCGCTTGGCGGCACGTCTTTGCCAGTAGGGTGGTAACTAGCCACGGCCGAAGCCTCCCACCAGGCAAAATGTAATCAAAAGATACGGTCGTGCTAAATTTCATCCCGATCCGTTTAGCCGTACTGGCCTGCTTGAATACCAAACATACATCCATCAATACAAACTTTCGCATTTATAATATTAGTATAGATGTTAGGAGACGGTGGCTAGTTATCATATTATAAATAGTTTTACCTGCGGTGTTTCCCGGCGGTGGACTCTGGCGTGCCGTTTCATCGCTGCCACAGATCCGAACCTGCAATAACAAATAAATTAACAAATTAAGGTCTATTGAAAATTTCAAGTGGTTAAAGAGGGAAGAGTTGCAGCAACGTTAATTAAATGCAATTTGGTATAACGAATTTGACCTTTACATTTCCTCCGTGCTTCGGAGAGCACGTTAAGCCGTCCGGTCCCAGTTATTATAACTAAAATATGATAATAATCGTTAGAAACCTAAGAGTTGAAATAGTACCCTACTCTTAGTTGAGTCGTGTGCGGAAGGATCTGGGAACCCAACGCATTATTATCCCAAGAAAGGGAAAGGGGTCTCGACCCTCAGCAATGAGGATTGCTGGTTCTTCTCTGTGGGAATGTCATTCAGAACCAGTGGTAGATTCACTCGACGATTCAAAAGCATTTGTCAATGTCTACTTGAATAAAAAAGATTTGAGTTTGAAATGGCAGGGCAATGCTGAATGGTAATGAGAATGATGGTGGTGATGATGATAATGGTGATGGTGATGATGATAATGGTGATGGTGATGATGATAATGGTGATGGTGATGATAAATACGGTGATGATACATACGTGCGTCCGCACTGCTCGCACGCGACAACATTCGGATGCGGTTGAGGCGCGGGCGCGGAGGGCTCCGGGATCTCTTCCCCGGCGTGGCACTTCCGGATATGCGCCAGTAAATCATTCCTGGAGTATTGAAGCAGGCGTTATTTTGCGGAAGTCCATGATAATGAAGAAACTTGAAATTTTTTTTTTTTTTTAATATCCACTACAAGCTAGCCCTTGACTGCGATCTCACGTGATGGTAAGTGATGATGCAGTCTAAGATGGTAGCGGGCTAACCTGTTAGGGGCATGGCAGTTATATTAAACCCATACCCCTTCGGTTTCTACACGGCATCGTACCATCACGAGGTCCTGGGTTCGATTCCCGGTCGGACAAAAAAAAATTGGTATTGGGGTTTTCAATTCAGAAATTCTCAGTGCCAGCCCGGATTTGGAAGTTGGCGGTGTCTCACCCCCGTGCCTCGGAGAGCACGTTAAGCCGTCGGTCCCGGTTATTATCACTAACATGATAGTCGTTAAAGCCCGCCAACCCGCATTGGAGCAGCGTGGTCTAAGCTCTAATTCCCTCTCTCCTTTAACAGTGGAGGCCTGTGCCCATCAGTGGGACGTTAATAGGCTGTAATGAGTCAACATCTCCTGAAGACGCTCCGGTGTCGGAGTGAAAAGTATGTTGAGAAAAATTTGGAAGTACATACACTGTACCCATTGAAATAGAACTAAAAAAATTCTACATCAATGACTGTACCACATAGATTTACCTGGCGGATTATAGCGAATTAAATTTCAAGTTTTTTCATTATTGGAGTAAACAATAAGGATTTGAAATTATTTAATTCATGCAAGACAATGTTTGTTCAATTTTTTTTTTTTGACTTGTCAGCCCTTGACTGCGATCTCGCCTGATGATGCATTCTAAGATAGTAGCGAGTTAGGGGCATGGCAACTATATTAAACCCATATCCCTAATCGAATTCAACACGGCACCGTGCCGGCAAGCTAAATCGCTTGAAAATTCATAAAAAATAAATTCCCAAATTGACACTGCCTGAGATCGAACCCGGTACCTCCCTTTTATAGACCATAGCACTCACCACCACTGGTCAAAATCCATACTAATATTATAAATGCGAAAGTGTCTGTCTGTCCGCTGCACGCTTTACGGCCTATCTTTTCAACCGATTTTGATGAAACTTTTTATTCAGGAAAATTAAGTTCCCATGCGAATTAGAAAACCTAATCCACATGGACGAAGTCACTGGCATCATCTATATAAAATTAAAGACTAAGGAGAAGTGACTTGAGTGAAGCGAGTTCAAATCTGGGGAGGGTAATGATTATTACAGTTACCAATTAGTTTCATCATTACGACCTCCGTGGCGCAGTGTGTAGCGCTGTTGCCTAACGTGCGGAGGTCCTGGGTTCGATCCCCGGCAGGGTCAATTTGGGAATTTGTAATTTCTGAATTTTCCCTGGTCTGATCCTGTGGGAGGCTTCGGCTGTGGCTAGTTACCACCCTGCCGGCAAAGACGTGCCGCCAAGCGATTTAGCGTTCCGGTACGATGCCGTGTAGAAACCGAAGGGGTATTGGTTTAATGTAACTGCCATGCCCCTAACAGGTTAGCCCGCTACCATCTTAGACTGCATCATCACTTACCATCAGGTGATATCGCAGTCAAGAGCTAGCTAGTAGTGGATTAAAAAAAAAAAAATTACCTGGTAGCGAATCTCAGTATGCACGCGTCGTAGCCGCACACAAACCGCTCGGCCTGGCGGTGTGTCAGCGCGTGCGCAGCGAACGCCTCCGCGCTGGGCAGCTGGGTAAAGCACGACGCACACAGGAGCGGCGGCGCGCGGCCGTGCGAGCGGCGCGCGTGTGCGGCCAGCGTGCCGCGCGCGCCGCACCGCATGCCGCACACGGGGCACGTGACGCATGAAGACTCGTGCCGGCGCATCTCTGCGATGCTCTGACGGGTTATCATACAAATGGTACATATGTAAAAAAATTAAATTGGCAGTCATAGGAACTGCTGATAGAAGTGAAAACAATTAATATTAAAATAATTAAAAATATATTCTAATTTATAATATATATTATATTTAGTTACTGTAGTATCTATATGTGTAATTTATATGTAAACTATAGTATGTATGTTCATGTAAGTATATTTTATACTTTTGTTATTTTTTATTTTTCTTTTATGTGCATCGACCACATGAGCTTCTAGACCCACTGTCATAAGCTTTGTTCGCTCGGGTTGCCTTTAAAAGATCACTTTAGTGATACGCCTTTGCGCTTTACCACAGTTTCCTGTCTTTTGTATTGTATGCTTATTTTTGTACATATGTGTTAAGATGCAATAAAGACTTATACTACTTTTACTACTATTACAATTATTTTATAATAATAAAAATATTACCCTAAAACTAAATATATAAACTATAATATTACCCTAAAACTAAGGCATTAAAGTTTAATTACGAATGTACTATATTTATATTTAAGATCTGTTGTATTACGAGCTGGACTGGACTGCTTACCACCTACTTTACGTAGGACGTAAAACGCACCAACTTTTTTGGCCTAGCCAGGATTATGACCTACATGTAACCTAGTAATGGGTCCTACATATCTAACTAAGGAACTGATTTACAGAGCTTGACATCACCACATTTTGGCCAGTTTGTGCCACATAATGCTCTAGTGTTGGTCAAAGATGGCGCAGCTTCCGATCGTGACCTCTTAGGCATTCGGGCAATTTAAGTTTCGCGTACGGATTTCACTACGAATGTGGTGAGCGTCATACAACACAAAAAGTTCGCTCTAATATACAAGTTCTTACTGCACCATGTCAAAAACCAGACATTTTTGTGAATATATCTCCATATTATTTTTAGTGTTACAGAATTGAATTGAAAAAAAAGAAAAAAAAAAATTGCGGAAAATGTTTTTCGCAGTGCGAACATAGCCTCAGACCTGGGTTAAATGATTACCTGGAAAGTGACATTGCACAGGTTGCACAGAAGACTCTGTGCGGATAGCGCGGCGGCATGTAGGGTGGAGTGATCCCTCAGAGACTCCTTGTCAGTGAATTGAGCTCCGCACGTCCAACACGAGTGACGAGCGCCGTCTGGGTGAATGGCTATGTGGTCGCGGTATTCACTGGCCCGCTGGGAACAAAATACATAATGTACTTCCGACCGAATTTTGTCCACAGCGGCCTATCTCCAGAGAGATAAGCCATCTGCGCGGGAGATGTTATTGTACACAAGTGTATACACAGGTGCACTCTCTGTTTCTTTACTTTACCAGAACAAAGTGCAGTCAAAACCTCTTATGAATTCATTTAGAACAACATATTTGTTATGTCTAAAAACTATAGTTAATTAAAAACAGGACTGCCCTGCCAAAAAGAATTTTGTTCAAAAATTTTATAGCCAATGTCAAATAAATCCCATACATCCAAATTTCTTCAGGCATTGAGAGGTTATTTTTAAAATAACGAAACACATACAGAGATGAACCCTGAAAACATTACACTTGTTTTTACGGAGCCGCGGTGTAAAAATACAGTAGAATACAGCTATTACAATATATAATATATTTTTATAACAACATATTAGCTATGACTGAAAATTAGGGCTGATTTTGATGTTGCTTATAGAATAAGCACTTCATTCCATCAATTCACATTGCTGGTAGCATACTAATTGTACCTATCATACAGGAACTTAAAACCAGACTAGAAAAAATTCAAAAATTATAAATTTCCACTCCCACTTGTTAGACACCAATGCTGACCACACCGCCAGGGAGGACATCAAATTCACATCATTGTTTTATTTCTGTTCAACATAAAACTGTTTTATGTTGCTAATAGAAATAAAATTCTTACAGGTATCACACTAATATTATAAATGCGAAAGTCAGTTTGTTTGTTGGTTTGTCCTTCAATCACGCTGCAACGGAGCAACCGATCAATGTGATTTTTGGCATGGGTATAGTTGAGGGCCTGGAGAGTGACATAGGCTACTTTTTATCCCGGAAAATTGACGAGTTCCCGCGGGAATCCAAAAAAAAACTTATTCTTATTATTGACGAAGTCGCGGGCATCAGCTAGTGAAGATATAATTATGTAACAGGTAGAGAAGAAATAATTACATACCTGAAAAGACAGTGGACAAATGGAGCACTGATAGACACTATCCCCACACGCATTCCTCGCTTTCTCCAGATCCTCATCGTCAGCAGCAGCCGCCGCAGCCAATGCATCTTTATCCACCATAATAATATCATCTTGACTATAAACACCTCCAGAATTAGCACTCGGACCTCCGACAACGATAAAAACATCAATCTTCTGAGTTAGTTCATGGAGTTTTCTCCTCAAAGCACGGATTTTCTCACTCAGTGGAGGTGCTGTTCTGGTGTTTAAAGCTGTACTGAACTCATAAGCTTCTAGTGCACGGCGAATGCAACTTACGCATAGTTTACCATCTGGAAGAACCTGCAAAAGGACTTAGTAGAGCAGAAACGGTAATAGGCTGGTAGCTTGGTTTAGTCCCACACATACAGCACACAACATATTCTAATTCAATATATTTCCCCGCTTCGCAAGGGCCTAGTTAAAGCAAAATAATTAGTACCTTATTATTGTTTAGATGCAAAAGTATAGTCCGCAGAGGCACTTCCATCGGCTGTGAACCGGCGTCGTGTTCCTCTGGGGTGAAGAGATCTCCCCCGCCGCCGCACACGGAACACGACTCTGTTTCCACTTCTTCCTTCACTACTGTTGAAGCCATTGTGTTATTATCGAGGGTAACTGCTGTGCTGTTACAATAAAAAATAAATGCACATTTACATTGCACGATAATAGAGGTAGATTTTTTGAATTATTTTGATGTTTGACATAAATGACAAATGACAATTGACATTACATATATTTACATTCTGCTGGGCGACCGCGTAAATTCTGCATGATCTGCATCAATCATTGTTACAGTATCAATTGTTGTGATTGGCTGAATTTTTGGTATTCTTGCTGCGTCAATGGATTTTGTCCAATAGTGGAAGAGTGATTGCGATCGTTATACTGTAGCTGTCATTTTTACCCGGTCGCCCTGCAGATTCGCTGAGAAAGAAGAAGATTAAATTGATTAAATTCTTCCTAAAGCTGATATTATATTGATAAATTGTCATTGGACATTGTCACTGTCAGTAAATTGTAATAGACAGTACCACAGATTAAATAAAATTAAGCATGTAAACGTGTAACAGTCCGACCACAGAATATGCAAAAATCGGTAAAAATCGAAATTTTCTTCGGGCGTTTATAGTGTGGGCATGCACTTATACGAAGATAATAAAGTTCATCATTGTTCTACTATTTTTGTTTTGTTTTGTAATTTGTCTCTGGTCACTCGCCATTTTTGTTTGTGTTGAACGCAGAACGAATTCGGCATCTGAGAAAATTTGAATTTTTCATCTGTTTACATCTGGGGATTACCAGATATTATTGTATAATTTGTAAAATCTTAAGCGACATAAGCGTTTAAAATGTCTATCGGTGTGCCTATTAAAGTACTTCACGAAGCTGAAGGCCATGTAGTGACCTGTGAAACGAATACCGGCGAAGTGTACCGCGGTAAATTGATAGAAGCTGAGGATAACATGAATTGCCAAATGACCCAGGTTACCGTTACGTACAGGGACGGCCGGGTAGCTCAGCTGGAGAATGTGTACATCAGAGGGTCGAAAATCCGTTTCCTAATATTACCTGACATGTTGAAGAATGCTCCAATGTTCAAACGACAAGGAAACAAGCCAACCGCTGGTCGCGGGAAGAGCGCTATTATAAGAGCTCACGGTTAGTAGATATTCGTTGTTTGCATTGTTACTGCACTACAGTTTGTTTACAAACAAATGACTTGTGAGGAAACTGTATCTGAACTGAACTGTGAACATAACATATACACAACCCTTTAAGATTAACTGTCTTTTATAATACCGCTGATAAAATGGTAACCACTCTGTCAACCGTAACTTCTCCATTTAGGATCAATGAAGTAGTTACCGTTAACCACTCAAGAATTGAGCTCTTAAAAGAGCCTACTTATACTTACTCATAGTTATGAATTAGTGTAATAAAAAACTTATTAATTTTAGTTATAGTCTCAACTGATTTTTAAGTAAATTTTACCTGTTACTAGACTTACTGTTAATCTGCCCTTTTTATGGATTACCCAGCTTCATGCTTAGTCAACACATTTTTTTCATCAACTACAAGTTAGCTCTTGGCTGACTTGTAATTTAAGATTGTGGTTATATATTTAAATTCATACCCTTAATCAGTTTTACACTACATCATCGCGGACCGCTAAATCGCTTTGTGGCACTTCATTGATGGCAGGGTGGTAACTAGCCATGGCCGAAGCCTCCCACCAGGCCAGACCAGAGAAAATTTAGACATTACAAATTCCCAAATTTACCCTGCTGGGAATCGAACCCTGGGCCTCCCACTAACTACACACTTGTAACTCATTGTTATTTACTGTACTGTAATTATTTATTTATTTATAATGTAATTTTATATATGCTAATCTAATAATGTATTAAACTTTCTAAATTAATATTATAACCTATGAATTTTGAGCAGCAGGTGTGTTTGTGCCTACTGCCAATTTTGCACGCCAATTATTTGGCAAAATGTGACAGACTTATCAATCCAATTTCCAGCTTACTATGTATTTGAACTCACATTTAGCAAAATAAATCATTTTCATTTTCATTTTTCATTTTGTATAAAACTTGTTTCTGTTACAGCGGCCGGCCGAGGAAGACCAGGAGGTAGGGGTGGAGGTCATCGCGGTGGGTGGCAGGGAGGCTCTGGGCCTTCTAGACGATAAAAACGAATCTAGGCTTAAGTTTAATTCCTTCTAACTTTACTAAACTCCAATTAAAGTAATTATGTATGACTACAGTATGATTGTTTTTTTTTGTATTGAAGTTTGCAAGAACCAAATTGTTTATTTATACAAATATGAGAAATTTTTGACTCCAAAAACTTATTAGTGCTTTTTGTACTGCAATAACCACAAATTCACCACCAAATGTTAGTTTAAAGTAACATGGTATATTCCAATTTGATATTTTGTGAAAATTAAGTACTTCATTATTTGAGTTACAAGTAAATGTAATGTAATGTTTTATGAAACATACTGAAGCCTGAAATAGAGGTGTTATAAGTTAAACTATCGCTAAACGGTTAATGGTTGAAAATGGTAGTATGTACAATGTTTCTAGTGCACAGGACTAGATGGTTTACTATGGTTAACCATTTAACAAATGGTAGTAAAAAACAATGGTTTTTTTTCACTTGCTAGTGCACAGAAGTGAAGATTGTTTACTACCGTAGTACCGTTTTCAAAAATTAACAGTTAACCATTTAACTGTTTAGCAATAGTTTAACAACTAGTCTGAAACTCATATAAATTGGATGGTTTAAAAATGCTAAGTGTCGGTATATGATACATTTATTGGAGTAGGTATTTAAATATAACTTGAATGTATGTTGAGTGGCTACTGTACGATTTGTGATAAGGTTTTAATAAATAATAGTCGTGTATTTAAGTTTTTTCATTTTATTTTCCTTACATTTACTTTTCTCTTAGTTACAGTAACTCGTTTCATTATATCTAAGTATCAATTAAAAAATATGTACATTGGAATTATTATTCAAAACTAATGGTTCGGTTTTCAGATTAACTTTAATGCTACATAGGTATCATAGTTCATATTTCATAATATTGTTAATTTACACTAGTGGTTCGCCCCGAACTGAGACCGCGGCGCCATCTATTGACATAAATGTGACGTTCTGTTAAAAATACTGAAGCTCATTAAAATATTAAAAAGTTTACAATATTTAAAAACATTAAAAGTTTACAATATTTATCTAATTTTAGTATTGATCAAGTTTCAGGCTCATCCTTTCAGAAAATTTAGAGTTCTGAGGTCATCTTTGGACGTAAGAAAATCCACTTTGAAAGCCCCCCATTTCATCAATTTTGGGGGAAAAATTAAAAAAAATATATTTTTGTACTCTATTCCTAATTATCTTTAAAATGATATAGGTACCGCAACCCTATGTAACTTTATAAAAAATATTTTACTTCGCATTCGCTTCTATGAGAGCCCCCCAGAAATAAAGATTTTTATAACTTTTTAAGCCATATTCGGCGAGAGGCCATTGGTTTACATATTATATTTAAAGCTGAAGTAATTACGTTCAGTAATTCAGAAGTTATGATGCTCTGACAGACGGACGGACGGACAAGTGCAAATTCACTCAAGTAGGTAGGCCCAGAGACCTTCGCTTCGCTCGGTCAAAAAATAACAGAAATGCATTTTAGTTTTAAGATGCTTATTTTTATTTTTATTTTTACTGCAAATATATCATTTCAACGGTCTTAAAAATATCTACTTGTTAAAAATCCACACAAGCAAGATACTTTTTAACTTAACATGTTCATCGTATACCTACCTATTGCAGAAAGGGCATTAATCCTCTTTCAGTTTCAAGTTGTTCGTTAGAGTTAGCTTCTGAAAAATATACACCTATATATTCCTTAATCTGGGCTTAAACCTAGATCCATTTTAAAGTGATCAGCTATTGGTGCGATTGCACGGTGTAGGGCACAAATCAGTCTTTTCCAACGATGGCTTGTTATTGGGCTCTTCTACGGGCCCGCTCCACAGCGCGGTTAGTTCTTTGTGTAGTCTTTGCGCTGGTAGCTCCACCAGCAGTGCCAGTGGGAGTGCCGCCCCATATGACACTACTGCTACGCCGAACCACTCGAAAATCTATAGGAACGAAGAAATGAATTTTATTTTGAAGTTATTAAATGCCCGCAGGTTATTAAGTTATTAACTGAACGAGTAGACACTCGACGATTCAAAAGTATTTTAAAAGTTTATTTGAATAAAAAAACATGAGTCTGATTTTTATTTTCCGGGAGAAAAATAGGGATAGAAAAATAGGGAGATACAGTTCGCGCGAGTTGAATGCAGAGTAGGTATGTGTCACCATACATTTACTCTGCATTCAACTCGAGCGCGAACTATAGGCAGTCTGTGTCCATCTGTGTCACTTTCCAGTTGAGTTTAGGTAAGTAATGGGGGCTACCGCGTTTAAATCCGCAGCTAGAGGCGCTAGTGTAGTGTGAGGTCTCCGAAATGTCAAATAGGTATTATCACTGGGCCTTTATCGCGGGTCTAATTAATTCATTAATGTATTTAGCAATACCTACCGGATTAATTCATGAATATGTAAGATAATCCTAAAAAATAAAAAATAATCCTCGAGTACCATATTTCTTAGAAAACAAGCAACTAAAAGCGGTGGACACACAAAAAGATCTGGGTGTTATCATAAGCAGTGACTTAAAATGGGAAGCACACATAGTAGCTATTGTAAATAAGGCCAACTCAATCTTGTACCTAATCCGTAAGGCGTTCTTCAACATCACCAAGAAAACCTTTTTGAAAATATATAAGACCTATGTCAGACCTTTGTTGGAGTATGCATTCCAGGTCTGGAATCCATATTTCGTCAAGGATATAGAAATATTAGAAAGAGTACAGAGGCGAGCAACTAAAATGCCAAGAGAGCTGAAAAATCTTCCCTATGAGCAGAGACTTTCAAAACTTGGACTTAGTTCCCTCAAAAGTAGGCGAGAAAGAGGCGATCTCATTGAAACATATAAAATACTGAACACCTACTATAATGTCCCAAATATGGAGGAAATATTTGTAAAAAAAAGGAACCCTGGTCTAAGAGGACACGATCAAAAGCTGCGTCATAGATTGGCATCATCAAATCCCCTTAAACACTTTTTGGGCAACAGAGTAGTACTTATGTGGAACAAACTGCCCGAGGATGTGGTGATGTCAACCTCTGTGAATCAGTTCAAGAACAGACTGGATAAACACTTAAAGACAAAGCACAAGATATGATATAGGCGCATCAGCGAAAGCTGCCTAGCCTATTATAAATAATAATAATAATAATAATAATAATCTCCTGGATGAGAGGCTGCCCTATTACAAGTACACACCGGTGCCTGTACTTGAGCGTGACGGAGTCCGGCTCTATTGGGACCGGTCCATCATCACGGACAGGACTATTCTTGCGAATAAGCCTGACATCGTGCTGTTGGACCGGGCACAGTCACGGGTGTTTTTGGTGGACATCACCATTCCATATGACGAGAACCTTGTGAGAGCTGAGACGGAGAAAAAACGAAAGTATCTCGATCTGGCTCACGAGGTTTCCGCCATGTGGCATGTGGAGTCCACTGAAATCATCCCAATCGTCATATCTGCGAATGGGTTAATCCCAGTCAGCCTCGCTCACCATCTGAGGCGACTGGGGTTCCGTGGCAGTTCGCTCGCAGCCAGGATGCAGAAAGCGGTGTTGCTAGACTCGGCTAGGATAGTCCGCCGGTTTCTCAACCTGTCCCCCTGACCCCCGGCCGTCTGGTCTCCCCTGCCGGGGTGTAATCCTCCGCCCGCTGCAACTATTTATTTGTGCATTTGTGTATGTAAGTTTATTAATTTATATTTATTTACGTAAGTTTATTATTAATCTTCTGGCCATATATGTATTTATTTTGTATGCGGGCGTGAGAGCTAAATTTATACTGATAATAATAATACGTGTCAATGAATGTCTGTGCTCTGCGCTTTGAAAGCGGAGCTAAGAAAAAAAATTGCAAATTTAAGCGGGTTGAGCGAAGAAGAATTCAGAAGTTAGTACATTATGTCCTTGGATCATGTGTGCTTACTTTTAAAAATGTATTTTTTGTCAAAAGTATGCTTGTTTACCGAATTTACAGCTTTAGTAAGGACCTTACTTGCCAGTGGCGCCAACTAGTGAGTATAAACGGCATTTTATTGTGGGGCAGAGCAGCTGATATCCAATCAATTTTTATATTGCAGAAAAGAGCCATTCGTTCTATTTATAAACTCGGATCACGCGATTCACTTCGTGAAAAATTTAAAGAGATTGGTGTGCTTACGGTGCCTTCACAATACTTAAACAATAATATAATCTTTGTTAGGCAGAACATTCATCATTATAAGCAAATAGGTGATACTCACAATCTATGTACCTACTAGAAACCGCCATAAGCTAGTAACAGCGTCATATCGTGTGCGCAAGGTGCAGAAATCCTTTGTGGGGTCCAGTGTACGTTTTTATAACATGGTTCCAAAAGAGTTACTAGATTTGCCATTACACAAATTTAAAGACTGTGTCAAACAGCATTTGTTAAGTCGAAGTTATTATACTATCGACGATTTTATTAACGACAAAGTTGCATGGAAGCAACCGCATCCAGTGACCCATAATTCAGTGTCATACTTGTAATATTACTCGTAAGTATGTATTAATATTGTAACCTCTTTCTTTTTTGAGAAAAGAGCAACTGCTGAGTTTCTTGCCGGCTCTTCTCAGTAGAAACAGCTTTCCGAACCGGTGGTAGAGTCTTGACGTATCATAATTAGTGACACATGTTGTCCTATGTGAAATAAATAAATAATTTCATTTCATTTCATTTAAAAACGGTAGCCCTCATTACCTATGTACGTAATGCTGTAGTCCCATTGACTACACCGCCCCCTGGTGACCTATGACCGTAAATCTCATCTGGAACTCTGATGACACTGAACCAACATGAACTTTAAGTATTACATTACCACAAGTAGGTACCTAATAAGTTACTCAGGTATCTTTAAATATCTAGCACTATTTTGTATCTTTTTAGGCATGATACTTAACAGTTTACAATGAACTTTCCATAGTGATGATTCCAGATTGCCGTTTTAGTTAGTTCCTCAAAAAGTCACCTCCTACTTTAAGGTAATTGGGGCCCTATATACTACGGTAAACTTACTGCGTTCTGCCTGTCGAGCTGCGCAGGCGCAAGTCTGGCGGCCAGCAGGCTCTTGTTAAGAGGCATGTGCAGCAGGAGCGCGCCGAACGACAGCCGCGCGAGCACCACGCCACTATGGGACAGCCAGGTTCGCCACGGCGCTGGAATGACACCCGTTGGTTGGTTTTATTTAAAACCACCCGACCTAGGGGCCCGTAGCCTACAAGGCAGGCCCTAGCCGGTTTCCACTCGGCTTCAAGACATTCTCCGGGGCACAGAGTTGACCCGCGCCCCGCCCGGATAAGGAGGCCCAGCCTCGAGGCCCGTACCCCCGTAAACGGAGGAGACCCTTTGACGGAATGACACGTCACCTAATTATTTATGCTATAAGTGCAGCAAATACATATAAAAAATTGCGCAACCGGCAGGATTTGAATCTGCGTCTCTGTGGAAATAGCGCCTGGAACGCTTTTGACCGCTATGCCACGGTTCACTTACCCGTCAGTGCCGTAATTTGAGATATTTGACTCTATGTTAATCCAGTCCCCACGACTGTTAATGCCATCTGGTATAGGTATACATATTTCATTATCGATAGGTACTACCTTCAAAGGCCCATATTCGATGGAACTCTTTGAACGAAAACCTTTTAGATACCTGCTTAAGGTACGTACATTTAAGCCCGTTTATAGCCCCGAGCAGGGCGAGCGCAACTAACACGATGAACACAGGCCGCTCGAGCGCCGCCAGCGTGGCCGCGACGGCCCTGCTCGGGGGGCCCAGCCCTAACATCAGCGGGGACAGAGCCGCCCACCACAGCGCGGCCGGCGCTGCAGCCACTGACACCCAGCGAAACATCTGCGAACAAGGTGTGAAATCACACCAATATTATCAAGGCGAAAGTTTGTATTGTGTGTGTATGTTTGTTACTCAGTCACGCAAAAACTACTCCACGAATTTGGGTGAAATTTGCAATGAAGATAGATTAACACATAGGCTGCTTTTTATGTCAGAAAATGTTCCCTCGGGTACCATAAAGCCTCAATCGATGTGGACGAAGTCGCCGGCATCGTCTAGTCTATAATATATTTTAAAACCCATGAAGAACTGCAGGGCCCCATTGTGTGTTATATTAAACGCAAACCCCTAATCGGTTTTTACACGGCATCGTACTGTAACGCGGCACGTCTTTGCCACGGCCGAAGCCTAACACCGGGGGCAGCTACCACAGAAAATTCGGAAATTGGAAATTCCCAAATTTTAACCCATGTACTTAGCTTTAGTTATAAGATACCTACCGTCGTTAATTATCACCATCACGTCTTATACTTTGTATACTTGACATTCAGAAAGTGTAGTTACCAATTTTGAATAAACATACTTTGACTATGATTTACTGACGCTAATAGACTAAGAGATAGCTGCACTTTTGGTAATTATCGCCAGGAAGTCTGATTCAGTATTAGGTGGTAGGGCTCTCCTCTGATGACGATAGTGAAGGTCTGCCCGCATGCGGATGGGGCTCTGACTACTTAACGTCGCTCAAAGACGTGTTATGGTTACCAAAAATGAACGATAACGAGGAAGGCTGAATCTTGTATAGTATTAAAGTATGCGCAGTAGGTATAAAAACTGACGCTATTCATCGGGGAGTTCACTAGATATGGCCGCTCAAATATGTGTTAGCGGTTATTGTTATTATTACATAATTATTAGTTATTGTTCACTATCGTGATCAGAGGAGAGCCCTACACCCACCTAATACTGAATCAGCCTTCCTGGCGATATTACAAAAAGTGCAGCTATCTGTTGGAATATAATCACTGCGCCAGGGAGGTCGCCATTAAATAAGAGCTGTGCAAATAATCTACGAGTTAGTCTAGATAGCTGATTGCATAAAAACAGCAAATACTTAGCTTGCATTTAGCGACAAAACACGGAGGAAGTGACTGCAAGATTATCATGGTTACGCGACACTGCAGTAAGGGGTTACGCGATTTAATTACCTCATTGATTACTAAGTAGGTATGTAATACGTTTCTGCTCTTTCCTGTTAGGTAGGTAGGTATTAGTTTTAAGACGTATCTATTCTCTATACCTACTAATATTATTAAAAATGCGAAAGTTTGGATTGATGAACAATGACACAAAGAAAGATTACAGTCTGGAATAACACAAATTCTACGAAAATTTAAGAGCTCCCGCGGGATCCATAAAATCTCAATCCACGCGGACGAAGTACCTGCCTACTTAGTGGCCCTCAGCTAGATAGTAGATAGTTATAGGTACCTACTCGGAAATTTTAAGAACGTAATTGTGTGCAATTGTGCCCAGACACAATGTTAGTAGGTAATTACTTGTTAATTTGAATAAGTAGGCTGGAAAATGTTATGAAAATGGCGGATTACAAAAACTAGATAGGCAAGTACCTACCTACTTATGTTTGCGGTAATGCAACGTCGTTTTATCTTAGAAATTACTCAATATGTACATTAAACTACAGTAATTGCTTGGAATGCTTGGATCACAGGGGATCTGGCGTCCGCATTTCGCAACAAGTAGTACTGAAATAGGTACTAAGTGAAAGTCTAGTTACGATGCTAAGTGCTTAGTTAGGTCCCTAGCGACTGCTAGTACTTGAAGCTGCCTATTGGTGGGTAAAGCAAGTAGCAACCTAAAGTAGGTCGAAAGGGATTGGGCAATAAGCTTTGCTACGATACGAAAGCTTATATATTGCAAGTCTATTGTAGGTAGGTAGGTAGGTACTTATTGTACCTATTGCTATACCTAGGTACATACTTAATTATCACAGGTTAGCCCGCTACCATCTTAGACTGCATCATCACTGACCATCAGGTGAGATCGCAGTCAAGGGCTAACTTGTAGTGGATAAAAACAATGTACTTACCTGTTTCAAACAGAATTGAGAATTCATAAATTAGGTATATTTTTCTGTGTTGTTTTTTCTGTATTGTATTCGACTATATCCAGGTTGAATATCACGTCGATACGTTGTTCTCTTGCGGCGTGATTGAACGACAAACCAACACACTTTCGCATTTATAATTTTACCTGGAGAGTGACACAGGGTACTTTTTATCACGAAAAATTAAGGAGTTCCCGTGCGAATTAACAAAACTTATTCCACGTGGATAAAGTCGTGGAGATCAGCTAGTAATTATATATTATTTAGCTGATAATTATTACTATATTACTATTTTATTAAATATTATGTACTTATTAATAGTCTCAGTATTTAGCTCTTTTTATTAGTTACCTTTAGGCCGAATCCATCCCAGTTCAAACTGTGTTCAAACGGTGTTAAACTAAACCACCTAAGATTTGCGGACGATATTATCCTGTTCGAAGAAGATCCGACACACCGTCAAGAAATGATAAAATCACTTAGTGTGGAAAGTAAAAAGGTGGGCCTCTCCATGAACATGGATAAAACAAAGCAGCTCACAAATTCTACAGAAAGGCCTATAGAAATTGAAAACCAACCACTTGTACATATACAGGAATATATCTACCTAGGACAAATAATCTCTCTTAAAGAACAAGCAACTAAAGAAGTGAACCGAAGAATAGCAAACGGATGGAAGAAATACTGGTCATTGAAAGAAATCATGAAGTCAAACGAGCTAAATATGTCTATAAAACGAAAAACTTTTAATACCTGCATACTTCCAGTCATTACCTATGGCTGTGAAACATGGGCACTCACCAAACTCCACAGAGAAAAACTGGAGCGCTGTCAGATTCAGCATTGTCACATTCTCAATCGAATAGACCAAATGAAGTGGAGATGGGCCAGCCACATAACTAGAGACCGGCAAATGGAGTACAACCGTCTGCGACTGGTACCCCAGAGACAGCAATCGAGGTAGAGGACGTCAACAAGTGAGATGGTCAGATCACCTGAGGCTCACGGCTGGACACCACTGGAGAAGGGTAGCGCAAGACAGAACCCAATGGAAAACGCTAGAGGAGGCCTATGCCAAGAGGCGCTCTGAATTACGAGATATCTTATAAACTAAGTGTCAAATTCCTTAACTTTGTTTATTCAGAATAAAGGGCTTATTTATTTTATTTTATTTATTTATTAGTTACCTTATTTAATAGAATTGTCATTTTTTATTTTATTACTAGCTGATGCCCGCGACTTCGTCTGCGTAGTTTAAGTTTTTTTTATTCCCACGGGAACTTAATTTTCCGGGATAAAAAGAAGCCTTTGTTACTCTCCAGGTCCTCAACTATAACCATGTCAAAAATCACGTCGATCCGCTGCTCCGTTGCGGCGTGATTGGAGGACGAACCAACAAACAAACATACTTTCACATTTATAATATTGGTATGATGAAACTTTCAATATTATTGATATTGTAATATTGTTGTAATAATTTGTGATAAGAAAGTAACCTTTCATGTTTTGTGTAGGTGGAATTGGGAATAAAGGTTTTATTTATTTATTAGTTAGTTACCTAAGTAAAATTATTCATCATATTTCGAAGCTTAGTTTTAGGATAGGCAGAGATTACAAAACTGCAGCTAACTAGTTGTAACCGCACGCAAAATGCCTAAAGAGCTTAAGTAATTTGCGTGCGCAAGCGCAATCGTGGTGCGAAACACAATGAAATTCCTAGTTTAGAAACTATGATTTTACAATCTTTCAAAATTATCGTTTTTTTATACGCCCTTCACTTCGATCTCACTCGGTGATAAGTGACGATGCAGTCAAATAACATATGGTAGTGGTTTTATCTGTTAGGGGTATCTTAGATTGCAATTACTTAGTCATAATTATTACACGGCATCGTACCGAAAACACTAAATCGCTTGGCAGCACGTCTTTGCTGATCGAGTGGTAACTAGCCACGGCCAAAGCCTCCCAACAAGAGTGACATAGGCAACTTTTTATCCCAGAAAATAAAAGAGCTTCCGCGGGCACCAAAAATCCTCGATCCATACGGACATCAGCTAATTTTCGTTTAAATTAGGGCTAGAATCCATTTATTTTCCTGTGAAAAATATCTCAACTTTTTTCCTAACAAGATAATATAATTCACGAGTGAACAACCAGCCCTCGAATGTGTAAGAAAATTGTAAACGTTTGTCGAACATTTAACTCGATTTACTCTGAGTTTTTACATTGCAAATACGATCGACGTGAGAGCTCACCGCGCCAACTGTAAGCGAACGTCAAAGTAAGATGGACCCAAAAGATCTTGCTTTAAAGTCACAAATTCAGCGTTTGGAGCGCTGGCTGTGAATAAATACACGAAATTATGAAATGAGCTATAAACAAATGCATTTAAGGTTTCAGACTGTTTATAGAAGTTCACAGATGCCTGCACGTCTAAAAGCAGGTTTGGCAAAAAAGGTTTGAGCTCCTTATACAGTTTTAAGCTGTCAAATGATTAACTACGATTTGCGTTGGGTCTGATTCTGTCAAACTCACCTTGTTGTCAGTGATGCGAACTGCTGACCTCGTCAAGGCGTGGTGGAGATGCGCCAGCAGCAGCCCTGCCACAGCGCCCGTGGCGTTGCCAAGGGGAGACTGGTACAGCACGTTGAACGACGTATCACCGCTGTACGCGAGGCGCACCGACCTGAAAGATTTATTTGATTTTAGATCTATACTTATACTATATATTATACTTATACTTAACTTATAATGTTATAAATGCGAAAGTTTGAATGTATGGATGTATGGATGTATGGATGGATGTTTGTTACTCAATCACGCCCCAACGGCTGAACGGATCTGGATGAAATTTGGCACAGAGATAGATTATAGTCTGGAATAGCACATAGGCTACCTACTTTTTATCCCGGAAAATTAAGGAGTTCCCGCGGGAATCAAAAAACCTTAATCCACGCGGACGGAGTCGCGGACATCAGCTAGTAGATAGATAAATACTTTATTGCCACACAAAAAGAAACAAACAAAGTAGTGAACAAGCAAAGAATAACAAGTGCGCAAAGGCGGTCTTATCACTGAAAGTTATTTTATTTAGGAAAACTAACAGCTTATTATTTTGCATAGTCTTAAAGTAAGTCTATAAGCTGTAAGTTACCTGATTGTAACATATAGCTAACTAGCTGATGCCCGCGACTTTATCCGCGTAGATTGAGATTTTTGGTTCCCGCGGGAATTCTTTAATTTTCCGTTATAAAAAGTAGCCTATGTGCTATTATTGCCAGACTATAATCCACCTCTGTGCCAAATGTCATCCAAATCCGTTCAGCCGTTCGGGCGTGATTGAGTAACAAACACCCATCCATACATCCATCCAAACTTTTATAATATCAGTATAGTATAGATAACAGGTTTTCTCAAATATACACATAATTAACAGGGGTATTTTCCGACAAACGTATTTGACTAGATCATTAGATGACCGCATCGCTAGTATAATATAATATGTAAAAGAAACAACTAAACCAGGCATAAAAATTAGTTCCAATTTTCCACCGGGCCAGATAAGTTTGTGGAACTGTAACCGACGCAATGTCGCCTGCTTATCAGTTTTTTATCGGATATACCATGGGGAGTGTGCTCTGGAACTTCATAACCTTGTTCCTCCTTCTCCGTTCTACCACAGAACAGCGAGAAACCGTGAGCGTTGGCACCCTTATGTGGTTGACGTCCAATTTGCTCGCACGAAGCGTTTTTGCTCGACGTTTCTGATACGCTAGGGTGTGGAACACCCTCCCAGCGCACGTGTTTCCTGCCACTTATAACTTAAGTACCTTCAAGGCAAGAGTGAATAGGCATCTTCTAGGCAAGCGCGTTCCAACCTAGACCTCATCATTGCTTTGCACTAAGCATGATTGTCGTCAAGCGCAAGCCTATCACGCAATAAAAAAAAATAAAAAAAAAAACTGTAAAGTTGTTGATCAAGTTGCGCTTGACTGTTATCAAATATCAATACATCGGTTAGATTTCGACGTACACAACTATTGGTAGGTAAGTCAATGTACACAACTCATATTGCCATAGCTGTACTTCAAGTACTTATCAGGGTCACGATGAGGTACTTGGTTGGCAAGCTTTTACAAATTGACTCACTGTGTTGTTATTCTGGGTCGAGCGCGAAAGGTCTATCTAAAAAAGATGTTTATTATTTTTTAGCCTTTTTATAACTCAAATAAGTACTGGGACCACACTGTCAACGCATAAAGAAATAACGACATAAGCAATGTTAATCAAAATGTCAGCTTGATCTTGAAGTTACTAAAATACGGACTAACTATAATTAATTCTAAAACGACCTCCGTGGCGCAGTGTGTAGCGCTGTTGCCTTAACGTGCGGAGGTCCTGGGTTCGATACCCGGCAGGGTCAATTTGGGAATTTATAATTTCTGAAATTTCCCCGGTCTGGTCTGGTGGGAGGCTTCGGCTGCGGCTAGTTACCATCCTAATGGCAAAGACGTGCCGCTAAGCGATTTAGCGTTCCAGTACCATGCCGTGTAGAAACCGAAGGGGTATGGGTTTAATATAACTGCCATGCCCCTAACAGGTTAGCCCCCTACCATCTTAGACTGCATCATCACTTACCATCAGGTGAGATTCGCAGTCAAGGGCTATCATGTAGTGGATTAAAAAAAAACACGAAAGTCATAATGAAACGATATGGCTTGTATGACCCCGATCTTATAATATAACAAAATATATCCCCGAAATGGCTTGCACCCTGGAGGCGCACATCTAGATTCTATTAAACACTGAAAATCAAAATAAAATCAGCGTAACTAACAAGTATATACGTTCAGTCTCTGTTATGGAGTGCTTACACCATTACAGCATACCGCTGAGACCCTTTTTGGGATTATTTTTTTGTGTCACAGATTACTTAATAGAAATTTGTCGTTCTTGATGACTCAGTTTGTAATTTTAGTTCATTTATCAGCTGTGTCGATGTGTCCAAATAAAGATTTATTATTTACTAGCTGACGCCCGGCTACTTAATCCGCGTGGAATAAGTTTTTTATAATTTCCACGTGAACTCCTTAATTTTCCGGCATGAATAGCTTATGCCCGGGACACAACTTATTTCTGTACTAAATCTCATTCAAATCGGTTAAAAAGACGAGCCGTAAAAGCGTAGCAGACAGACGGACAGACAAACCGACAGACAAACTTTCGCATTTATAATAGCCTTTGCCCGCGGCTTCGCTCACGTCAAGATTGATTTTCATACAAATTACAAAAAATCTTTTCTTAGCGGATACACCTACGTCATTTGAGCTATCTGTATGCCTTTTAGCCCGATCCGTCCATTGGTTTGAGCTGTGCGTTGTTAGATCAGTCAGTCAGTCACCTTTTCCTTGTATAATATAGAATATAATTTAGATGTAGGTACCTACCTAGGTACTCCGCATGGGATAACTGAACTATTCTATATTCCTGTAATGCCACAAAAGTACGTAAGTACTAGGATAGCATAAAAACAAAGGAGCATTCCTTTAACGTAACGGTGAATTCTCTCGCAGCCGCAGCCGCAACTAGCGACCATTTACATTATTAAATTTAAAAAAAAAACATTTTTATAAGGAAATGTAAGAAGCATTTCCTGGATAAGGGTGCCACTCTTTGTGACAATATTATCTAGAAAACGCTTCCTATATTTAAGTCATTACCTTTTTTGTTTCTTTTTAAAATTAGAAATAACACAATATTTTAAGCTATATTAAGTAGGTACTTAAAATAAATTTGGTTTAAGTTAGGTTTTTTTTTTTTTTTTTTTTAAATAAATAAAGAATCCTCGATTTGGCAGTCAAGAGACCTTTTATACTGATTTTGAAAACGCCAGTTACATTTGAAAATTAAAATTTTGTTATTTTTAGAAGTTATTATGTATATACAAAGATTATATTAGTTCACATATTCTTATAATATATAGTAAATATAAACACGTATTATACACAATAATTTTATTTTATAATGGCTTTTTAATTTAAGTTTTGTTTTTAGCTATTGCTTTATTTGCAATTTTTGTAGCAAATTTCAAAAACGGTTTCCTACTTTTCTCGCTCTGTAAAATTTCTGGTAGGGAGTTCTTACACAGGTTTAATTGTATTTCTTGTTGCAGGTTTTCCCGTGCTGTGCTGTGTTGTGGACAATCGATTAGCAGGTGAAGGATCGTCTCTTCAATGCTCGGATCGCAGATGCAGCTTGGATCTTCTTTACACTTAAACCTGTGTAAGTACTCTGCAAAGCCACCGTGTCCCGTCATTATCTGAACCAATACTGGTGTTAAATCAGTCTTTTAATAATTGGTAAGCATGGTTAATCGACGGCAGAAAGATTTTTGTTACCGAAGCTGTTTGTCCCGTAACGTATCTCTTATTCCATTCGATAAGGGTGTCCTGCCTTATGCTCCTCTTAACGAATGAGATTGGGCATTTGTCGTAGTTCGGTTTGGTTTTCAACCGTTTCGCGGCCTCTTTGGCCAGAACGTCCGCTCGTTCGTTACCCGCAGTTCCTACATGAGCCCTTATCCAAAACAACTTGACGGTGTTCCCAGTTTCTTTTGCCAACATCAAGTTTCTTCGTATCTCAAAAGCCAGGGGATGGAACGTGCCCGGATGTCGTATGCTCTCTAAGGCTGATCTCGAGTCACTGTATATATTCACAGATGGTTTCTTGGTTTTCAGAGCGTATTCCGTTGCCTTGTAAAGTGCGTAGAGTTCGGCTTGAAATACCGAGCAGTAATACTCTAATAGGTATTTTCTACTTAGTATTTCGTTTTCGCCTTCCCAGCATGACAAAGCTGCACCCACTTTGCTATCGATTTTGCTACCATCTGTGAATATATTCAGTCCAGCTATGTCGTTCTCCTCCACCGTTTCTGCTTTAAGTTAGGTTTAAGTTAAGTTAAGTTAGGTTAGTAGGTACTAACCTAACTTATACCAAATTTATTTTATTTTATATTTTCTTTAGTTCATTTAAAATGTTATTTATACACGTGCTTATATATACTCGTATTTTACCCTCGACGAAACGGAGACGGTATATGTGTTTGCCCTAAGAGGTTGTGTGTTTGTTTGTTTGTTTGTTTGTTTGTTTGTTTGTTTGTTTGTATGTTTGTTTGTTTGTGCACTTTTTTGTTACCGTTTTCCTGGAAAACTACTGGACCGATTAATATGCGGTTTTTTGCATTAGATATGTATAGCTTGTAAGAAGGTTCTTAGATATATTTCAGGACCATAGACAACCAAGCTGAGCTGTAGTCTATGATTTTAATTTTTCAATATGTTAACATTTTTCTCAAAAAGTACTGGGCCGATTGAGATGCGGTTTTTTGCATTAGATATGTATAGCAAGTAGGTTCTTAGATATATTTCAGGACCATAGACAACCAAGCTGAGCTGTAGTCTCTGATTTTAATTTTTCAATATGTTACCATTTTTCTCAAAAAGTACTGGGCCGATTGAGATGCGGTTTTATGCATTAGATATGTATAGCTTGTGAGAAGGTTTTTAGATATATTTTAGGACCATAGACAACCAAGCTAAGCTGTAGTCTATGATTTTAATTTTTCAATATGTTACCATTTTTCTCAAAAAGTACTGGGCCGATTGAGATGCGGTTTTTTGCATTAGTTAATATGTATAGCTTGTCAGAAGGTTCTTAGATATATTTTAGGACCATAGACAACCAAGCTGAGCTGTAGTTTATGATTTAATTTTTTCAATATGTTACTATTTTTCTCAAAAAGTACTGGGCCAATTGAAATGAGGTTTTTTGTATTCGATATGTATAGCTTGTGAGAAGGTTCCAGGTTTTAGGACCATAGACAATCAAGCTGAGCTGCAATCGTGATTTGGTAAGTGGTCATAGGAACGCCTTAAGTTCTCATCGTAAACCCGTCGTGTTTAGACTCTTTTGATTTGTCTTGACTAGCATTTTGTACCTAGATGCTGCCCAGGGTCTCATGATGGAGCCAGGAGGTGGTCATAGGAACTCATTAAGTTCTTATCGTAAACCCGTCGTGTTTGGACTCTTTCGATTTGTCTTGACTACCACTTTGTACCTAGATGCTGCCCAGGGTCTCATGATGGAGCCAGGAAGTGGTCATGGGAACTCCTTAAATTCTCATCGTAAACCCGTCGTATTTGGACTCTTTTGATTTGTCTTGACGAGCGCTTTGTACCTAGATGCTGCCCAAGGTCTCATGATGGAGCTAGGAGGTGGTCATGGGAACTCCTTAAATTCTCATCGTAAACCCGTCGTATTTGGACTCTTTTGATTTGTCTTGACGAGCGCTTTGTACCTAGATGCTGCCCAGGGTCTCATGATGGAGCCAAAAAGTGGTCACACAGGAACTCCTTAAGTGATCACATTTTTTCTAACAATTTTTATCAGAATATTAAAATTTAACACTATAATATGACACCTTACTAAGCACAAGTTTTATCTCGGAATGAGAAGGGTTTGGCCATAGTCCACCACGCGGGTCAAAAAAACTACTGAGCCGGCAAATATGCATTTTTGTGTTTTAGATATTATTTTATAATATATACTTTTGTTAAGTTCTAATTGTTGTTTCAATGGAGGTCAGCAGTTCGTCGTGGGTTTTTTAAAATTTTTAATTTTATTACTTGTACTATAATAAAACTGCAATGTGAATTAGCTATCCTCGTATAAACGTCAAAATTTTAGAGGATGGCTAGTGTGTTTAATACCTTAATGTATGTTTATCTTGAACAATAAAAAAATAAAAAAAAAATATTTCTTTAATATATTTAGACAGACTCACTCCGGCCGATGCACTACATATGTCGGCACCAGTCGCCACACGTACGCCAGTACCAAGCACAGCACTGTCAGAGCTGCGAAGAGAGCGCCCAGCACCGGCACGGCGATGCGGCGCCCGCGCAGAGCCAGAGTCAGGGCCAATGCTAATGCATACAGCTGCATATCAGCTGCCAAATACCTGACGAACAAGTTTAATTGAGTACATATGGTCTATACCAACTTTTTATACCTCTATGGTTCAAGAGTAGTCTATGGACAGGTTACTTTTAACCTGTGCTTTTAACAAAGATCATGTTTATTTTAGTCTAATTTAGAATGATAATTTTGACAGATGTATAGCAATTAGCAGTAGTGAAGGAAAAGAGTGAGACAGACTAAAGCAGTACTATGCAAACGGCATGTGCCAGAATTATCATCCTATTTAACCATTATGGTGGCTTGGATGGAATGTGTCAAGTGCTAACAATAGTACATTACTGTCTTAAATTGACAGCCGACATTAATACTGTAAAAACGAGTTGAAGCCGAAGACTTCCCAAATCCCAAGTGTTTTTAGAGATTTGTTTTAAAAGCAAACGAGGTTGTCAATTGCTATTTCGGCCGAGACATTTTCCCTTTTCATTATTTAAGAACCGTTACCCATTATCACCATCATGCTTTTTAAGTACTTAAGTAATTTTAGACGAAAATAAGTGTACCTACAGTGTACCTATATTTAATAAATAAATGACTATGACTATGACTATGAATACTATAATACTACTACTAATTAAGGTCTAAAGAATCGTACTCACCAAGTCTGAATCAAGCACTTCTCATCGGGATACACCACGTTGTTGAGGTACAGCAGATGCGTCCACCACTTGTGTCTGCACACGGCCGCCTCGGATGACACCAGCGGGCGCCACTGGGGCCCCCCGCCCAATCGCTCCCACCAGGACGAGGCGAACCAGACGACGACGAAGTAGCTTGGACTTATCCTTCGTTACACAAGAATTATGATGATTAGAAATACATAATAGACATGATGACAGTAACCAAGAATCAATGAAATTATCAATCTATCTAATGAAATGGTTTCTGGAAATTCATGGATTATAAAAAAAACATATTTATTTTTCTATTTCCAGTGAGATTGCTATTTATATTGATAAAAAACAGCAATCCGCCATACTTAATGGATTAAACACCAAGTAGCGAATGACGTCGCAATTATATGTTTTCGAGCTTTGAAAATCACACTATTGTTTACTGCACACTGCACAAAATGCATTGGCAAAAACAACAGTGACGTCACATACGACGCCATGACACCCGCGAGCGTTTTGGCGTGAATTTTAAAATTTAAATTTCAAATGCCAATTTTATCTACCAAACCTTATTTTTCTGCTGAAATAAGATATTTTTTCGAAATAGTAGATACTTTCGAACATAATCTGACCATTTTTAAAAATCAGTGATCATGCCTATTGTGGCTGAAGATTATCAGGGTTGACCGTCAGTAGGGTTAACAATATGTGGCACCTAAAAACTGTGCATTAAAATTCTAAGATTGTAAATATACTCATTAAAGCCCTGGTTTCCTAAGGAAGAATTGCAGTCACAACGCCTGTTCGAAAACCATTGCAAAATTATGGTAACGTCCGTCCTTCCTTGATGAGACTGCGATGTAATAGACGAAGGGAGGAAAGAAGAAAACAGCGTAACAGCAAAGAAGAAGTGGTAGCAAGTAGCAATCGGTTGACTCTATTCCTTATCTAGGTAACGGTTGGTTATACCAGAAGGACGGGATTAATTTACACTGGAGTCTGGAGTTAAGACAATACTGGAGAAGATAAGACGGAAGAAAAAATTCTTTCCAATAAACCGACTTCCAACGCCACTGTAAAGTAATAAATAAAATTTTTATTTCTACCCACTATGTTGTATACTTGTATTATTGTATATGATATTTTATATTGGCTAGGATTAGTTTATTAGTTTAGAACTAATTATTAGTTTTCCTTTTAAATAACGTGCACCCTGCGAAGCTTTCTCACTGGGTTAATCCGTTGTGTGCATGGTAGCCTGGTAGAGATCGCTTTAAAGCGATAAGGCCGCCATTTGTACCATAGCTTAGTTTTATTGTAATCGTTTATAAGTATGTGTTTCGTGGTGTACAATAAAGAATTTTTCATTTCATTCATTTTTCATTATGTTGAAGTCGGGCGAGCCTGATGCGCCAACTTTGCTTATCCTTGTTATACCCGCCCGACTTCAACATAGTGGGTAGAAATAAAAATTATTTAGTGGCATTGGAAGTCGGTTTATTGGAAAGATTTTTTATTTTTAACTTTTTAGTGTCAGGGTTGAGGATTTGGAGTCAGAATTTTTTAAGGGACCACCTCGAGGGCTTCCTCTAAAGACTGATAGATAAAATATCAAATCGGTTCAGAAACCACTGAGATATGCACCGACATACATTTAAAAAAAATACGCGCCGTATTGAGAACCTACTCCTTTCTTGGAAATCGGTTAAAAAGTTAAGAAGAATTTGAAAGAAAGAAAGAAAGAAAAATCATTTATTCAACTTGTGCCTCGTACATATTATAATCAAACTTTAAAATTAAGATATGGCTTTCCCACCCACATGGCACAAGATGAAAAGGTCCCGACTCAGCATTGATGCTGCAGGTTTTGAAAACAAAACCTGAGCGCTGGTATTCTGCCGGAACCCAAACGAGTGACACACAATTTGGTAGTTTGTTACCGGATGATCCTATTGACCATGGTGCTGAAGAAGGTTCTGATGCTGGACTCGCGCGGGCGCTGCTTGAGCAGTTTGTGCGCGAGGAGGAAGCTCGCCATCAGGAAAAAGATCTGCACCACCAGCGTGCTGTTCGTCATCAAGATCACTTCGCCTGCTCGACGCATCTGACCCGAAATTATAATTAACTAGATGATGTCCGCGACTTCGTCCGCGTGGATTGAGATTTTTTGGTTCCCGCAGGAGCTGTATAATTTGCCGGAATAGAATAGAATTTATTTTTGTCTGAATATGAAAAATTATTCCGGACTATAATCAAGCTCTGTGCCAAACTTCATCCAGTTCCTTTCTGCCACGTTTTGACGTGATTATGTAACAAACATACATCTATATACTTAAGTGTTCAAATTTGATTTAGATAAAAAAACAAGGGAATAGATTGAGTTTGTTGGGTTTTATGAAGCACAGATGAATGAGAAATCGTAACCATCATAATTCTACTCTAACCTAACACATACCATTTTGAAGCTTATCAGACCTCAGCCGCAATCATTAATAATTGTTAATCCGATTATTTTTGCAAATAAATCATATTTTTTCATACCAGTTCGTAAGACCTTGTGTCAGCGATGTAGGACAGAGTGCCGAGCCAGCAGACATGCTCGATGATGACGCAGAGCATACAGAACACCCGCAGCCCGTCGAATGTGCGCAAGTCTACACCGCGCGTCGCCGGCGCAGGCGCAGTGAGCGCGCGCCACGACGAGCGGACTGACCAGGACAGCGCCCAGCCGTAGCCTTGTTACAAACAATGTTCTTAGTGGACCAGGGTTCACCCAGGGATATTTTTGACCTCCCTGCCCCGGTTGTTACATGGTTAGGTAAACTGGACATCGATGTTTAATGTAACATTTTACGTACCTATAAATCGCGTACCGTATGTTGACCCAAAATGGAAGTCGTCTACGCAAGTAAAATGTACATATTTTGTACTCAGGGCCGAGCGGAGCATGCGTGGGGAGCGAGGAGTATGGTAACGCGCGGCTGCTGATACCGCACTTTGTTTGACACCCGAAATGTGTTTCTGCGCATAGTTCAGCTTACGCTAAAATTAGGCTTTTATACTAAATTTTGACAAATTTAATATCATAAAAATGCTTATATGTGTATAAAAACAAACGATTAAAAAAAGTGGCCATATTTTTTTGACGAGCTTGCTTGGCCACTGGCAAATAGCCTACTAACATTACAAAAAATAAAACGTCTGCAGCGGGCCAATGTGCTCAATACAGATATGAGGACGCCGGTCGTCTTCTCTGGAAAAATCATAATAATATAATCAAATTCAGTTTTTCGGGATAAAAAGTAGCCAATGTGTTATTCCAGACTATAATTTATCTCTATGCCACATTTCATCCAGATCCGTCCAGCAATTCTGGCGTGATCGAGTAACAAACATACATCCATTCATTCATCCAAATATATAATAAGTATAAGTATAGAAGTATAGATAGATAGATTCATAAATATTTTGTAAAGCACTATTACAAACATTGGCGTTATTGAAATTTAACGTGGTTAGTGTGTTAATAGAGCGCGTAACATGTTATCAACAAGTTAATTAATATGTTAAAATATTACCGAAAGCCGATGCAACGCGTTGATGTCTTTTATTCGAGCGAATGCATTTTGATCTAACGATTTTGGAATATTTTGGAGAATGTCATGGAACTATATACCTACTATTATTTAAAAGGTTATTTCCTAGGCAGAATAAATTATCCATACTTTTATTATAAAAGCAAAAGTGTGTCTGTTTGTCTGTCTGCCCTAATGGTCCATCTGTTCAACCGATTTTGATGTTTGGTAAGTACAGAGATAGGTTGTATCCCGGGGAAGGACATAGGCTACTTTTTATCGGACAGGGCATTTTACTTTTACGCGGACGAAGTCGCGGGCATCATTTAGATTGTCTATTAATTGTTCTGGCCTCTGTGCTCACGAAATTTGTGTTTTTAACCTCGTTTGTGCTAATAACTGTTTATGTAATGGCCAGCGGGTCGTCAACCGACAGATGCAGTTTGCGAAACATCAGTTGCTCTTCTTTCTTTCTTTATAATAATATGTAAATGTGAAAAATTCATGCTAATAATATTATAAATGTTTTATTTTATTTTATTATCCACTACAAGCTAGCCCTTGACTGCGATCTCACCTGATGGTAAGTGATGATGCAGTCTAAGATGGTAGCGGGCTAACTTGTTAGGGGCATGGCAGTTATATTAAACGCATACCCCTTCGGTTTCTACACGACCTCGTACCGGAACGCTAAATCGCTTGGCGGCACGTCTTTTCCGGTAGGGTGGTAACTAGCCACGGCCGAAGCCTCCAACCACGCCAGACCAGGGAAAATTCATAAATTATAAATTCCCAAGTTGACTCTGCCGGGGATCGAACCCGGGACCTCCACACGTTAAGGCAACAGCGCTACACACTGCGCCACGGAGGTCATCAAAAATGTGAAAAAAAAATATGTGAAAGTTTGACTGTCTGTTTGTCTGCAACTCTTTAACGGCTCATGTTTTCAACCCATTTTGAATAAATTTCGTATAGTGATAGGTTGCATCACGGGGACATAGGCACATGGGCAATGCGAGTGCCCGCGGGAATTAAATAACTAAATTCACGTGGATGAAGTCGCGGGCATCATCTATAGTTATTTGAATATTAAAGCGCTTTTAGTTAACTCTTAAAATAATTTGAACAAGGATTTCTTGAATTTTCTAAAGAGTGAAAACATGGTACTATAATGAAAGACGCAACCTGTTTGAAAATCAGCTTCCGTTTTCCCCTCCTCTTTTAATATCGGCATCTTCTAGGCAAGCGTGCTAGACTTTAGGCTCACCACTTGCAAACAGTTCTGACTGCAGCCAAGCGCTAGCCTACAAGTCACTTACCCTTTTTGGCGTGATCAGCTAAAGTCAAATCCAGTACGGTGCTAATAGTGGCCAGTACAAACAGCACCGCCAGGAGACCAGCGAACCCTCGCTCGTTCGCGTTGAGGGGTGTGGGGCGGTCTGGACCTCGCCTGCAGTAGTCCAGCTGGTACAGGCGAGCGGACAGGTTGTATGCTGACATGGTACTTGCGTTCACACATGTCGTAAACCTGGCGATATAAATTTTTAAATAAATATTTTTTTAATTGTGGGATTTTAATTATTAACAAGGATAAAAAAAGTTACAAAATACAGAAAAAGCAGACTAAACTTTTCTTAAATGCTGAAAGGTTCATCTTAAATCCTAAATCGAATGTCCCTGAAAAGGTAAACATAGAAAAATCGGAATGTCAAGGTTTAATCCAATCCAGATACTATTAGGATCACAAAAAAAGGAATCTGCTGTGATTAGGATAATAAAAATATCTAAAACACTTCTAATATTTACCCCTGAAAAAAGAATGACAAAAAATAAAGGACGAATGGGAAAGATGGAATGTCATTAACCGAATCCAGATGCTATTAGGATATTAAAAATAGGTTTTCTCTTTTCCCCTTATGATTACAGTGACTCGAGAGAAAAGGATAGAATGCTAACTGTCATCCTAATAGCATCGATATGATTAGCTTATATAAGTAAAAAAGAGGAGGAGGAGGAGAGCACCTAAGGTTTTTAGTCCGTAGGTCGCTGGGCAACATGTCCAGTGGATTCGGGCATGCCTCTAAAACTCTCTGAGGTGATTTCCTTGCTTCCCAGAGAGAGAGAGAGAGAGAGAGAGAGACAGAGAGAGAGAGAATAGACAGCACACTTGTATAAGTATGGATAGAATACTTTTTTAATTTATAGACCAGCGCTTGGCTGCAATCAGACTTGCTGGAAGTGTCGATGCATCCGTATTCACTTTTGATTAGAAGGTAGGTACCAATATTAAACACGGAGATAAACAAAAGCCGGAAGGGCGTTCCATATCCTAGCGGTTTGAATTAGAAAAGACAAATCAAATCGGAAACAAGTGAATATTATTAAAATTATTAAAAAATACGACTGCTCTGCCGTAGCCCGTATTGAAATTACCTTTGGAATCTTATTCACATTTTTATTAAATGATATTTTTTGTGAATCACTGGATATTGAACTATAGTGTTATATATTTTTGGAATCTACTCATCATTTTCTAGATGATGATTATATAGTTAATCTTATTTTCGAAATTTTTTTTTCAACTTTAGTCTTTAATGCGGGACCATGGTCACCCCATCAATTTTTTTTTAAATTTTACTAGCCTATGTCACCCGGAATAAGCTAGGGATTCTAACGATACCTCATTTATCAAAATCGGTTCAGGCGTATAGAAGTTATGGTGGAATATAGAAACTCACATACATACATACATACATGAACCCTGAAAACAATATACTCCTTATTTCAGGCAGTCGTATAAAAAGAAAAATGTGACCCTGACGATCGATGGCTTGCGTCATGGTACAAAGATGAACAAGATAAAGAATAAGAACAAGGATGGTTCCCATTTGTCAGTGATATTCATTATAACCATAAAACCGTATCGTGCAAACCGCGCCATGAATAAGGGCCCCGGACGGGTTCGAAACTAGTTGGCAATTTTTAAAGTTATGAACTTATGATGGTTACCATGCTTCGAGTTCCGCTTGGGCCGACGTAGAGCGGTGGTTGGGAGGCGGTGGGCAGCTTCGCTGAAGACACAGGCCGCGGTGCAGGCGGGTGTGGTTGTAGTTATCCACCCAGTTAGCTGAGTAGCGCTGCGAAAAGTATGTTTCTTTTATATTTCTATGTACCTACATCGTATTCCTCATTCCTGAGGGTCATGGCTCCGTTGACATCCTTACTTCTATACTAATATTATAAATGCGAATTGCGAATGCGAATTGAATAGAATAGAATAGATTAGAATAGAATAATATTTATTTTCATAAAATTATAATGATAGATGGATGGATGGATGTTCCTTAATCACGCTAGAACGGCTTTTAAATTAAGGAATTTGACACAGAGATTGATTATAATCTGAAATAATAATATACTTTTTATCCCGAAAAATTAAACAGTTACCGCTGAAATCAAGAAAACCTAAATCCACACGGACAAAGTCGCGGGCATCAGCTAGTCGGCTTATATAATATAATATATTAAAGATCGTTGTCGGTGAGTAATCAAATGTGTGCGGTGCGAATGCGTTAATTAACATTACACGTTTCTACTTTCTGAACGCAATTCCTATAATCGGAGCGGAACTCCAAACGAAAATGATGAAAGTGTCTTCAAGTAGGTATTTTTTTTTTCAAACCTATAGTAACAAAGTAAGTAAATTATATTGCTTGAACAATGAACCGTGCTTGATTCATTAGTTCTTGCATAAAATATCAATTATCATTTATGTATGTAACACAATGAAATGCAACGTTTCGCGTGGAATCTATACTATAGAAGTATTTTCGGATGGTGGTGGATGATTGTATTCATACTTGAAGCTACATTATGTGAAAATCAAGATTCTACAAATAACTGTTTGGATAAATGATTAATAATACAGGTACCTATACTTGTTATTATCTCAGTTAGAACTTAGATTATATCTAAGTTCTGACGCCTCCCACCAGGCAAATCCGGTGGGAAAAGTTATCACAGTTCCCACCAGATTTGCCTGGTGGGAGCCTTCGCCCGTGGCTACTGGCTAGTTACAAAGACGTGCCGCCGCAAGTGACTTAGCATTCCAGTACGATACCGCGTAGAAACCAATTAGGGGTATGGGTTTTATAAAACTGTCATGCCCCTAACCCCTACATAACATTAAATAACTAAAGTTAAGCCATTTTATACATTTTAATATTTATGTTTATAATGATTATGAACTACGAGTACCTAGATGCGATCATGCCGCGACTTCGTGGGTTTAGGTTTTAAGAAATCTCGTAGAAACTCTGAGATTTTCACCTATGTCACTCCCCAGATCTTTAACTATATCCATATCCATGCATCACTTCACTTCATCACTTCACTACATAGTATAAAACAAAGTCTATCTGTCCCTATGTATGTTTAGATCTTTAAAACTACGCAACGGATTTTGATGCCGTTTTTTAATAGATAGTGATTCAAGAGGACGGTTTATATGTATAATTCATGCATAATATAGTAGAGAAACACTGATAATTTTAGAGGTTTCTAATGTGATGTTGTAAATAAACACATTTTTTGTGCTTACATTGCAAACGCTGGCTGAACCCAACGAGATATAGATCAAAATATTGTACTACAGTATTGTACACCTTAAAAAGGTCTACAAAAAAGTCCGCAATAGTATATTATGTCTGTTTCTTAGGGATAACCCACAATAATAATTTTTTATCCTTAATTTTAACCTCCATGTTTTAACTAAATCCATGCATACCTAATATATATATATATATATATATATATATATATTTTATCCACTACAAGCTAGCCCTTGACTGCGATCTCAACCCAATGGTACGTGATGATGCAGTCTAAGATGGTAGCGGGCTAACCTGTAGGGGCATGGCAGTTATATTAAAGCCATACCCCTTCGGTTTCTACACGGCATCGTACCGGAACGCTAAATCGCTTGGCGGCACGACTTTGCCGGTAGGGTGGTAATTAGCCACGGCCGAAGCCTCCCACCAGGCCAGACCAGAGGAAATTCAGAAATTATAAATTCCCAAATTGCCGGGAATCGAACCCAGGACCTCCGCACGTTAAGGCAACAGCGCTACACACTGCACCACGAAGGTCGTCAAAATATCACGTCGATCCGTACATCCGTAGCTGCGGCTTGATTGAAGGACAAATCAACCAACCAACAAACAAACACACTTTTGCATAATATAATACTGTTAGTGATGGCATGGTATTTTCATGACAATTTATTATTTAATCGTATGGCGTTTGTTATAATAAATTATTAACTTATTATAAAATAACCTTAACCTACAGTTTTGTTAGATACCTACCTAGCTTATTACAAAGAATAAACAAGAAGCAATTATCGTATTGCGTGCAAGTAATAACTTAAACTGGGCCTATTTAGATATTAAACACGTTTACAATCTATTAAAAATGCTACTCGCAGATCCAAAATGCGATACAGATGGCCTCGATCAATCTACTGGCAAATCTCGGCCACCAAGGTACTGTTACTATAGGTAATAGTCCACAATACGAGACCACAGTCATGTCCCACTACAGCCCATTAACGTCCCATTGCTAGGCACAGGATTCCATTGTCATTGGAGAGAGAGAATAATAGCTTAAATCCAATACGCTGCTACAATGCGGGTTGGTGGGCCTTAACGACTACTCGTATCATGTTAGTGATAATAACCGGGACCGACGGCTTAACGTGCTCTCCGGGGCACGGGGGTGACTCAACGCCAACTTCCAACTCCGGGCTGGAACTGAGATTTTTTAAACTGAAAAACCCAATACTTAAATTTTTTTATGCTCGACCGGGAATCAAACTCAGGACCTCGTGATCCGCAGTCGACCATTCTAACCGCTAGACCAACGAAGCATTCCATCAACAGTCATGGTGGACATCACAATAATAATAATTAATACTTTTTTTTAACTATATATGCTAGTGCTTGGCTGCAATCAGACTTGCATGCAAGAGATGATGCAGACTTAAGGCTCCCCCACACAGGCGCGTTATTATAGGTCGATAATATCGCATGCGGTATTGCGATAATGCGTCCCGATTCCTTGCACACAGCTGCCTTTAAGTCTTAATTGAAAAAAAAACATTTTTAAAAACAAGCTTTTATCGTCCACCATGTTGCACTTAGTGTGACGTCATTTTTTTCGTATTCTGCTTAGCAAACCCTTTTAATTGATACCTATATCATGGGAACACAAAAATAATGAAGTCCGCCACATCTTTCGAAGTCCGCCATATTGGATTTTGAATGACATCATAACCATGCCTTGTCCTCCAAAGTAAACGTGTGCGCACAATTTCTGCTCAATCGTTTGGGGATTACTGTTTAAAAATTCAGTTGCAAGATAAAAGATTCGATATAAACAAACTCAAATAACCTACTTAATAACAATAAACTTTTTCGAAAACTCAATCTTGTGCTGGGTATTGGCAAAAATACTCAGCGCTGATTTTCAGGTTGCTCCAGTTTGCGACTAGTCAATTTTATTTGTGATTATTAAATTATTAAATAGAGGATCTCCCAAAAGACGTCGTTGTTGGTTTTATGTTGAATATTTTTTTAAAGTAACGATTAAATTCAGTCACAATTCAGTATTTCACACAAAACCCCATACTAAGCGCGCGTTTGGATGGTTTAAAAAAAGTTACAAGTTAAAGAGAAGGTTCATTTTTGGTGGACCCTTTGTACACTCTACCATGAATAGAGGAAAATACATAGATTGTATTAAAAATATAATAATTTAGAATAGTAAGGTAATAACGTGAAAAAAAATAAAAATGTATTTCAAGTTACACGATAAGTTTCCAAGATGGCAACCTTCAGCCATAGAGAAGGCATCCTCCACCATCCTCCACCATACATGCATCATCCGCATGGATTAAGGTTTTTTGATTCCCGCAGGAACTCTTTAATTTTCCGGGATAAAAAATAGCCTATACCAAATCGGTAGCCTATAAATAAAATAGCCTATAAAAAAATCGGTTGAAAAGATGGGCCGGGAAAACGTAGCAGACATACAGACAGACACACTTTCGCATTTATAATATTAGTATTGTAAAAGGACCGGACCCACACCCCATACAAATCTGAACCGTCTCTTTTGACTAGTTGTCAAATGTCCAATTGAACTTAATGTGAGCGAGTCCGAGGGCAAAATCTACAAAAAAAAATTGTATTATCTCTGTTGCTTACAAAGAGCTTACAAAATATGACAATGCGTTGATCGATGACCAGCCGTGGCCCACAAAAAAGCGGGTTCTTGCTAATATTCGCCGACTTCCATACTGTTATGTCATACCTACTAATAATATTAGTTTATCAACATCGAAAGGTGTTCGATCTATTTCGAAACATTATACCTACTAATAGTATAAATACGAAAGTATGGATGGATGGATGTTCGTTACTCAATCACACCACTTCGGCTGAATGGATCTGTATGATATGGCACGGAGATATATTATAGTCTGGAATAACACATAGGCGACTTTTTATCCCGGAAAATGAAAGAGTTCCCGCGGGAACCAAAAACCTCAATCTGTGCAACCAGCCACAGGTGACCTTTTCCACCGTTCCTCGCCCTTTGTGCATCCATGGGGTTTTATGGTTCAAGAGGCGAATAAGCAAAGACGCATTGGCGGTTCCTCTGGTGCTGCAAATATTCATGGACTGTCTATTCAGATCAGAATAATCATCCGGGTAGATTTAGGTTTTTCATAAATGTTATGGGGTTTACCGGGACATAAAGTCCAATATGGAATGGGGAAAAAACATCCGTGGGATGAAAGAAATATTTGTACCATAATAAGTGATAAGTAAAAAAAACTCGGCTGAGTTTGTTGTGGGCTCTTCTCAGACGCGTTTGGAACCCTCGTAGCTTTAGTTTTAAGATTTTGACGACCTCCGTGGCGCAGTGTGTAGCGCTGTTGCCTTAACGTGCGGAGGTCCCGGGTTCGATCCCCGGCAGGGTCAATTTGGGAATTTATAATTTCTGAATTTTCCCTGGTCTGGCCTGGTGGGAGGCTTCGGCCGTGGCTAGTTACCACCCTACAGGCAAAGACGTGCCGCCAAGCGATTTAGCGTTCCGGTACGATGCCGTGTAGAAACCGAAGGGGTATGGGTTTAATATAACTGCCATGCCCCTAACAGGTTAGCCCGCTACCATCTTAGACTGCATCATCACTTACTATCAGGTGAGATCGCAGTCAAGGGCTAGCTTGTAGTGGATAAAAAAAAAAAAGATACTGTAACTGATTATGACCATCATGTTTAATAAGTTATTGGACGTCATTATGAGTACAGTGTACTTAATTTGGATAAATAAATTGAATTGAATTGCGTGGCCGAAATTCGGTCGGGGCTCTGGAGGAAAAGAAATTTCCATAACTGGTTCTAACTATTACACAATGCACCGGTGATAAGTAAATACTCGAGTATTATTCATATTCGCTTAAGTTTACGAAGTGAAAGGCATTGTAACAGAATAGAAGGATTCTCGGCTAGTACTAAAAAAATTCTACAACAATGCGGCTAATTCAAGACATTGGCATTACAGAATATAGACGAAGAGATAACTAGACTTTTTGTAACTATTGCTTGAAAAGCTGATTCAGTAAAAGTGCCTTCATAATTTTTGCTAATAAAAAATGCCGACATAATAATTGCTAATAAATTTTTATAGTTTGTAAGTTTATAACGTCTTTGAGAGGTGATATCTAGTTAAAGGCCCGATGCAGAGCGTCAGTTTTTGTAGTGTTTATGTAGGTACTGTGCATACTTTAATACTGTACATGAATCAGCTTTTCAAATTATGGTTCATTTTTGGTAACCATATCACGTTTTTGATCGGCCATATCTAATGATTGGCCCATCAGCATGCGCTCAGAATTTCACTAGCGTCCTCAGTGGAGAGTGTAGCACCCAACTATTACCTACTGAATCAGCTTTTCAAGCGATAGTTACAAAAAGTGCAGCTATCTCTTATCATCATGCAGTGACCTACTCTGAAGTCGAACCTAATTTTTAATATTATTATTCGAGCCCCTTAATCGAGTCATGGCTATCATACTTAATATTATAAATGCGAAAGTGTGTTTGTTTGTTGGTTTGTCCTTCAATCACGCCGCAACAGGACAACGCATCGACGTGATTTTATTTTATGCATGGGTATAGTTGAGGACCTGGAAAGTGACATAGACTACTTTCTATCCCGGAAAATTGAGGAGTTCCCGTGGGAATTTAAAAAAACTTGTTCTACGTGGACGAAGTCGCGGGCATCAGCTAGTACGAATATAATAATGCGTAGCGCACTTTTAGGGCTCATTTACGGTTAAGGATTAATAGGAAGGGCTTCCTATATCCTTTTTTTATTCCGGGTAATCAAAGAATTCCAGCTGGATTTCTGAAAAATCCACGCGGATAAATACGCGGGCGTCAGTTTCAGCTAGTAAATAAATAAGGTATGTACTAATACGATCCGTTGTTTGCAGATGATAGAAGTGCAGCTGACCTTGGATAAACTAAAGTCGAGTACCTACTTCAGTTATGTCCTTAGTCTTATGTTGAGATCTATAGAGCGTACTTTGACTTGGCTTTGACTTAGAGATAAAACGAGATGGACTTATGTGAGTGACATAAATCGGTCTCGTTTTAACCATGTCTTAAGTCTTAGCAAAGTCAAAGTTTGTTCTATATATCTCACACTTACTGTTTCGGCTGCGAGCAAAGAATTGTTCAAGTTCATTAGTTCAGACTTTAGGCCTGAGGGCATAGTTTACCGTCGCTTCAGGGAAGCCAGATATACAGAATCCCTTCTGTTTTATAATTATATTTTCACATGAATTTACTTATACTATTTTAAGAATTTTATTGTTTTATTGTATAATTTGATATTATGTTTACATTTCTATGGGCCTAGTTGCCTGATTTAAACAAATAAAATAAATAATACACCGACATCAGCTAAGAACACGTTATGATGAAATCAAAATATCAAATATTTTATTCAAAGTAGGTACTCAGTTCTATAGTTGAACTTTGATGAAGGGCCTCTACAACATTAAACCGCAGAATAGGTACTAATAGTACATGACAGTAAATTCATATTTGTCAATATCAAGTTTCGGTCAATCTATATGTTTAAGACCGGCCATAAACGTAGATTGACCGATAATTGGGAAACTGCTCTTCTGATGTCGGTTTATAAATGCATAGTGTTTAATAGAGGGCTGTATCCATTGGGGGTAAAAGGTTGAGTTGTTATTTAGTACCCAAAATTTACAATAGCAAGATGAGTATCTGTTGAAAATTTGTTAGTGTTAGGTTATAGGCATACTAGTGCTAATTATTAGATGCAACTTAAATATTATGTTTAGAGCGCCAACTCGCCAACAAACTGGCCCACCTGTTTGGCGAGAGTTATAGGCAGCCTTAGTTAGACAGCCTACATTCTCGTCAAAGGAAGAGTCGAGACATTTCGTAGTACACCTCATCTTACCTACATAGTGTTGAATAGAGGGCTGTATCCATTGGGAGATAACTCGAACCTGCCGAGGCAGTAGTAACCCTGCAGTGCCAGACAGCCCACATACTCGTCAAGGGAAGAGTCGAGTCATTTCGTAGTTATGCTCATCTTACCTGCATAGTGTTGAATAGAGGGCTGTATCCATTGGGAGATAACTCGAAGCTGCCGAGGCAGTAGTACCCCTGCAGCGCCAGACAGCCCACATACTCGTCCAGGTGGAAGAGGCGCGGCATTTCGTACTTAGTACTCATCATCTTACCTGCATATTGTTGAATATAGGGGTGTATCCATTGGGTGATAACTCGATGCTGCCGAGGCAGTAGTGCCCCTGCAACGCCAGACAGCCCACATACTCGTCAAGGGAAGAGTCGAGACATTTCGTAGTAATGCTCATCTTACCTGCATAGTGTTGAATAGAGGGCTGTATCCATTGGGGGTCAACTCGAAGCTGCCGAGGCAATAGTACCCCTGCAGCGCCAGACAGCCCACATACTCGTCAAGGGAACAGTCGAGACGTTTCATAGTAATGCTCATCTTACCTGCATAGTGTTGAATAGAGGGTTGTATGTATCCATTGGGAGATAACTCGAAGCTGCCGAGGCAGTAGTGCCCCTGCAACGCCAGACAGCCCACATACTCGTCAAGGGAACAGTCGAGACGTTTCATAGTAATGCTCATCTTACCTGCATAGTGTTGAATAGAGGGTTGTATGTATCCATTGGGAGATAACTCGAAGCTGCCGAGGCAGTAGTGCCCCTGCAACGCCAGACAGCCCACATACTCGTCAAGGGAACAGTCGAGACGTTTCATAGTAATGCTCATCTTACCTGCATAGTGTTGAATAGAGGGTTGTATGTATCCATTGGGAGATAACTCGAAGCTGCCGAGGCAGTAGTGCCCCTGCAACGCCAGACAGCCCACATACTCGTCAAGGGAACAGTCGAGACGTTTCATAGTAATGCTCATCTTACCTGCATAGTGTTGAATAGAGGGTTGTATGTATCCATTGGGAGATAACTCGAAGCTGCCGAGGCAGTAGTGCCCCTGCAACGCCAGACAGCCCACATACTCGTCAAGGAAACAGTCGAGACGCTTCATAGTAATGCTCATCTTACCTGCATAGTGTTGAATAGAGGGTTGTATCCATTGGGAGATAACTCGAAGCTGCCGAGGCAGTAATACCCCTGCAGCGCCAGACAGCCCACATACTCGTCCAGGTGGAAGAGGCGCGGCATTTCGTAGTACTGCTCATCTTTAACAAAAGTTTATTATGTTATTATAGGTCAAAAGCTTTGGTGCTCGCTTTTCACCCGCAATGTTTATATTCTCTTTGAATCCTTAAAGTGAGAACCCTTCAGGCTCGCTAGTCCAACGTCAACATCAACATTTTATCAAAACAACCCTTTTTTTTAAAAAGATACTTTAATGAAAATAATACAATAGAACTTAATTTTAGCTAGCCTAACCTAATTACTATATAAATCATGCCCGCGTGGAATGGTGGCAAGAATGCTGGCTGCATTTCCGCGCTGGACAGCCAGGCTGATCCTTTGGGCAAAAAATGAGCCAGCCCTTCTGTCACCAGATGAGGCAATTAACCGCGGTGAAATATCAATACCACACCTTTCGAAAACATTGATAAGAACTCGGGCATGCAGGCTTCCTAACGATTTGTTTCCTTCATTGTAAGAGCAAGTGATATTTAATTTCTTGGAATGGATCAAATGCAACTTGGCACACGTATAGCTGGCACTATAGAAATCTGAGACTCACTGGTACAGTTTAAAAATAGGAGGCTTTTCTTTAATTTTTCTGGTAATAAAGTATTTGTTGCATGAACTTTTTTTTTGTGTATTCTAATCATCTTGAGTACTGGACACCACTTTGAGAACCTGACACAGTACTCCATACATGATTAGTTTAAATCTTTCTCCATATACTAAAGTAATCTGAATAGATTTATCTTACTTTTAATGGTATAAATGTGTACTTTTACAGTTTATAATTTTGTATGTTTGGATGTTTGTTACTCTTTCATACCTCAATAACTGAAAGGAATTAGCTGAAATTTGGAATGAATTATTTATATTCCATCCCGGAAAATTAGAATAACTTTATAACACGAGTCCACGCAGTCATCGTCTAGTAATACCTAATTAATAATGTCCTCCCGCCCGAAATTCGACCACGGCGGCCAATCTCCACAGAGACAATTATTGTCTAAATTATTTATTGGCTAAATTATTAAGCCATCTGCGCGGGTGATATTATAGTGCACAAGGGTGTGCGCGAACTCAGGTGCACTCTCTATCCCCTTAATCTCATAACCCGAAGGGACGGAAGATCCGACATGACCGGAGAGAGATCAGACGCAGGACCGACGGCTTTATGTGCTCTCCGAGGTACGGGGGGAAACGCCGCCAACTTCCTAACTCCGGGCTAGTACTGAGATTTTCTTATCAGAAAAACCCAATACCTAAATTATGCCCAACCCGGAAATTGCCGGATTGCCGGGATCGGATGGATTGGGGATTGGATACCATGGTCCATGCTAACCACTGGACCAACGAGGCAGTCATCATCTAATAGAAAATAAAGTACCCACCGCTCAACCTGTAAATGATATCCTCATCCAAATCAGAACCATCCGTATTGACACCCTTATTAAAACCACCATCATTCACCGAAACACTGTTTCCGAAACCGAAGTTACTCGCATCACTATGGGGTGGGGTGTCAGTCACAGCGTCACTTTGTAGGTGATATAGATCTAAGTCATTTTCGGGTGCAGCCTGAGTGTCGGCGTTAGCGCAGGCGGCAAGGAACGCGAGAGCGACTACCCGTACCGGCGACATAGCGTTCACTGCTGACGCGATGCGCATGCGCCGGTCAAGTTGCATAAGCTACCACTCCAACTGTTGTACAACATTATATAGAATTTGGTATGAAAGTATAGATTTCAAATTAGGTTTTAGGCCTATTGCAGTGCGCAACGCTTTAGGATTTAAGCTCTTAGCAATATTTATCAAGCTTTTGACCGCGATTTTATCCCCCTGTAAAGATACCAATGCCATTTTTCAAAATCTATGGCAGAGTCGTAATTTATAATTTACATGCCAACTGCCACCGCATACAGCCATATTGTTTCATTATTGTTGACTTTCGTGTTTTAGAATTATAATACTTACTAGATGATTCGTACGCGTGGATTGATTTTTTGATTCCCGCGGGAACTCTTTAATTTTTCGGAATAAAAAGTAGCCTATGTCCTACCCCAGGATACAACCTACCCCTGTACAAATTTCATCAAAATCGGAATAACACACTTTCGCATTTATATTTTTAGTAGGAAGTATGGATAAGTATGGATTTTAGGAACGTCAAGGTACGTGACATCAAATTTTGAATATGTATTTTTGAATATGGCCCCAGATCCAATTCAGAAAAACTTTAATTTCCAATTTTACCATGCCGGATATCAAATCCTGGACCTGCCACTTATAAGACTATAAGATATGATTAATGATTAACCCTGAGACTTCTTAGTGCACAAGTGAATGTGCAAACACAAGTGCATTCTGTATTCCCCATACTCTCATAGTCAGATAGGACGGCAAATCCAACACAACTAGCGAGAGACCTCACGCTCTATCTATGTCATTGAGGTGATGATTGCCGCGACTTCGTACTCGTGGATTAAGATTTTTAAATTTCCGCAGGAACTCCTTAATTTTTCGGTATAAAAAGTACCCTTTGTCCTTCCCCGGGATAAAGCCTATATCCCTTTAGATACCAAATTATATCAAAATCGGTTAAGCAAGATAGGCCGTGAAAGCAGACAGACAAACAGATACACTTTCGCATCTATACTTCTAAACTAATATTATAAATGCAAAAGTTTGGATGAATGGATAGATGTTTAGATGGATAGTTGGCACAGAGATAGATTATACTCTAGAGAATAACACATAGGCTACTTTTTATCCCGGAAAATTAAAAAGTTCCCGCTGGAACCAAATAACCTCAATCCACGCGGACGAAGTCGCGGGCATCAGCTAATTTGTAAATTTATGAAAATATGGATATACCTTTAATAGACTATTTCTCAATTTTTATTCTTTTAACTCTATCGTTGGTCTAGACTCTAGAGGTTCGCATGTTCGACTGCGGCCGAAGAGGTCCCCCGGGTGCGAGTCCCGGGTTGGACCATAATTAAGTGTTGGGTTTTTCTGACTAGAAATTGGCGGTGTTCCACCCCCGTGCCTCGGAGAGCACGCTAAGCCGTCGGTCCCGGTTATTATCACTAACATTGCATTGGAGCAGCGTGGTGGGTCTGAGCTCTAATTCCCTCTCTCCTATAAGAGTGGAAGCCTGTGCCCTGCTGTGGGACGTTAATGGGCTATAGTGGTAGTTAGTGGTAACTCTATCGAGAGTGTATTGAGAGGTCCAGCGTGCAATATAAAACATTGCTCAACCGAAGTAGAAGGGTTCAATATAAACCCATTAGAATGATTTATTTCCCTCTCTATAATATGATGATGGGCCATGAAATCTGCGGAAGTAGAGAAATGTAATCTACTCTATACACTCACGAAAGACTGAAAGTTGGGCTAAACGATCTTATTCAATATGGTGGTGTTGTCTAATAATGGATTTCTCGTAGTTTCATGTGGAAAGCAGAAAACATAAAACATTTTTACTACAAGATTCTGCTTTATTGCGATCTCAAGTGGTGCAGTCTAAGATGATAGCGGGATAGCCTGGTAGGAATATGGCAGTATTATTAAATCCATCATAGAACATGTAGGTTTCCTTACAATGATTTCTGTTATCATTATAGCAAATTAGCGAATGCCCGCGACTTCCGACTGCGTGGTTTGACTCTTTAATTTTATATAAAAAGCCTATGTGCTATTCCAGACTATAATCTATCTCTGTGCCAAATTTCAGCCAGAACCGTTCAGCCGTTAGCGCCTGATTGAGTAACAAACATCCATACATCCATCCATACATCCGTCCAAACTTTCACATTTATAATATTAGTAAGAAGTAAGATGATATTATTTATTGCTTGAGATCCAAAATGGCGGTCATCTACGCAGGTACATTGTACTACAGGGCCGAGCGGAGCATGCGCGGGGAGCGAGGGGTATGGGCTCGCGGCGCCCCTCATACCGCACTTCGTTTGACACCCGAAATGTGTTTCTGCGCAGAGTTCAAATATCTATAACAAAACAAATAACTATTTCGTATCGCGTTTCTCGTGGGCCGCAAACCCGTTACGCGGTAGTTAGGTCAGTCTATAGGTAACGCAATATTGCGCGGCGTCCACCGCGGCGACCGGCTGCTGTGGACGCTAATAAAACACGGAAATTATAAATCCACGCAAGAAAACAATCTTGTATTACGAAAATCCGAGCTTTACACCAAAGAGAATAAACATTTTCAATTCATAACTCTTTCCGTGTTAATCAAGGAACGAGAAGCTTATAGTCTAGGCAATAAAGCTTGTTGAACCCAAAAATAATTCCTCAGGCAACGAAACTTTACAGTTTATTAAAACGTATATTATTAATATCCAACAAAAAACAGAAAGGAAGTAAGGTTTTTAATGCTATATCCAATTATCAAAACAGGAAGGTACATTATCGCGTAAACGCAGTTTAGGTTTGGTAATTAAATCGGTTTAATTATCGATGTTATTTCGTTCATTATTTCTGTTTTGAGTGTAGTAAATATGCTACCTAGTTACTATTATTTTAAAAAGAAATCGAGAAAATATAAAAAAAAAATAAGTTTTAAGTATAAATACCTAACCTCCGCATGTTTTTTTTTATATTTTTGTATAAGGTTTGTTCATGCCATACTACAACCCTGCCAAGTTTCGATGCCTGAGGATTTAATGCGGGGGTCTCCATACAACGAACCGCCCCATTGCCTAGACGACGACGACGAGTTGGAAGAAGACCAGGCATCCAGGTGGATGCTTGGTCTTCGGTCGTCCTTCTTGCAAGGTAGTGAGGACGAAAGTTGCAACGAAGGGTGCGACTAGAGAACACGGAAAGATATTGAATTGAGGCAGTTGTAACTTTGCGGATGTCCAAGACAATCAAGAAACAAGAAGTTAAGCTTCTTGTTTCTTCTCGTCTTCGCTATAATCCGCCAAAGCAGACAAATTTATGTGGTACTGGTACAGCATGTAGCTTGCGAAATTTACCGGCCAATAAGCCAGCGATTCGCACCGGCACTCCACACCACACAAATTTTCCAAATTATTCTCAACGTACGTTTCACTCCAACACCAGAACATCCTCAGGAGATGTTGCGAGGACAATGCACGATTGTAAGTGCTGTACCACATAGATTTGTCTGCTATGGCGAATTATAGCGAAGACGAGAAGAAACAAGAAGCTTAACTTCTTGTTTCTTGATTGTCTTGGACATCCGCAAAGTTACAACTGCCTCAATTCAATATCTTTCCGTGTTCTCTAGTCGCACCCTTCGTTGCAACTTTCGTCCTCACTACCTTACAAGAAGGACGACCGAAGACCAAGCATCCACCTGGATGCCTGGTCTTCTTCCAACTCCCGTTAAATGGTTCTTTTCTGCCACGTACCTGCTAATTATGGAACCAGTTTCCATCTTCTGTGTTTTCTCATGATTATAATATGGGGCTCCTCAAAGGGCGGATAAACAAATTTTTTAAAAGCCAGCAACATATATAAAAAACAAGTAATAAAATTAAAAATTTTAAAAAACCCACGACCAACTGCAAAGCTCCATCTAGGTACAAACCACAAAGTGCTTGTAAAGACAAATCAAAAGAGTCCAAATACGACGGGTTTACGATGCGAACTTAAGGAGTTCCTATGACCACCTTCTGGCTCCATCATGAGACCCTGGGCAGCATCTAGGTACAAGCTAAATATATCTAATGCAAAAAACCGCATCTCAATCGGCCCAATACTTTTTGTGAAAACTGGTAACATATTGATAAATTAAAATCATAGACTACAGCTTAGCTTGGTTGTCTATGGTCCTAAAATATATCTAAGAACCTTCTCACAAGCTATACGTTTCTAATGCAAAAAACCGCATCTCAATCGGCCCAGTACTTTTTGTGAAAAATGGTAACATATTGAAAAATTAAAATCATAGACTACAGCTCAGCTTGGTTGTCTATGGTCCTAAAATATATCTAAGAACCTTCTCACAAGCTATACACATCCAATGCAAAAAACAGCATCTCAATCGGCTCAGTACTTTTTGTGAAAAATGGTAACATATTGAAAAATTCAAATCATAGACTACAGCTCAGCTCGGTTGTCTATGGTCCTAAAATATATCTAAGAACCTTCTCACAAGCTATACACATCTAATGCAAAAAACCGCATCTCAATCGGCCCAGTACTTTTTGAGAAAAATGGTAACAAAAAAGTGCACAAACAAACACACAACCTCTAAGGGCAAACACATATACCGTCTCCGTTTCGTCGAGGGTAATAAATTATTTCTAACTAAATATTAAATAGAGGGGATTCCAAAAGACCTAAAATACACATCCTCGGTTAGTTTTATATTTGATAACCATTTTAAAGAAAAAAAGTGCGTTGAAATTTGATCACGTCACTACTGTGAATTTCATACAACTTCCATAGTAGAAGTGCGTTTTCAAGTTTGTTAAGGCGAGTCACCTCAGCTCAGCGGTGAAAACTGGTTTGCTAGATCAAATTTTTTCGGTATTTACTATTAAATAACGGTCTTACAAAAAATATCCGATACACTTAAAGATATTGTCTAAAGAATGTGCTAATTTGTTACACGATAGGATGTACTTTACTCGATCAAAAAAAATCTTGAAACAGGCTAAATTAAAAGTTTAAAACGAATTTTTTATTAATAAAATTTTCGACTTTGCTCATAATTTTTATATGGATAGATTTCTCTTGAAGTATTAATGAGAACCTGCTAAACTTTGTTTCAAACTGAAGTCCCATATTTATTTAATTCAAATTAATCCCAGAACTTGAACGTTGCCAAGCGGTTTCAGAATATACCGCGCTGCCCGCTTCCCCGCCAGTCTCTACGAGAAACGTACCGCGAGACGCGCGGGTGGCACCCCACACCTCACCTCCTAAAATCTTGCAGGTGACTCGCCTTAAAGAGTTGCTGATTTGATTGAGTTATCATCATTCCTATTGCGGGGTCATTTTGTTAATCAATAATTTCAAAATTTTCTCTGGTCTGGCTTGGTGGGCGGCCGTGGTTAGTTACTACCCTAGGAGATATGCACCGACATACATTTAAAAAAACATACGCGCCGAATTGAGAACCTCCTCCTTTTTTGGAAGTCGGTTAAAAACAAAACTGAACACCTACTGAATAGTTACAGCAATTGTTTGTATAAGTATGACGCTCAATTTATAAATGGACGCCTGACGCCTTTATAAACTACAAGTTTGGTACGAAAACATTACAATCCAAATGGTTGTAGGCACTAGGCCTTGATCACGCGTAGTTCATTTCGACCTCTAATGATTAGATGCATTTTCGTAATATCGAACTAGGTGATGTCCGCGTTTACACTGATTAAGTTTTTTGATTTCCGCGAGAACTCCTTAATATTCCGGGATAGAAAGTAACAGCTATGTCCCGTGATTAAATATGTACCAAAATTCATTAAAATCGGTTGAAAACATTGCCTGTTAAAGGGTAGCAGACAGACAGACACACTTTCGCATTTATAATATTAAAATATGGATAATAGCTACATGATCGCGACTTAGTCCGCATGGATTTAGGTTTCTCGAAAATCCTGTAGAAATTGTTTAATTTTTCGGGATAAAATCATAGGCTACCTCGGGATACAAACTATCTCTGGACCCCTCTTCTTTAACTCAGTGGTTAAAATGAAAGGGTTAAAAGTTTGCTGTGAAATAAAAATCACATATTTTCATAGCAAACCTTCATGGGGTGGGATTCCCGGGATGGTTTATATTCACAATTTGACCCGGTAGGTGGCGCTGCCATAGGGTTCTACGTTCAGGGAAGGACAACTACTGCCGGGCCCACTAGTAAAATATAAGTGCTTATTTAATTTTGCCTTCTTAAAAAATAAAATAAATTTAAATTAAAAAAAATCCACTTGCTAAATGAGGATCAGTGAACTTAAGTGACAAAAAAACCATCGTGTTTTTAAGATTCCGTAAAATAGTGAAAAGAACCATTATGCACCACCCATTCACACCCGCCTAAGTAATTACCACATAGCATAATATTTTGTGCTTTTATAAACCAGATAATCCAAAAACCAGATCAATGAATATCTTTGGAATATTATGAAGTAAATATGAGGTTTAATACTCAAACGTCAAACGATGCAGAGGCCAAAATATTTGGACTATTTCAGTAAATATTTTTATAATACAGTTGCTCGAAAAATGAATTTACAATGGCAGTAAACAGGGCTTCTCAGTTAAATTTACTGCCCCCGTTATTTTTTTTTTTGTAGAATTTACCACCCTCGTGCTATTTTTTTTTTAATTTTTGTAGGTCCACTTTATCTCTAGATAAAAAGTTTTTATGAAAAGAGCGACTGCTGAATTTCTTCTCAGTAGAAGCCAGTTGTCCTACGCGAAATAAATCATTTCATTTAATAAATTATTATTAATAAATTTATTTATTTATTTCCATTTCAATAACCGTAATGTTTCATTTAGCGAATGTTCCGAAATTCCAAATTCATAATTCAAAATTCAAAATGATTTTTATTCAAATAAACTTTTACAAGTACTTTTGAATCGTCAAGTGAATCTACCACTGGTTCGGAATGCCATTCCTGCCGAGAAGAACCAGCAAGAAACTCGGCGGTTGCTCTTTTGAAAAAAATAATAATTTACAATTTCATTAATTTGTAAAATACATAAACTAACAGCTGTCCTTAGCATTGCTGGAGCGAGTCAAATCCATGCTCCTTTGTCATTTACGTAATCTTCAACAGTATAATAAGCCTTTTTCAGGAGCATAATTTTAATGGACTTCTTAAACTTGTGTAAAGGCAAGTTTAAGATAGGTTGTGGAATTTTGTTATAAAATAGAATTCTCATTCCCACAAACGACCTTCGTACCTTCTTGAGGCGGAGCGATGGAGTCACGAGCTTATGGCGGCCTCTAGTTTGCCTATCATGCAGATCGCATATTTTTTTGTAATTATGAATGTGCTGTTTTACGAAGATTAAATTACTATAAATATATTGCGAGGCTACTGTAAGAATACCTATTTCCTTAAATTTCTCTCTAAGGGATTAGCGCGGTTTTAAATTATAAATTGCACGTATTGCCCTTTTTTGTAATACAAACATTTTTTGAATATCTGCTGCTGCCCCATAGTAAAATTCCGTAAGACATAATACTATGAAAGTAAGCAAAATATACAATTTTTGCAGTTTCAACGTCAGTAAACTGTCGAATCTTTCTGACAGCGTAAGCAGCAGGGCTGAGTTTGCCAGCCAGAGTTGATATATGAGTGCCCCATTGAAGCTTTGAATCTAAGGTCACCCCCAGGAACACAGTGGTCTCTTCTATTTTTAAAATATCATTATTTACAGTTAAATTTATGTTTCCTGTGGACTTGGTATTCGGCAATGCGAATTCAATGCACTTGGTTTTCTTTGCGTTTAAAAGTAAATTGTTTACAGTAAACCAGTTAGTGACTTGAGAAATTGCATTATTTACGTCTTCATAATTGTCCTTGTTTCTATCTACTTTAACCGAACTACAGAACCCTTTAGTAGGTGAGTCTAACTTACCTTTGGAAAGTCTATAACCGGTTATATTTCCATAGATTTTCTAAACTAGAATTTTCGACCATTTTTTGTATTATTTATATTGTAATTTTGTAAGGTAAAATAGAATTAAATATAATATAAAGAAGCACTTCATTTAATTAAAACACTTATCTATAGTATGATCATTATTTATTACAGAATAATTATAGTTATTAAACTAAAACTGAAGCTTCGAGATAAATATGAAGATAGATATATTAAAGTGAAAGAGTGCGTTGACTTTTGATGACGTCACAATTCAGAATTTCTTACAAAATCCTTTTTCATATAACTGGCATTGAAAGTGCGAGATTCAATGCCCGTTGAGCCACCCAAAACTAGTAAATTTCAGATGAATACGTCATTCAGCGAATGACGTATTCATCTGAAATTGATTTTCCGAATACGGGTATGGGTTTAATATAACTGCCATGCCCCTAACAGGTTAGCCCGTTACCATCTTAGACTGCAGCATCACTTACCATCAGGTGAGATCGTAATCAAGGGCTAACTTGTAGTGGCTAAAAAAAAATGTGCCCGCTAAATGGCGTTGCAGTCCTTTCGATCCTGTCAGAGTATCTTTTGTTTATTTCAAACCTTATAATTGTCATTTTAACCATCAACTAAAACTGATAGATATCATATTTCTGCAACTAAAATAAACAAGAAATACTATTTTATTAAAACTCGCACTTTTCATGCATAATATTATATGAAAAATATAGTGTTTGACGCGGGATGAAACACGATTTCAGACTTCGGGTGATGCCAGCCCTTGCAAGTCGCAACCCTCGTCAGAAATCGTCTTATCTCTAAGTCTCCTAGGCACACAATGTACTAATTCTAAGAGCGCGTATTAAAATTTGAAATAAAAAGTACCTGATTGCACTAGTTGTCAAATACCCAATTGCAGCCAAGTTCTGGTCTATGCAGTAAGCATGAATACAAAGATTCTCGCAATGGTCCTATTCCACTAGATTATCTACGAGTACATGTGGAGGATTGGATTTAACGGATTTTTTTCCAGTTGTCGTTTCGGTCAACGGCCTTAGAAACAAATTAACTGCTTCGACCAACATCGTAAGAACCTTGATTTGAATGTTATAGTTACCTAAATTATATGGAAAAACCTATTTTGTTTCCAATTTTGAGGACCTACCTATACGAAGCAGACAGACATACTTCCGCATTTATTATACCTATACTAAATGACGCCCGTGACTTCGTCCGCATTCGTTAAGTTTTATTTATTCCCGCGGGTATTCCTTAATTTTCTGGGATAAAAAGTAGCACATGTCCTTCCCCAGGATGTAACCTACCTCCATACCAATTTTATAATATTAGTACTAAGTAAGGTAAGGGCCCATCTTTTTACCCGATTTTGACGAATCATACTAATATTATAAATGCGAAAGTCAGTTTGTTTGTTGGTTTGTCCTTCAATCACGCCGCAAAGGAGCAACGGATCGACGTGATTTTTGGCATGGGTATAGTTGAGGACCTGGAGAGTGACATAGGCTCCTTTTTATCCCGGAAAATTAAGGAGTTCCCGCGGGAATCAATAAAACTTGAACCACGCGGACGAAGTCGCGGGCATCAGCTAGTTTGGTACAGAGATAGGTTAGGATGTACATAGGATGAATATATTTTATCCTGGTAAATCAAAGAATTCCAATAGGATTTTTCAAAAACCTAAATTCTTAATCGGTCGCGCGCAAATATCATCTAGTATGGTATATGAATATTGAATATTCAATAAATAATACCAGCAGGTCAACAGTCTAGTTATAATGTAATTAATAATTATTTATTTAAATTATTTAATTTATAACGGAAACCAATGTAGGATATTTTGGCTATATTATGGGGGTACAAAGGAGCAATGTTGTTAATATTAATTATATTATTATTGCGGCCCTTTCAATTTCCTGTATTATCTACGTTTTATATTATAATTTATATTAAAATGTTACAAAATTAACACAGCGAGTTCAAAGTTTTTTTTTATCGATGTTAAATATAGAGTGAACAAATAGGGCAGAGATAATCGTCGTCAACCGATCTCAGAGCAACCCAGAGACGTTCATCTGTGTGTACGGTGTACGTCTGTGATCGCAACCCTGTCCCCACTACCAAAGGTTAACTCGAAGAGAATATTATTGGTATTAAGTTCGCCTTTGCATTGTAATCTTATGTGCAATAAATAATTTAAAACAAACAAAATACATCTGGCATAGATCAGGCACAGAATCATTAATATTATAAATGCGAAAATGTGTTTATTTCTTGCTTTGTCAGTCATCCTTTCAATCCTTGTTTATTTCAAATCTTTATAATTGTCATTTTACCCATCAACTAAACTGACAGATATGATATTTGTAAACAAAACCCTAGCAACTAAAATAAATAAGAAATACAATTTTAATAAAACTCGCACTTTTAACACACTCATGTGCTTTTAATGCAGATTATGTGAGAAATAGAGTGTGCGCCACGGGGTGAAACACGATTTCAGATTTCGGGTGATGCCAGCCCTCGCTTCGCTCAGGCAAGCAACTTCACCCTCGTCTGAAATCGTCTTGTTTCACCCCCTAAGCACATAATATACTATTACTTTTCCTCATACAGTTACATTTTTGTGTTCAATATCTACAATACATTTTTTTTTACATTTGTTTATGCGCAAGTCTATACACAAGTGTAAACGTAGGTTATAGAAACAGTAGGCTAAAATATAAAAGACAAAAAAACTAAAACAGTGAAACCTGCTCTCCGAACTTGTGGTCGAGTCAACTTAAAACAGGCTGTAGTAGGTATCTATATTAAACAAAATATATTATTTATTGTATTGAGAGATTTGAGATACTTTAGAATTGTTGAAGAGTCATAGGCTGGCGAACTCCCTGAAGCATCAGGGTTTCAAGGTGGAAACCGAATTTTACGTTTTGTTCTGTCGAAGCTCTGCCTGCGTAAATGAAGATTTTCCGAAAATGTTTCTTATAAGTTCCTAAAGTTTAAACAAAATCTATAGTCTATACTAATTTAAACTAGATGATGACCCCGACTTCGTCCGCGTGGATTAAGGTTCTTTGATTCCCGCGGGAACTCTTGAATTTTGCGGAATAAAAAGTAGTAGTCATCTGTATCAAATTTCATCAAAATCGGTTGAACAAATGGGCCGTGAAAGCTTACCAGACAACAGACACACTTGTTACTCAATCACGCCATAACGGCTGAACGGATCTGGATGAAGTTTGCACAGAGATAGATGATAGTCTGGAATAACACATAGGCTACTTTTTACCTCGGAAAATTAAAGACCCCCGCGGGAACCAAAAAAACCTCAATCCACGCGGACGAAGTCGCGGGCATCAGCTAGTTATTAATATTTAAAAATCATGATTCATTTAGAATTACTACGTGGCTTACGATACGATACGTAGTAATACAGGTTTAAATATGAAATTGCCATATTAGCGTCGCTTTCGTCGCTCATCTAAGGACAACGGGTCAGCAATATGAATACGACGTAGACAGATGTTCCTGAGCTGTGTAGACGTGGACATATCGTGCAAGGGACTAACTACACTTATTCAGCTCTACTCGCGTTTGGCTGGACGGTTCTGGTTACTTTTATTCGACAGGTATGCCTCTATGAGCATGCGATGCCAATCTACATTAAACTAATATTGTAAATGCGAAACGAATGGATGGATATATGGGTGGATGTTTGTAATTCAATCACGCTAAAAAGGCTGTATGGATCTGCATGAAATTTGGCACAGAGATAGTCTGGCATAACACATAGGCCACCTACTTTATTCCCCGGAAAATTAAAGAGTTCCCGCGGGAACCGAAAAACCTCAATCAACGCGGGTGAAGTCGCTGGCATCAGCCAGTATCAATTTAATTCTTAAGTGTAGTTAGTCCTTTAGTAAATAGATGCACACAAATCCTTGCCATTTTTCAATACATAAAACTCATTTTATCCATGACATAAAAATCAAAAGTAGCGGTCAAAGTCATAATTTATAAAATTATTAATTAATTATCATTATCGCAGACCGACGCGATCGTTCTCAACGGACCTGAACACTAACATCGGATTCTGGTGTGCTCGGAGTGTTGATCAAGTGATCAATTCAAATGGGCAAATTCTGTTGTACACCATCTCTAAACTAAACTAAAACGACAGCTCTATTTATATTATTATGCCTTTCATAACACTCCCTGCGGAAACGGGCAGCACTAGATTTAGAGCGGTCGTTTTAATTTAGTTAAGATAGTGAGGCTGATTCTGTATGACACAATCTCTAAACTAAACGTAGACAGAGAGAGGTATATAGACCAAGCCATATCTCCTTTTCACTCCCACATGAAAGAGATGCAGTGTTGGAATGTTACACAAGATAGAATGAGAAAAAAAAATGTTTTTTCTATCCGTTTCTGCGTGTCACGGGTTTAGTTTGTTTTGTTCATTTACTTTTATTTCACTTATTGTGCTTGTTGCTTTGCAGCGTTTTACCTATTGTCACAGGCTATCCCTTTCGGTTACACGCTGGCATTGATTCTAGAGGTTTAATTATTCTATGAAACTAAACTAAAATGGCAGCTTTAAATCTAGTTCTGTCCCTTTCCGTAGGAAGTATTATGAAAGGGTTACCAATATTTGTAATGCTCTAATTTTAGTTCAGTTTAGAGATTGTGCACTACAGAATCAGCCCCAATTGTGTCGAACAGAATTGGCTACATTATATTATTAATATTCTAAATCTTGTATCCCACAGGTAAAAGGAGAGCTAACCTTACCACGTTGTAGAAAAAAATAAAAAATAATTGACGACCTCCCTGGCGCAGTGGTGAGCGCTGTTATCTTATAAGTGGAAGGTCCCGGGTTCGATGCCCGGTAGGGTCAATTCGGGAATTTATAATTTCTGAATTTACTCTGGTCTGGCCTTGTGGGAGGCTTCGGCTCTGGCTAGTTACCACCGTACCGGCAAAGACGTACATGCCAAGTGGTTTAGCGTTCCGGTGCGAGGCCGTGTAGAAACCGATAGGGATATGGTTTTAAACCGCCGCACCCTTAACAAGTTAGCCCGTTACCATCTTAGACTGCATCATCATTAAAAAAAATTGAGAAGTTGCGTCCGTTTATTCGGCTTCCGTACTCCTATGCATGAATTGTAACTATATGTTTTATTACTTATCTATAAATCTGTTTAAGTGTTTATAATATAGCCACTGAGAATTGAGATTCGGAACCGGTCTGGGACCAATGCTTAAAGCACTTAGCAAGCAATATTACTCAAAATGACAGTTGATGTCCCGTACCTTAACGTTCCTAACATAAGGATTATATTTCAAAAACACGACAAATATTGAAACAATATAATATGGCCCCTGTCGACAGGTTGATCTGCTATCACTATCATTTATTATATTCAGCCTTTTGATAACCCGGCTGTAGAGTTGATTCATAATAATTTCTTACATTCGCTAAGATTAATCAATTTACATAGTTAATAATTTTTATACGTAAATATTCTTATACTATTAGTAGGTGTAGAAGATGTATATATTTAGGCAGGGATTAGGAATTATTGGTAGTTCATAAAATAAGAACATTTTTGACAAGCGTTTGAATACAAACTATTCATAACATTAGTCATACGAAGCCAAAAAAACAAATTATGCCTATTTTAACTTTAAAATATCTTGTGTGACGCAAGATAATATCATAACTTACATACATAAACATATTTTATAGAAGTTAGCATAGCATATTATACATTTAGTAGGTATTATTATGTAAATGAATTATTTGTTTATTAGACTTTTTATATTGTGTGACGTAAATAACAGTTAATTTTGATCAAAGTTCATTTTAAACCGATTTTAATATACTTACTTAAAATTAAATTCAAAATGGCCGCGACTTTTGGAATTCGGTTATAGTTACTCCTGCAGGAACTTTTGAATTTTTAGGCATTAAATATGGCCAATTCTGTTTATCACAATCTCTAAACTAAAATGACAGCTTTTAATCAAGTTCTGTCCCTTTCCGCAGAGAGTATTATAAAAGGGTTAGCAATATTTTTTAGTTTAGAGATTGTGTACAACAGAATCAGCCCTATTGTATTATTAAGCCATTTCCTGCCAAATTTGTGAAGGAGTAACGAACATCCAAACATACAAAATTAAAAACGTGCAAATATCTAACTAAACTTTCACATTTATAATATTATGAGGATAAGACTAGATCATGCCCGCGACTTGACCCGTGTAGATTCAGGTTTTTTTTTAATTTTCTGAAATAAATAAGCAGCCTTACGACGCACTGTAAGTTTTATTTACGCAAGTCACTAGTATCAATAAGAAGTAAGTAAATCATCACATACACGTCATGCCAGTTATGTAAGTTACTTACGTACGCTTCTTACGTAAAAACTTACGTAATTGTGGCCTAATTCCGTATTAGCGACATCACCCATCTCTATTCGAATTTCCATTAAAATCGGTTCAACAGATGAGTCGTGAAAAGTAACAGACCAGAGCCAGATACTATTTTGCATTAAAAGTATTGTTATGGATTATAATAGTAATCCTCCTCCCCTCTCACACATAATAAAAATACATGAGTATATTTACACTAGATGATGCCCGCGACTTCGTCCGCGAGGATTAAAGTTCTTTAATTTTCCGGGATAAAAAGTATGTCCTATGTCCTTCCCCGGGATACAACATATTCCTGTACCAAATTTCATCAAAATCGGTTGAACAGATGGGCCGTGAAAGCGTATCAGATAGACAGACAGACGGACAGATTGACAGACAGACACACAATCGCATTTATAATATTAGTATGGATTCAATAGACAGTTTGTACTTTATTAATTGCGAGTTGCGTCAGTTTACTCGGATTTCCTTGTTTTTCTTCCGGATTTCTACACTTTACGGTGTAAAAAGGGAGTACTATAAGTGCAGGTTTATTCTTTAAATACTTAATTCGACTGCAGTGGGTCTTTAGGCACAGTTTAGGTTTCTGCACCTAATAGAATAAAGCTCGTCATTGACGGTAGGTTTTTTATTTAATTCAAGCCAAGATTTGATCGTGACTCGTGAGTGTGACATCAATGCAATGCCAACCGATGTGAATTCGGTGCTCACCGTAATTCACAGCCTTAAGTAATTTGGAATCATGACATTTGACCGTGGGTGCAAAATCCGTGCGCTCTGCCATCTAGCAGCACATTTATTTGGTGGAGTGTGTAAATATTTCGACGTCTATCCATTATCTTCATTGGCGAGTTTACAAAATAAATACCTACTTCTTTATTTGGTGGGCGAGTTTAATGGAAATAAAACAACTTTAGGATTGCTTCACGTGAGGATCACTTTATTGTGTGTGGATCGAGACCCGTTTTTCTCGCCTTGAGGACTTAGCTGTTTATATCGAATCGTAAAATTGTCGTCTACACTCTTCACAGACATTACATATAACTATAGTATATTTTTTTATCCACTACAAGTTAGCCCTTGACTGCGATCCCACCTGATGGTAAGTGATGATGCAATCTAAGATGGTAGCGGGCTAAACCTGTTAAGGGCATGGCACTTTCAGTTATATTAAACCCATACCCCTATTCGGTTTCTACACGGCATCGTACCGGAGCGCTAAATCCCTTGGCGGCACGTCTTTGCCGGTAGGGTGGTAACTAGCCACGGCCGAAGCCTCCCACCAGCCAGACCAGGGAAAAATCAGAAATTATAAATTCCCAACTTGACCCTGCCGGGGATCGAACCCGGGACCTCTGCACGTTAAGACAACAGCGCTACACACTGCGCCACGGAGGTCATCAAAAAATAAGTACACGTCCAGCTCATAGTCTCATACTGCTGTAGATAATTCAATACTTATCTATATCCCATTTTATTGCAATTGGAGCTGTAAAATAATCAACGCAAAATCAGAATCTAATTATTTTTATTCAACTTTTTACAAGTGAATAGTCGAATTAATCTACCAGCAATTTCTAAAGGTGCCGCATATTTTGACACTCGCCAATATATCAAAACCAAATGATATTTGGCAAGAAGCAAGATCTTACAGCAAAGGAAAATTTCCGAAAATTGTTTAGGGATCCGTACTCATAGGGTCGAATTGTTTGTCAGGCGCTACCAGTTTAGCGACTTATGTAGACCAGTTATTTCGCAGCTGATTTTAGCGTTATGACATCTTTCCATTATCGACGCATCTTTCTTGTTACATATTTACTAAAAATATTTATTTAGGAAATACACAGAAAACAAACAAAATTACAAGATATAATAAAAACTTATAGACTAAACGTTAATCTAAAATCTAAATATTATACAAACTATGCAATAAATTTAAATCAAATCCTTATATACCTACTAACAAAAATAAAAATAAAACCCTTATCAAAAAGACCACCCCTGGTTGCCCCTGGGCCAAAGGTACCCATCAAACTTTTACTAAAATCCATATCCATACTAATATTATAAATGCGAAAGTGTTTCTGTCTGTCTGTCTGTCTGTCTGTCTGTCTGTCTGCTACGCTTTCCCGGCCCATCTTTTCAACCGATTTTGCTGAAATTTGGTACAGGGGTAGATGGTATCCCGGGGAAGGACATAGGCTACTTTTTATCCCGGAAAATTAAGAGTTCCCCTGGGAATCAAAAATCTTAATCCACGCGGACGGAGTCGCGGGAATCATCTAGTAATTTATATTATGTACGGAGCCCTTTCTGCGCGAGTCTGTCTCGCACTTGGTCAGTATTATTTGATACTGATACGTAGGTATTATAGAAGCACGAAATAGGAAGTTTTGGTGAAATAAGAGGGCTTTAGTTCATTCGGTGAACAGTATACGTGACATCAGATTCCGGGAAGGTGCCTTTTAGAGTTTAAATTGCTTTCTTGTCATTTTTAGTAAAGAAAATTAATGTCCTGCTACCTTGGTAAAACTCTGTGCTAGCTGTATGAAAAGGTACTGTATCTGCGTAATTTACTTTTGTTGTATCTTTTTTTATTTATTTATATTTTACTATTACTATAAATGTAGTAGTTTGGATATTTATATAATATTAGTCTCTACTGCAAACAATTACAGGCGAATATAAAAGTACCATAAAGGTTGAACTGCAAATGCATAATAATATTTATATAGATTCAGTGGCAAAATAACTATTTCAAATAGCTAAAAATTCAAATAGCATTTCGTATCTATCCCTATTCCCTACGAGTACGTAGAGTCAAATATTTGGCCTGTCTAAGTCGGCGCTGTTTGACCTATGGAAGGCTTTGTTGATCTGATTTCCTGACTGTCTTGTCTAAAGTCTGCGCTGTTTGACCTATGGAAGGCTTTGTTGATCTGATTTCCTGACTGTCTTGTCTATAGTCAGCGCTGTTTGACCTATTGAAGGCTTTGTTGCGCTGACTTTCCGACTGTCTCGTCTAAAGTCTGCGCCGGCCAGCAAGACAGTTTCAGGTGTTTATTTAAGGCTCGTGATTTCGCGGTCGCGCGTAGTATCGATAAGAGCGACCCGCGGGGGTTGACGCGATGTGGCAAGTGATTCTGTGCGCGCTAGTTGCGGCTGCGGCTGCTAGAGAATTCACTGGTACGTTCAAGGAATGCTTTGTTTTTATGCTATCCTAGCACTTTTATGCGGAAGGACGTGGAAACCCACCGCATTATTATCCCAAGAAAACTCCTACCATTATTTGATTAATGGAAAGGGGTCACGACCCTCAGTAATGAGGAATACAACGCAGAGAGAGAGAGAGAGAGAGAGAGAGAGAGAGAGAGAGAGAGAGAGAGAGAGAGAGAGAGTAGTTTTGTGGCATTACAGGAATTTGGAACAGTTCAGTTATCCTACGCGTAGGTTTGGTAGCAATTTCTAGACACGTGACTCGTGGTTCAATGCGGATATATTATACGTGCTCCTGGAATTATATTTCATTGTGGTACTATTAATAATAATTAAGTTTAAAAAAAACGTTTTATTGATAAAATAGTACATAAATATTAATAAATAATCTATACTCATATTATAAATGCGAAAGTTTCGATGTATGGATGGATGTTTGTTACTCAATCACGCCAGAACGGCTAAACGGATCTGGATGATATTTGGCACAGTGATAGTTTATAGTCTGGAATAACACATAGGCTACTTTTTGTCCCGGAAAATTAACGAGTTCCCGCGGGAACCAAAACCTCAATCCACGCGGACGAAGTCGCGGGTACCAGCTAGTAATATTATAGTACTAATGTCGCTAGTTGCGGCTGCGGCTGCGAGAGAATTCACTGGTACGTTAAAGGAATGCTCCTTTGTTTTTATGCTATCCTAGTGCTTTTGTGACATTACAGGAACAGTTCAGTTATCCCATGCGGAGTACCTAGGTAGATAGATACATAGCTACACGGTATATTTTCGTTGTTTAAATGCAGGCACCTTGGGTTCATGCTCCTAGAAATCTATTTCATCCTGGTACTACATTTCACTCACTCACTTACACCCACCGCTTAAACCCATCGCCGCCGGCTAACTGAGCATGACTGACTGACTCTATTTAGAGAATAAGAAGGGTTTGCCAGTCCACCACGCTGGCCCAGTGCGGATTGGCCGAGTTCACACAACTTTGAGATCATTATAGGGATCTCTCAGGCGAGCACGTTTCCTTACGATGTTTTCTTTCATCGTTATAGCAAGTGATATTAAATTTATTAAAACGTACTTATTTAACTACGAAAAGCTAGAGTTGCATTCGAGCACGCGCCCTGACTAGGAGGTCTAAGTCTTTACACACTTCACATGGCTATCATCACTTGATAACTACTTAATTTATAGTATCTTCTACTTATTTTGGCAAACAGATAGCTTTTATGACGTAGGCATACGCTAGAGAAAGGATTTTTGAAAATTCAACCCCTAAGGGGGTAAAATAGGGGTTTGAAGTTTGTGTGAAAATCGAACTTAACGTTTGATACTTAATTTGTATTAGTAAAATATATGGAGGAACCAAAACTAGCTGCTGTTAACTAATAATAGATTTTTGACGTTAAATTTAACCATGAGTTAGTGACCTGGATTATTATTCAAACGGCCAAGGTTTCCAAAATTTTTATAATTTATTTTAATGAATCAACATGGTTTTGGATTATTAGATCATCAGCGTTATTGTATAAACATTCTAGATTACGCGATGGCCGCGAGAATGCGTTTTCGCATTTTAGCAGATTATGCATCTGGAAGGTAGGTACTTTAGGTACTAATCCATACTAATTCCATACTAATATTATAAATGCGTGAGTTTGTCTGTCTGCTACGCTTTCACGGCTCACCTGTTCAACCGATTTTGATGAAATTTGGTACAGGGATAGGTTGTATCCCGGAGAATTACATAGGCATAATTTTTATCCCGGAAAATTAAGGAGTTCCTACGGGAATCGAAAAAACTTAGTCAACGCGGACGAAGTTGCGGGCATCATCTAGTTACGAATAGTTTACTTCTGGATTTAAGCAAGCAGTAGTTATACTAGGCGTAAGGTTTGGTGAAACTACTTTGTTTAATGAAAAAATATTTTTTCGATTAAACAATTTTTTCGCAACTCTAAACTTAAATTATTTTAATAAAATAAAATTATTTTACAATTATTTTTTTCAAAATTCATCACTTATAAAATAATATGATAAATTTTAATCGGAGAAGTAGTAAACAAAATGTGTGAATTTATATTATTTAAAAGAAAACCAACACCTCAATATTGTACGTAGTCTCAAAATTAGTTATCTTATACGTGTAGCTAATCATAATAATTTATTTATTTTGCCAGAATATGGTAGGAACATGCAACTTTGGTGTTTTATTTTTATTTTATTTTTATTTTTATTTATTGGGGACGATCAACAATTACACATTAAATCACAATAACTAAAAAAAACATAATATTAACAAATGTGCAATCCACCACACCATCCACAGGTTAACAATTAGAAATTTTGAAAATGAAGGCGACACAATGTATTAAACTTATCTGAATTATACCTGTGTTATATAATATGCTAAAATAATATATATGCTAAAATATAACACAAAAATTTAAATTTACTACTATAAATATATAAATAATAAATAAACAGAATCAATAAGAGAATAGAATCTATTGTAGTGTAAGATGAGGTACACAAAATAATGGTTACAACCTCTTGTCCAATATTGGTAGGTATACCAACCTTATAATAGAAAAAACCTTATATTATCCCTCAAAATTCTGATTTCTGCCAAGCATGGCGTGCATAATTATTTTTATGCTTAATTGACAATTAACTAAACTCCAATGGGAACATGGAAATATTCAGATTCATTATATATAGCACAATATATAGTAATCTAAATATATATAAATCACGTGTCACATTGTTTGTCCGCGATGGACTCCTAAACTACTTAAGCGATTTTAAATTAAATTTGCACACCGTGTGCAGTTAGATCCAACTTGAAAGATAGGATAGCTTACATCTTAATTTATAGCCGCAATATTATTTTATGTCGGATTTGCAATGTAAGACGGAGAAAAAACGGTCGAACGAAAACGTTTCTTACGATAAAAAAAATTCAAAAATAAATAAAAACTAGAGTTAATGTAGTTCTATAATAACATTTTTTGGAGTCGGTGCCAATGTGGAGTCACGTCAACAATAATGAAGAATAGGTAGACGGTTCATGCGGCTAATTGGCACCGACTCCAAAAAATGTTATTATAGAACTACATTAACTCTAGTATACATAATAAATTAAATTATTTTTTACTTTTTAGTGTTTGTGGTTTTTGAAGTCGGTTTTTATTTATTTTTGAAATTTTTTTATTTTACAATTTTTAGTGGCCCCCCTGTTTTAAAATACAGGGTGTGACCAGAACGCTAGTAAAAACTTAGCGTTATTAAGAATAACGTCGTTTAATCGTTACTCGTCGACTTGTCTAACTTAGACAAGTCAAGTACAAAGTCCTTTCATATGATACCCCACTTGGTATAGTTATCCTACTTTGAAATTTCAAACCCCTGATTTTCCCCACTTTTTTAATTAAACTAAAAATAATTTTCATTTTTTTTTGAATTCCATGATATTGGGCCACTATTATTTATACAACTATTCCAAATTTCATGTCAATAGCTTTAATAGTTACTGAAATAATCGACTGTGACAGACGGACGGAGAAAGTCGCACCATAAGGGTTCCATTTTTTTACCATTTTGGTACGAAACCCTAAAAAAAAAAGATATGCTATGCATGGTTAAAACATACTGTTTACAAAACTATCACACTGATCGCAAGCAATTTACTCTTATCCATTGAGGAGTTCCGTTCTCCATCTCCGGAGATATTCATCAGATCTTCACCAAATTAAAATGGGACCACCTCTGAAGTATGACCTACCAAACAAAAAAAAGTATAATAAGTAAAAAAAGTATAATAGTAGTAAAATCGGTTCATAATTGGCGGAGAAATCGCGTAACAAACATACAAAAAAAAACATACAGTCGAATTGAGAACCTCCTCCTTTTTTTGAAGTCGGTTAAAAAGCTCATTCCACGCGGACGAAGTCCCCGTATCAGCTAGTAATTATATAAAAATAGCAAAAAAAATATGTCACAAATAAAATTAATAAAAGAATAATGGCAGGTTTTCGCATAAGTAGATGATAAAACACAGAATAGGTAACGAAGAAGTCTGCCGCACAAATCACAATAGACCATGAACCGCTTCACCCAGATTTTAACCGACTTCAAAAAAAAGGAGGAGGTTCTCAATTCGACGCGTATTTTTTTTAATGTATGTTACCGCATATCTCCGTGGTTTCTAAGCCGATTTGAAAAATATTTTTTTCAGTCGTTAGAGGACGCTCTCGAGGTGGTCCCATAAAAAATTCAAAAAAAAAAACATTTGATTTGATTTGATTTGAAAGTTGACGCATTAGGCTCGCCCGACTTCAACATAGAGGAAGGAAATAAAAATTATTTTTTACTTTACAGTGGCGTTGGAAGTCGGTTTTTTGGAAAGAATTTTTATAATAGACGTCAGTTCGAAGCTTTTGGCTGATATTTACGCTGTGGCCCGCACCTTACAGTAGGTCTATTCTGTGCCTTAACTTTAAATGTGAATTTTAGAGCATGACTTTTCCAAATCCGTATGTTAATGTACTACTATATAATTTATGTGAAAACTAGAATATATTAAATGAATATTGATGAACATGTTGAGCTAGAAGCAATTTATACATTTTTTTAAATAGTTGCCCATACTTAGCAAGACAGTAGAACTTTGCTCTTTCCGGGTTTTTAAAATAAATATCCAGTACCTACCGATACCCCTTCACTAACTACTTTTACATGACTGCCAAAAAAAGGAGTATAATAATATTTTCAGTATGTATGTATTTCATGTATACCTACATGCGAGTTAATTCCGCCATTAATTATCTAAAGCTTGTTACAGCTGAGAACAAAATCTAGTAGGTACCTACCTAACAGTATAATTTGTCTTATTAAATGAAAAATCTACTGATTGAATGACAAACTTACTATAGAAGTGCAGCTAAAACCTATTTTTATACCTAACCGCTCGAGCTGCTATTTTTAAAACCTAGAATAAATTGTTCTGTTGTCTTAACGCGCGGAGGTCCCGGGTTCGATTCCCAGCAGGCTCAATTTGGTAATTTATAATTTCTTAATTTTCTCTGGTCTGGTCTGGTGGGAGGCTTCGGCCGTGGCTAGGTACCGCCCTACCGGCAAAGACGTGCCGCCAAGCGATTTAGCGTTCCGATACGATGCCGTGTAGAAACCGAATAGGGGTATTGGTTTAATATAACTGCCATGCCCCTAACAGGTTAGCCCGCTACCTAAAGACTGCATCATCACTTACCATCAGTAAGATCAGAGTCAAGAGCTAACTTGTATTGGATAAAAAAAAACGTAGGTACAGGTAAGCTTTTTCTCCATTAATGACGTATTTTTATGGAATATTTCTAAAAAATGTTTGATCTTACAATTGTTTGTCGAGAGATTTTGAGCTCAAAACATATTAAGAATTAGATCATAGATGGTCACTTTATTTAACAAAACAGGTACCCAATTAAAACCGGATAGTAATGGTCTCACAAGATAAATATTTAATGCACATAATATATAATTAATATCCCGAATACCTAGACTTCTGGTTTCCAAAGTTACTATATTAGTCCAACCATTTATTTTACTTTTGGCAGCTCGACCCAATGATGTTCTAATGTCCTTCCGACCAAATTTCGGCCCCGGCGGCCAATCTCCAGAGAGATTAGCCATCTGCGCGGGAGATATTATAGTGCACAAGTGTTTGCGCAAACACAGGTGCACTCTCTGTTCCTTTACTCTCATAGCCCGATGGGACGGAAAATCCGACACGACCGGAGAGAGATCAGGCGCAGAACCAACGTCTTAACGTGCTCTCCGAGGCACGGGGGTGAAACACCGCCAACTTCCTAACTCTGGGCTAGTACTGTGAATTTTTTGTCAGAAAAGCCCAATACTTGTTGTGACCCGATCCGGGACTCGAACCCGGGACCTCCGCGTCGGCTGCAGTCGAACATGCTAACCACTAGACCAACGAGGCAGTTCTATGCGTTCAAGGATGTTCTAATGCGTTACTGATTCGATTTTTGATAACAATCGACTTTCTATATGGAGAAGTTTTAATCGATTTGACACATTTATATAATTTGTTTGCTTAACATTTTTTATAAGCATACCTAAGCGTTTAAATGACTAATTATATAAGCGTATGTATTAAAATAAATCATTTATATTAAACAACAGTTTACAGTAGGTATAGTAAATGTACCTACATGAATCCCTCAGGGCATAGAAATCATTCATCGCCAATTGATCAAGAAAGCTGGTGTTGACTATTTTGAAAAGGAAAGTCGTACTTGTAGTTAGAACACGTTTGCGACTAAAACTGAAAAAATCGAAATTTTGGACAAATCTTTGGAAAATGTTTGCGTATCAAGAATATTCTTGTTTCTGTTAGATACATAATAAATTTAGATAAAAAGCACATACTGAAATACAAAATAAGTGTTTTCAAGTTTTCGAAAATTGAAATAAAATCGGCCTAACGGGATTTTATTACAGCAACACTAGAAATCATATGGAGGTGTACGCACCTGCGAATAAACTTCGCGCGAAAATAAAATCGCTGGTATCCGCGATAATATTTTGTGCTGTACGGAGTTGTAGGTATGACGCTTACCGCATTTGCAGTGCGGAGTTTTCGAAATCCGAAAATAAATCGCGAAAATTAAATTCGCGCGAACGTTTTTCAGTACGAACGTACCCTAGTCTATTGAACCAGTAAAACATAAAAAAAATAAGATTTGCGGAAGGTCGAGCAACAATCACCATCACACATCATGGCCTCTTCACGTTTAGCCTTTTTAAAGGTGACAAACAAAAAGAATCGCTCGGAACGGGCTTGGCAGGATGGATGGGGTGGTAATTCAAATTGTTTAATGACTGCAAAGTTCACTTGTACGTGTTATAATATTAGGGGGCGAAAAAGTTGTACCAGCCGCGGAAGACGGCCAGATAATTTTACAAGGTATACCTATTAATATCCGTATATTTGACTTGCTTTTGCCCGCGACTTCGTCCGCGTGGACTACACAAATTCCAAACTCCTATTATAGCTTAAGCTATTATGCTATATTATAGCTTATGTGTTTCCACGGGATACAACCTACCCTTATAATAAATTTCATCAAAATTGGTTAAACGGATGAGCCGTAAATGCGTAGCAGACAGATAGACAGACAGACACACTTTCGCATTTATAATATTAGTACGGATTCTCTATTAACAGATGATGCCCGCGACTTCGTCGACGTAGGTTTGTGTATGTTTTAATCCATCGAAACTAAAATTCTATATGAGAACTCACTGGTGAAAAACTTTGTCAGTCGCCGAAAACAAGCTACATTTGTAAAAATTATACTTACAATACACTTACACTTTCGCATTTCAAAAGTTACTTACTTTAAATAATTGTTTTATTCGGTATGCAATTTTATGTTGGCATTTCCTTATAACATTTGAAGTTCATTCAACTTAACAGTACTTCAATTCAAGGTTCCATCTGAAATCAAAGCCTACTCGGAATTTTTTTCAACCTCTCAATAATATCCGTATTAATCTGGTTTTCTTCACATAAATCTATAAACTTTCCGCAAAACAATTATTACGATAATTTTATATGACTTATACGAGTTTTTTATTATTAAAATATGAAGCAGTTATAGCTTAGTGGTTAAGCTAGGGGTTCGATTTCCGGGCTTGCATATTTAATTTATTGAAATTTTATGTTTTATATTAAACTAGATGATGCCCGCGACTTCGTCCGCGTGGATTAAAATTTTTGTTTCCACCGGGAACTCTTTAGTTTTCCGGGATAAAAAGTATATAAGATAAGTCTTTCCCCAGGAAACAAACTATCCCTGTACCAAATTTCATCAAAATCGGTTGAAAAGATGGGCCGTGAAAGCGTAGCAGACAGACAGAAACACTTTCGAATTTACAATATTAGTATGGATAGGTTAGTTACTTGATTTAAAAAAACATCGTAAGGAAACCTGCCCGAGACTTGTGGAATATTCTTGTGGAACAATAAGATACATTGAGTAAGACTATGGAACAGCAAACCGCATCCGTAACCTTAACATATCAACAAAGTTACGAAAAAAAAAATTGAGATCTGCACGATAGGCAAACTAGAGGCCGTAATAAGCTCGTGACTCCATCGCTCCGCCTCACAAAAGTCAGAAGGTCATTCGTGGGAATAAGCATTCTTTTCTATAACAAAATTCCACAACCTATTTTAATTTTGCTTATAGGTACACAATTTTAAGAAATCCATTCAAATCATGCTCCTGAAAAAAGGCATTCCAAACAAGTGGTAGATTCACTTGACGATTCAAAAGTACTTGTAAAAGTTTATTTGAATAAAAACCATTTGAATTTTGAAATTTTTGAATGAATGTTAACCAATTCATTGCGATCGATACACTGGTAATAAATCTACTGGTTCAGTTTGATAAAACGTCTTGTCAATATTTTTTTTATTCCACAACATGTTGGCCCATTGACATTATCTACTTTGTGCCTTGACAGCATCATCTCACCTGATGGTAAATGACAGTGGCGTGCACAGTATTCGGAGCCAGGGTAGGCATTGGTTAGATAGATAATTATTTTAAGGTATAAAAATCGGTCGGGTATAAAAATTGTTAGGTATTGGGTTTTTCAATTAAGAAATTCTCAGTGCCTGCCCGGAGTTGGAAGTTGGCGGTGTTTCAACCCCGTGCCTCGGAGAGCACGTCAAGCCGTCGGTCCCGGTTATTATCACTAACATGATAATTGATAATAGTCGTTAAAGCCCGCCAACCCGCATTGGAGCAGCGTGGTGGGTCTAAGCTCTAATTCCCTCTACCCTATGAGAGTGGAGGCCTGTGCCTAGCAGTGGGACGTTAATGGGCTGTAGAAAATCGGCATCGTAGAGTGGTCAGCAGTCGCAGACGAAGCTTTCCATTAGACAGATGACCCTTGCGGGAAGTTTGCTACTCTAGTAACCAGTGGCATGCCAACTCTCTGGTAGCGTGTATATTACTCAAGATCACGACCACGGTCATGATGTAAAATGGAAGCTGATAAACAATGGTGTTTCGTAACCAATGAAGAGTAATTATTTTCTACGCGCCTTCATAGTAGGTACCCGTTTGTCTAGTTATAAACACAGTTTTTGTCTGCCTCGCTAGTCTTCTTTATTAACCGACTTCCAAAAAAGGAGGAGGTTCTCGATTCGGCGCGTATTTTTCTTTTTAATGTATGTTACCGCATATCTCCGTCGTTTCTGAACCGATTTGAATTTTTTTTCCATCAGTCGTTAGAGGAAGCTCTCGAGGTGGTCCCGTAAAAAATTCTGACTCAAAATCACACTAAAAAGTTAAAAATAAAAATTATTTCCAAAAAACCGACTTCCAACGCCACTGTAAAGTAAAAAATAATTTTTATTTCTACCCACTATGTTGGAGTCGGGCGGGTATAACAAGGATAAGCAAAGTTGACGTATATGATATGGCCGCCCGACTTCAACATAGTGGGTAGTAATAAAAAATATTTTTTACTTTACAGTGGCGTTGGAAGTCGGTTTTTTGGAAATAATTTTTATTTGTTTTAATAAACTCTTTATTCCACATAAAATACAATGTACAAATGCGAACGTAATACCTACCTACGAGAGGTATTTATGTTCCAGTTAAGTTTTGGTAGTGGTGACAGGGTTTAAAGACAGTACGTTTAATATAATGGTGTAAGAGCCGAATATACAATGACCTTCACTGATCTATTTACCAGATGAAACCTACTTTTTATTTTTATTTAATAATAGATCAATACGCCTAAAATAGGTTGCCTATCAAAATCCAGGCACTTTTTTTTTAATTAAAAAAAAATAGCCTGGTTACGGTTTTTTGGAGTCAGATTTTTTTATGGGACCACCTCGAGAGCTTCCTCTAACAACTGAAAAAAACATTTTTCAAATCGGTTTTGAAACCACGGAGATATGCGGTAACATACATTAAAAAAAAAGATACGCGCCGATTTGAGAACCTCCTCCTTTTTTGGAAGTCGGTTAATAATGGTATTATTTTGCCAAGTAATATAATATCAACGTAAGTACATAATATGAGTGATTGATTAATTTCGGCCGTGAAACAGTTAACAAATCGTTTCTTGCAGATAAAATGACTGGATTAATTTGGAAGCTTTTTATTTGAAAAGAATAGGTATGACGTTATTTAATATTAAAAACATCAATATTTTTTTTGTTTCAATAATAAAAAAATGGCATGCCATTCTTAAGACTTCATTAAAAACATGTTATGTATTCGACCCGCATGTGTAATTTTCTGTAATTAATGTTTTATTTTACAATTTCCAAAAGTTAGTTTATTAGTTCAAAAAGATAGCAAAGTTCGTTTTTGTTGCGAGTGCCTAGTTTGACTCCCGAGCGATCGAAGAATTCCTAAATCCTGAGTGTAGTTGAGGATTTAAAGGCACAAGAAACAAAAACTTTGATATCACAGATTCAGATTCATTTATTTGCGAGAAACAGGTTTCAAAAGGTGGAAGGCAAAACAATACAGAAAATGTTTCGCCTTAACATTATAGGCATGCAAAAATAAAACATAATATTACAATATAATAAAATAAGATAAAATATGCAATTACTTATTACAGTCTGAGAACAAAATTAAATTTATAATACAATGATGTCACTATCTAATAAGTGAAAATAAATACATCAGTTGCAGTGTTCATAACTTTTCAACAACTATGGGTTCAAAAGTTCTTGGACCGAGTTGAAAGTTTTCTGCAGGAGCCACTTCCTTAGTCTTAACTGAATTCTTTTTAATGTTAGCTCTTTGATATCTTTTAGGAGTGCATTAAATATTTTTAAACACATGGCACCACAATTCTTTAGGTACAGAGCTGTCTTTGGCGGTTTATGAAAAACTAACCTGTTTTTGTTTCTCGCATACAAATTTTCATTTCACCTCAATACCGAGAGGTTACGTAGTGATTCTGAATGTTTCGTGGACTATGTGAAGAAATACCCAATCTACAGCGTCCTTAATCCAATACCATTCAATTTCAATTTATTTATTTATTGTTAATTCAACAACATGTACAAAATCTTATATATAGTTGTTATTCCTTAACAAATGATCAAAGGACTAAGCAGTGCTTAGACACTCGTAAAGACAACTTGTGTACGACTGTCGACAAAACATTCTCAATGAGATCAAATTTGGTGAGTAAAAACAACTTTTGCTTACTAAAATAGTTTTTGCTCACATGTTTAAGGAGTAAAGTCGCGCTTTTAGGACTAGAGAGGTGAAAATGTTTTTTTTATATTAAGAAAATGATACTTGCCTAGGCATTTTGACACTGTTCAAATCGCTGCCAACGTTGCTCTATTGCCATTACCTACTCGGTACATCACGTTAAACTTTTTTTTATCCGCTACAAGTCCCTTGACTGCGATCTCACCTGATGGTAAATGACGATGCAGTTTAAGTAGCTGGCTAACCTGTTAGGGGCATGGCAGTTATATTAAACCCGAAACCCTATTCGGTTTCTACACGCATCGTACCTGTGACGTCCACTTGTCACGGGGGGTAAGGTAATTAATACGCTTCGTTGTGTTTGTGTAATAATCGTGGCCGCACGTCCACTCCGGTCGCCAGTCGCCTTAGCACTGACTCCCCTCCCCGCGGTCCGCGTCCACGACTATACCGTTTATTCATATATCACTGATCATCACACCTCTCCCCTTTTATCATATTTGAAAGTTACATTCATAACATAGTATCTTTAATCATCCAAATAGCTAGTGTAGACAAAATCAGATTTTTATATTTTTAACAAAAGTAGATAGGTCTAATTATAAATAAGTAATTATAAATAATCAACAATAAATTCTAATGACAGTAGTTAAAGTGTTTAATTTAATGATACACATCCATTCGTTTCTGTGTTTACATTCGCGTTAATTATTTATAAATCATTATCGACACTACAATCATTGATTTTGTCAGAATCATATAATTTATTATCATCACATACTTTCCATTGACCTTCAATTCTTTTTAGATGAATGATGTTCCTCCTCAATTCTTGTCCTGTTTCATCGTTCCTTATATTATATTCCGGCCCACTACAATTTATAACAGTGTGTGTCGTTGGACTAAAGTTTGTAGAAAGTTTGTTTTCCTTTATTATATTTTTGACATACACTTTTTCTCCGATCTCTATTCCTATATCTTCTGCTTTCCTTTTCCTATCCTCATATCCTTTTCCTTTTTCTTTCATTATTTTGTCTTTGTCTTTGATTTCGGGGCATGACGGCGATTCTAAATCTGTAATAGAAGGTATTTTATCCCTAAATTGTCTGCCGAAAAATAATTCGGACGGAGTTTTTCCGGTAGTTGAGTGTGGGGTACTATTGTACATTATGAGATATAATAACATATCATCGTACCAATCCGACTTTTCGCTTTGACTTATCCTGAGGCGTTTAAGAATATCCCGATTTTGTCGTTCAACTTCACCGTTTTGTTGAGGGGAGTAGGGTGTAGTATAAAAAATATTTATCCCTAAGTTTCGACAAAAAGATTTAAAATCTTCACTAGCAAACTGCCTGCCGTTGTCTGCAGTTATGCTAAGAGGCGTTCCTAATCGAGAGAAAATTTCTTTTAAAATTTTTACTGTTTCAGCAGATGTAATAGTCTTCATCGGTTTAATTTCTTTGTATCTGCTATAGTAGTCGACTATGACAAAGAGATAATGTCCGCTAGGCAAAGGACCCAGAAAGTCGATTGCAACATCGACCCAAGGCTTTAGTGGCAGCTCACGACGTTTCATTGGCATTGGAGGATTCGGTGCCGAAACCAAAGTGCACCCTTTGCAGCTTTTAACCTTTCTCTCAACATCGCTATCTATTTTGGGCCACCACACCTTGGTTCGTAATCGCGCTTTCATTGCGCCAATGCCTGGATGCCCCTCGTGGGCTGCCTCCAATACCTGGTGACGCAATTCAAGAGGTATAACAATCTTACTCCCTCTCAACAAAAGGCCATCGTGCACCCAAAGTTCGGTTTGAAATATTCTATAAATATTTATTGATGGATCCCAGTTACCTGATAACAGAGCGTCTTTAACGAGTTGGATCTCGTTATCTTGTAGAGAAGCTTCTGTTATTATGTTCATTCGTATGGCGCAAGGTCTCGCAAGTTGAACAATCTGATTTATATGGTGTTCGTCCTCAAACGGCTGGGGGCTATATTCTGTGGTACATAATCGCGATAAACAGTCCGCAATATTTGTTTTACCCGGTTTATACAATACCTTGAAATTATATGCTTGAAGCCTTAATACCCATCGCTCGATCCGGGCACATGGTTTAGAACGTCTACCAAATATAACCTCCAACGGCTTGTGGTCGGTCACCAAATCAAATGATTCTTTGCCGTATAGATATATTTTGAAATGTTCAACTGCCCAGACCAGTGCGAGCGCTTCCTTTTCCGTCTGACAATATCGTTTTTCAACATCTGTTAGACTTTTGTTGCCGTAAGCAATCACTCGAGGTCCGTTATTGTCAGACTGAATGAGCACTGCCCCAAGGCCTACCGGACTAGCATCTGCCATTACAGTTGTTTTATCATTTGGATCATAATATCCAAGCGTGTGAATATTACCCAAAGAGTCTTTGAGCTCTCTAAACGATTTAGATTGTTCAGGACCCCAATGAGAGCTAATAGTCGCGTTTTTGCCCAGTTTGAGAGTTAATAGTCTCCTTAGGGGTTCTGATTTAGTGGCCATGTTGGGAATCCATTTGTTTACATAGTTAACGAGACCTAGGAAGCTTTGTACTTCCTCGACAGTTGTCGGTGCTCTAAAGTTTTCTACGACTTTAACATACTTAGCCAGGGGCTTAACGCCATCAGTGGACAACTCATGGCCTAAAAACTTTATACTCTTGACATTAAAAACGCATTTGTCTTGGTTTAAAAGAATATTATTTTCCTTTAATATAGCTAGAACTTTTTTTAGTCTATCATTGTGTTCGGCGTTATTTTCTCCATACACAACAATATCGTCTATGAAATTTACTACGCCTTTACATGGCAAAAGAATCCTTTCAAGGATTTTTTGGAAATGTTCTGGAGCACATGAAATGCCAAACATCAATCTTTTATAACGGTAGAGGCCTTTCCCCGTTATAAATGTCGTAATGTCTCTAGAATCTTCACTTATTTCGATTTGATGAAAAGCGTCTTTAATGTCAAGTTTAGAAAATATCTTAGCTTTCTTAAATTTTGGGAGTAGCTGGTCCATTGTTGGCAAAGGGTAATTTTCTCTCACAATAGCCTTATTGGCGCATCGCATGTCTACACATACCCTAACGTCACCATCAGGCTTAAGTACTGGCACTATCGGCGAGACCCATCCGGATGGATTTTTTATTGGTTCAATGATATCTAATTTAACAAGGTCGTCAATTTTTTTATTAATTTTTTCCTCCAATGGAATAGGTACTCGCCGACAAGGCTGAGCTACAGGTTTAATCGTTTTGTTAATAGAGATTTCAAGCTGTACGTTTTTGATCTTAGGAAAACTGTTCTCGCTTACCTGATTGACTCCTAGTCCTAGTTTAAGCACATTAAGAGCTATGGCTGTATCTTTCCCTAAAAGATCTCGTGTGCCATTTTTTACGACATAAAAAGTACCCGTTTGTACCTGATTCCCTGCTCGAATTTCAGTATCAAACGACCCGATAATTTCTAAAGGTTTATCGCTACCATATGCTATAAATGTTTTATCTGGCTTAAGAATTTGATTCCTAACTCCTACATTGCACTCTTTTAAATGATTCCAAGTCTTATCGCTTAAAATATTACATTTGCTTCCTGAGTCAATTATCATGTCTATTTGAACACCCCCTACATTGCAGGTCATCGAGGCGTCTTCATCAATGTGAAATATATAATTAACATCGGTTTTCGTTTGTGATGCCATGTTATCGTTATCGCTAGATTTATTTTGATCATTTTTTGATGTCTTCATTTTTTTACGTGGGTATGGTTTTGTTGAACCAGAATTGTTCCTTTTGCTTGCTCGAGTCCGACATTGGGTTCTGAAATGACCCACAAATCCACATCGTAAGCATTGCTTATCCTTTGCGGGACAACCGCTACTGTCTCCAGAATGCCGTGTGCTACCACACCGTGAACATCTTGAATTCTCAGAACTATTCTTTTTCACTTCAATTTTATTAATTGTGCTAGATGTCTGTGACATTTGCCCATAGTCACCGAGTTGCCTTTCAACTGCTTCAATGGCATTCGCCAGTACTATAATTTTATCAAGGGTCGCTTCATCGCCCAATGTAAGTATTTTTTTTCTTAGATCCTTCGAATTACATTTTTCTACGATTTGGTCAATTATATTATCTTCTAGATTAGAGAATCTACATTTACTGCCCTGGAGCCGTAATCGCACTAAAAATTTCTCAAATTTTTCAGTCGGTTCCTGTTTTAATAAGCGAAATAAATGTCTTTCATAGATTTTACTTTGCTTTGGCAAGAAGTAATCATCAAGTTTTTTTATCGCCCTCTTGTATTCATCACCATCTAATTCTATCGCAGGATCATCTGGTAAATTATAGTATATTTCTTGTAAAGTCAACCCTCCTAGGTGAAGAAGGTTGGCCTTTTGCTTTTTGGTGTCACTAATGTCAGAAGCTATTAGAAAAATTTCAAGTCCACGCTTCCATTTCTCCCAACGCAATCCCACAGATGCAGCCTCGCCTTCGCAATCGAATGTTTCAAGAGGTGGTATTTGGGACATTTTGGACGACCTGCGACAACAGTAATTTATTAGTACCAACCGACATTGTCAGTCTACTACTCGGTGTACAGATAAAATATTTCGGGTGGTACGAACTAGCATTTCCAGTTTCTATTGTTAGTACCAACCGACGGATGTCAGTTTACTACTCAGTGCACAGATAAAATGCTTTAGGTAGTACCAACTAGCGTTGCTAGTTTACTATTTCTATTGTAAGTACCAACCGATAGATGTCAGTTTACTACTCGGTGCACAGATAAAATGCTTTAGGTAGTACCAACTAGCGTTGCTAGTTTACTATTTCTATTGTTAGTACCAACCAACAGATGTCAGTTTACTACTCAGCGCATAGATAAAATATTCCGGGTAGTACCACTAGCATTGCCAGTTTACTATTTACTATGCACGAAACCCAGTTTTATTATTATTAGTACCAGTTGAGACTGACAATTTACTACACAGGCGTTTAGCTATGTAAAATTGTCCTTATTACCAGCCAAATATTTATTTAGCTTAATTAGTATTGGGTTACTCGCGCTTTCATCATGTCCGTTTAGTATCAGCCGTCATTCGGATTACTACTAAGAACATAAGCGTAGGAGTGGTATACCTACATAATATTTGTAACACAACAGACGAATAAGTACCTCTCTTTAATACTAATGTAACCCGTGGCAAACAATATATATACAAATAATATATTCCTTATGTTTGCACAATACTACGAAACCCTCGAACACCAGTTTGCACTTTGTATGTGGTCACTCTAATCAATGGAAAAATCTAAAAGTACTGTAGCAACGTAAATATTTTCTTCAAGCATTCTCTAATTATTACGACTATTTATTTATATTTATTATGAGGTACGTAACAATATTATCGATAAAATGTTTATCCGTTCACCATCGCAACAGCTGCATGGCTAGTAGAATATTATGCACTTTTTATTTGGATACCGCCTACATATTCCTATATACGCAAATATTCGTTACTTTGTCACTTATTTCCGTTCATAATGCGTTTCATGAGTAGCACATGAAGTATAGCTAATAGCTTAGAATTTGTTGCGTAATAATTAATATTACAGTCTGGAATGCTTGAATACGTTGATTTCATATTGTGACACATGATAATATTTTAGACGTGCGAACATTGGTACGTGGGTAAGGTATTTATTTTTATAATTATTTTTCCTCTATATATATATATACCATTATGTGCACACTTACCCCTAGTCTCGTCGCCACTTGTGACGTCCACTTGTCACGGGGGGTAAGGTAATTAATACGCTTCGTTGTGTTTGTGTAATAATCGTGGCCGCACGTCCACTCCGGTCGCCAGTCGCCTTAGCACTGACTCCCCTCCCCGCGGTCCGCGTCCACGACTATACCGTTTATTCATATATCACTGATCATCACAGTACCGAAACGCGAAATCCTTGGCGGCACGCCTTTGCCGGTAGGGTGGTAACTAGCCACGACCGAAGCCTCCCACCAGGCTAGGCGATTTTCCGGGATAAAAAGTAGCTTATGTGCTATTCTAGACTATAATCCATCTCTGTGCCAAATTTAAGCCAAATCCGTTCAGCCGTTGGGGCGTGATTGAGTAACAAACATCCATACATCCATACAAACTTCCGCATTTACAATATTTGTAATTATAATATACCTATAATATATTATAATATAATGTCATTGTTTCCTAACCAAGATTGTAACGGAACGTTAAATTATTATCCAATTTTAGCGGTAATGTTTTCTTAAAATGCAAATAGGACCGGATTAAAAAATATACTAACCATGCGTGGATTTTTTTTTAAAATAATATAATACGCGATATAGTATATAATTATAATAAAAATAACAAGTTTTACAAGGAACTACAATTATTTCCGCTGTCCTGCCTACACGCACTAATATTTGCAAAACCAGTGGCAAACAGCTATCTTGGATCAAACTTGAACTGTATAAAAAATATTCTTGATACTTCCTCTGAGAAAAAATATTTCAGAAGAAGAATGGTACAAAGGTTATAAGGTAATACACCGATTCCTGAAAAATAAAATCGAGGAATTTTTATAAATTACTAGCCCGCGACTTCGTCCGCGTGGTTAAAGTCTTTGATTTCCGCGGGCACTCCTTAATTTTCCGAGATAAAAAGCCTATGAGCCTATGTCACTCTCCAGATCCTCAACTATACCCATGCCAAAAAATCACGTCAATCCGTTGCTCTGTTGCGGCGTGATTGAAGGACAAACCAACAAAAAAATACAATTTCGCATTTATAATATTAGAATGACTAGATTTTATGCGCGCGACTTCGTGCGCGTGGACTAATGGGGAGCCACACTCAAAGCTTATTATTTTTGAAAATAAAAAACGTAATTCAATTCAAAATGTATTCATTTATGACTGTGCCTCAGCTTAAAGCTGAGCTCCGTAAAAGAAACGCAACAATTACCGGCAAAAAAGCCGATTTAATTGAAAGGTACTCACTTAAAATATTTGAGGTTATGATTGTTTGTAAACCTGTTTTTTTGTTACTATAGCTAATTTCCCAATTTTACTTATAGATTACAATCGTATGATCGAAACCAAAACTTTGGTACCGACTGCGATATCCTAGAGGACAGTGAATACTTAAGTCCCCCTTCTGATACATTCAGAGACATAAATGCAGATACTCCTCTGCCAATGATTAGCAGACATTCAATACAGGAATATTTTGAAAAGTAAGTACCTACCCATATTTAAGTATTTTGTATCAAATCTTTAGGACACTTAATTTCATAAATTAGTTTATAATATGACACACACCTACCTATTTTCATCTTGGTTATTGTTTTACAGATATGGTACACGGCCGAAAGGACAGCTTCTTTACGAATCTCGCCATCTTGTGACTGCCCGTTTTTCCAAAGATGGCATTTACACCTATTTGCGAGGGCAGTGCAAAGCTAGTATGAAGAAAGTTGTATATGTGGTGGATGTAAAGTTAAGCCAAGATGGAGCAATAGAAGAATGCCATTGTGATTGTGCTGCAGGTAGTGGTACTCAAGCTAGTTGCAAACATGTCTCAGTATTGTTGTTTGGTATACTCGAAATGGTGCATAAGAAATCAATTAAGTTGCTTCAATCATGTACTCAAAAGCTAATGACCTTTAATAGACCAAGTAAAGTGTTTTATAACTCACCTATAGCTGCCCAAAATTTGCCAAACAAAAGGTTAAAATCTTGTAATTTTAATCCACTTAATGAAAGTGATATAATGGAAAATTATCCTGATTATGTGCGGAATTTGGCTGTCGGATATGGAGAAAGCTCAATGCCTCTATTGCAGACATGTGAACCTGCCAATCCATATGGGATTGAATGGGATCACTACTCATATTCAGCAAAGAATCCACAAGATATATTACTTGAAAAGCTCCTTTTAAAAAGTATAACAAGTGAACAAATTAAGGCTGTGGAACATAATACCAGAGCCCAAAATAACTCTGCTGAGTGGCACGAGATGAGGTCTTGCAGGATCACTGCAAGCATGTTTTATTTAGTGTGTCATTGTAAAGCTTATACGAAAAATTTAATAGAAAAAATTTTAACACCTAAGGCTGTACATACTCGAGCAGTTATTCATGGCAAAATCCACGAAAGCATTGCAATAGCTAAATATGAGAGAGAGTATGGACTGACTGTAAAAAAATGTGGTTTATTTATTTCGGCGGAATATCCTTTTCTTGCTGCTTCTCCAGATGGTTTATTGGGAGAAGACACTGTCATTGAAGTTAAGTGTCCATATGTGGCTAGGAACGATAAAATCACTATTGTGAATGTGCCTTATTTGGAGAAATATAATGGACAGTTTCATTTAAAAAAGCAACATCCTTACTATGCTCAAATTCAAGGACAGTTATATTGTTCAGGCAGGCAATATTGCAATTTTATTGTTTATACTTTCGAAGACATGCAGGTTGTTTTTATTACCAGAGATGAATCATATATCAATGAAATGTTAACTAGTTTAATTAACTTTTATGTACATAGTTTAGAACCTGCCATTATAAATAAATACTTTTATAAAGACTATTTACAAATAATAAATAAGAACTGAATTTTTTATAAAGTGTTTTATTTAATATTCTTCATAATACCTTCTCTAAAATTACAGCACATAAAACATATAAAAAAGATCTTACTTGCTATTGGAACATAGCTATGGTCTAGTTCACTTTTTAAAATTTTGTATGTTTTGGTTAACCCTATAATTCGCTCAATATGTACTCTTTTATTTGCTAGCTCCCTATCTTTTATCACAGTGAGACCAGGCAATTGTGATTTTCCTTTTAAAAAACTTGGGATCTTAACAGAGATATTTTTATCTGCACACATGTCCTGTATTGTAAAACCTCTGTCAGCCAGTATAGTATCCCCACTTTTGCATTTGTTCAAAAGATCACTTCGTTCTACTGCCTGCCGGTCACTTATTGAACCTGCATATGCTTGCGAACAGTATGATAGTAGCCCACCAGGTGTTGCACCAACTAATATTTTTAGTGTGTTTGCATGTTTGTAGCTACTCCAAGATGCTTGTTGAGATTTAGGATTCTTAGGTTTTTGAACTTTTATTTCTGTTCCATCCATAGACATAGGATTTTATGGTTCCATCTAATATCACTCTGAGATCAAAATCGTATTTTTTAAAAATTCTAGGCATATAATATTGAACTAATCCCTTTCTGGGCCAAATTTCTATTTTTATCCACAATTGATAAATAAAGTTTACCCATGTAATAAAAATATTGGATACTGTGCTTTGACTAACATTAAAGAACATGCTAAGTTCAAAATTACATTTATTTTGCCTCAATTTCATCAAAGTCAAAAAGAACTGATTTTCCATGCTCAGATTTATGACATTGCTGCCATAATACCTCATTTTATGAACCATTGGACTGAGAGTTGAATAAACAAAATGAAATTTCTTATATGATTCAAAACCTGTGTAAAACTTTATGAAGCTATCATTATTTTTGCATCTATAAATTGTCCCATACACATGTTCATGATCAACTTGAGTACTTTTGGAAACGAATTCATGTGTAGTATGTGAACTGTCTGCTGACAGAGTGTTATTTTCCGTGTTCACTTCTTCTTCACAACCTATTATCATTGGAAGGTCTCTTTCAGTTTCTATAGTGACTCTGCTAGTTGATTGCAAATCTTCTGATTCTTGAAAAAGTTTCTTTATACTTCTTCTGTCAAGACGATGCTGTCGTTCAAGGGCTGCTGAATTTTCTGGTTTTATCGTAGTGAAGTAGAAAATTGATGGTACAGCTGTCTTTTTGAGAAATTTGGCTTGAGGTTCACTACCTAGAATGTTAAACAAATCAATATTATTTTGGAACTGAGAACTCAACTCGTAATAGATATAAAGACTTAGAATCATAGTAATCACTGTGATAGCTCACCTGTATATTTGCTTTTCCCATAATAATCTTCCTCCGTGAAATGCGCAGCACATAATCGTGCAGTAGTACTCGCCTTGAAGTTTTTAATACGTAACGCCGATTCCCATTGTTTTCTGCGCCTACTTTCCTTGGGAAACAAATGTACTCCTCTGTTTCTACAATTTAAAGCACTACATTGAGGCATTTTATCTAAAATTAAGGAAAATTCGAATGCTAAATATAAATAAATGCAAAATTACATACGATTTGACAACTGATGTGTCAAAACAAGGTACAGTCGATTGTGCGCCATCTGTCGTGATAAAAAGTTAGTGTTTCTCCCAATTTAAAACTTCTGTTTTACCCCCTTACGAATTTTCCTTTCTTAGCGGATCTCTACGTCATAGTAGCTCTCTGTATGATGCCATATTTCAGCTCGTATCGTCCAGTGCTTTGAGCTGTGCGTTGATAGATCAGTCAGTCAGTCACCTTTTCCTTTTTCCTTTCCTTGACTGCGATCTCACCTGATGTCATAGTCATAGTCATATTTATTAAATATAGGTACACTCTAGGTACACTTATTTTCGTCTAAAAATTACTTACTTAAAAAGCATGGTGATAATGGGTAACGGTATCTTAAAACTAAAGCTACGAGGGTTCCAAACGCGCCCTGGTCTGAGAAGAGCCCACAACAAACTCAGCCGGGTTTTGTTTTTTTTTTTATTATCACCATCTCACAAATATTCTTACTAAGGAACTATCAGAGACATTAGAGCAAATTATTGCCAGGCTTCCTTGTCGTTTAAGTAGTCCTTTACATGGTAATAAGATTTTTCAATGAGTTTACGTTTTACATTAACTTTGAACTTATTCAGAGACATCTTCAACATGTCTTCTGGGAGCTTATTGTAGAAGCGGACACTGTTTCCAACAAATGAATTGCTAGATTTACTAAGCCTAGAAACAGGCATTACAAGTTTATTTTTATGTCTAGTATTGACATTATGACAATCACTTTTCTTCTTGAATTTATCAATGTGCTTATGCACGTGTACTAAATTTTCAAATATATATTGGTTGTGCACTGTCATAATATTGATTTCTTTAAATTTATCTCTTAGTGTCTGCCTTGGTCCCATATTATATATGGCTCGAACAACCCTCTTCTGCAACACAAAAACAGAATTAATATCAGCAGCATTACCCCATAATAATATACCATATGACATAATGCTGTGAAAGTAACTAAAATAAACTAATCTCGCCGTTTCTATATCTGTTAACTGGCGAATCTTTTTAACCGCGTATGCAGCAGAACTAAGCCTGTTCGATAAGTCATTTATGTGATGGCCCCATTGGAGTTTAGCAACTAACGTTATTCCGAGAAAAACAGCGGTATCCACTAAATCTAATTCCTCATGATCAAGTTGTACAGTGGTTTTTACCTGTTTGACATTAGGTAATGTAAATTTGATACACTTTGTCTTTTTTCCATTGAGGAGTAGGTTATTAGCTTCAAACCACTGTACCACTTTATTGAGAGAATTGTTTACTTCGTCAAGAGTTGGTTCATAACGATTTATTTTAAACAAAAGTGATGTATCATCAGCAAACAATACTATCCCATGATTATTCTTGGCAAGATAAGGAAGATCGTTAATGTAAATGATGGTAAGTGATGATGCAGTCTAAGATGGTAGCGGGCTAACCTGTTAGGGGCATGGCAGTTATATTAAACCCATACCCCTTCGGTTTCTACACGGCATCGTACCGGAACGCTAAATCGCTTGGCGGCACGTCTTTGCCGGTAGGGTGGTAACTAGCCACGGCCGAAGCCTCCCACCAGACCAGACCTGGGAAAATTCAATTTTAATCAATTTTTTCAATTTTATATATTTAGACTAGCTTCTGCCCCACGTCGTCCGTATGGGTTAAGATATTTGATTCCCGCGGTAACTCTTTAATTTTCCGAAATAAATAGTCCTTCTCTGTACCAAATTTCATCAAAATCGGACTAAAAGAATATCGATAAAATCTTTTCCGCGTTTGTCTGTCTGTACGATATCACGGCAACGGATTTTGATTTTGTTTTCTAAACAAAGTTTAAATGTTAACAAGTTGGTACCATGTGAATTCCGTAAAGATTAGACTAGTAGTTCGGTTATGGAGGGTGGCACTCCTCAGTTAAGGGTAACAGCAAATATTGATTTGCTGTTCGATTGCGAATGTTAAGCACCGTTGACGCAAATCGGTAATTGGATGGGTAACCGAATTTGGAGGTTCCAATTTGGCCTTTTCGTTTCCTCCGTGCCTCGGAGAGCACGTTAAGCCATCGGTCCCAGTGACATCTGATAATAATTGTTACGAAAACCATACATAGATTAGTCGCATGCGAAAGAAAGTGTGGGAAGTGGGAACCCACTGTATTATTATCCCAAGAAAACTCCTACCACTATTTGATTATTGGAAAGGGGTCACGACCCTCAGTAATGAGGAATACGACGCAGCGATAGAGAGATTTTTAAGCATACGGTATGCAACGCTGTGCTAAGCCATGCTGGAGCCCTTGGGCCGTCGCGTCGGTCCCGGTTATTATCACTAACATGATAATAGTCGTTAAAACCAGCCAACCCGCAGTGGAGCAGCGTAGTGGGTCTAAGCTCTAATTCCCTCTCTCCTATGAGAGTGTAGGCCTGTGTCCAGCAGTGGGACGTAAATGGGCTGTAGTGGTGGTGGGGCCCTTCGGCACACACAAATTGGGGCCCTGTTGGAAAGCAAATATGCGAATGACATAAAAAAGAACACCCGACAATAAAGTTTAGATGGTAGCGAAACGCGGAACTACATATTTCCTGGGAAGTCTGGCAATGCCACGTTTTCTGTCAAACTCGGCAAAGGTCATTGACTTGTCACTGTTCAGGGTTGTCAGAAAGTCGCTAATAACGCCCTCGTTTATAAATTTTTTATCGAGTTATATCTACCTAAAATAGTTTTAAAAAATTGTGTAAACTAGCTGATGATCGCGACTTTGTCCGCGTGGTTTAAGTGTTTTTGAGCGGGAACTCCTTTATTTTCCGGGATAAAAAGTAGCCTATGTCACTCTCAAATATATCCATGGCAAAAATCACGCCGATCCGTTTTTCCGTTACAGCGTGATTGACAAGGACAAACCAAGAAACCAATCAACCAACAAACAAACACATTTTCACATTTATAATAATATTAGTATGAAGTATGATATATTGCTATACTAGATGATGCCCGCGACTTCACCCGCTTGCATTGAGTTTTTTTTGTTCCCGTGGGAACTCTTTAATTTTCTAAGATGAAAAAAAGCCTATGTGTTATTCTAGAATATCATATATACTCGTATCTCTGCGCCAAATTTCATCTAGATCCGTTCAGCTGCGTTCTGGCGTGATTAACAAACATCCATCCATCCATCCACCTATACACACTTTCGCATTTATAATTTATTAACTATTAACTAGTGAATATATGAGGATTTTACACAGTCAATCATTGATCTGATTTGATTGATCACGGATCGCGATCCAGATTTAAAGTGTAACTAATAGGCTCTAGGTATAAGAGTAGGTTAGTTTCGGTATTTTGTTTATTTACTAACATAATTATTTTTATTTTTTTTTAATCCACTACAAGCTAGCCCTTGACTACGATTACACCTGATGGTAAGTGATGATGCAGTCTAAGATGGTAGCGGGCTAACCTGTTAGGGGCATGGCAGTTATATTAAACCCACACCCCTTCGGTTTCTACACGGCATCGTACCGAAACGCTAAATCGCTTGGCGGCACGTCTTTGTCGGTAGGGTGGTAACTAGCCACTGCCGAAGCCTCCCACCAGCCAGACCAGGGAAAATTCAGAAATTATAAATTCCTAAATTGACCCTGCCGGGGATCGAACCCGGGACCTCCGCACGTTAAGGCAACAGCGCTACACACTGCGCCACGGAGGTCGTCAAATTATGTTATATTGTTATTGATACTAACAAAATATGGGCTGTCAGTTTGTAGAACTTGCCTGAAATAAAAAGTTTTTATTATTCATTCAATCAAACAATATCATTTATTCAATATAGGCACACTGTAAAAAAATACTTGGGTACTTATAAAACATGAAACAAGTTGGTAATAATTGGTTACGGTATCTTAAAAATAAAGCTACGAGGGTTCCAAACGCGCCCTGGTCTGAGAAGAGCCCACAACAAACTCAGCCGGGTTTTTCTATTTTTTATTATCACCATCTCACAATAATCATCTTAACTAAGGAACTATTGATACCAAACACGACCGTTTAAAAAAATGAAATTTATCCTTCACGTCGCGTCGTCAATTTTCTGACAAATATTTGTTGCTACTTGGTTGTTACAAATAAAAAAGCATCTGATTTGGAGTAAATGGCACAATTTACATAACTAGGTACCGTTATGCATTCCGGTTATACGATTTTTTCCATATTTTGTTAATTTACTTATAACACCAGTGTTGGTTTTATACTAGACACTAAAATGACCTGCCCTGCGATTGTGTAAGGAAATTGTAATCGTAATCGGTTTGTCAAACGTAGGTATAGGTAATTCAACCTGTTTATGGAGTTCATAGATGCCAGCAGGTCAAAAAACATAAACTCCTAAACAATTCGATATGAAATGATTTATTTATTTCATGTAGGACAACTTGTGACACTTCTACTGAGAAGAGACGACAAGGAAATCAGCAGTTGCTCTTTTCTTAAAAAAGAAAAAGGTTACAATAAGTATTGTGTAAATCATGTGTAATAACCTCTAGGGTAAAACTTGGCTAATCGGTGATACACAGTAATTCGGTGATACCTTGAATATTGCGAATAGCAAAGTTACCGCAGTAATTTTCGGTTTTTTAAATATGCCACTAGATGGCGCTAGTTGTAAGGATTAAAAATGTATACGTTAAGTTTCTGAACGATACCGCAGAGATTAACAAGACCGAAATTTCTGTCATTCTGACAGCTTTCAATGGAAGTTTGCGCGCTAAATCAGAGGTTCGAGAATTAGTTGTTTTTTATAAATATTTTACTATAAAAATGGAAAAACCTGAACTTACAAATAAAAAGGTAAGGTTTTACTTAGTGTCAATTAGATCTATATTGTATTATACAGTGTTATTTTGACCTATTAGAGTTTAAGTTCTCTGTCGGAAATTTTAGGTTTTTGGTGCATGTTTCTCAAATTAGTATCACAAAATAACCAGGTGTTTATACAGATACTATCTTGTTTTCAAGAATTTACGTAATAAATGAAGTTATTTATAGAAATAGAGTGCATTTACTAATAAACAAATGTATTGTAAGCTGTTTACTGTGTTGTAGGACACATAAATTTATTATTTTGATTGGTTTTCAGAAAATACCTAGAAGAAAAGGAGCTCGAGATTTAAAGGAAAAACAGTATACAGCAGTTAGCATTAGAGCTGCTTTAGAAGAAATTAGTCGAGGTGCTACTATATATCAGGCTTCAAAAAAATATGCCATACCATGGAGCACTCTGAAAACATATTCAGTTCGTTTTAAGCAAGATCCTCAATCTGTTACAAAATCAAAGCAAGGTAAACCATTTGTATTACCCTCAGAAATAGAAATAAAGCTTCTAAATTACATCAATAAAATGCAAGAACTAGGGTTTGGTTTAACTGTTATGCAAATTCGCATTGTGGCATATCGTTTGGCAGAACAAGCCAACATAAAACACCCATTTTCTAAAACTAAGGAATGTGCTGGATGGTATTGGTGGGACAGTTTTAAGAAACGATACAATCTCAGTGTGAGGACACCGGAGAGTCTGTCAATTAATAGATCTCAGTGTGCTACACGTGAAGCTTTGAATGATTTTTATAAAATGGTGGAAGATCTATATAAAAAGTTAGACATTTTGGATAAACCTGATAGGATATGGAACCTGGATGAATCAGGTTTTATGTTTGTGATGCGATCAGGCAAGATTGTGGCCCTAACAGGGAAAAAGTATGTCTATAAACAAACATTCGGAGAAAAAGGTACAACAACGACAGTTTTGCCTTGTGTGAATGCAGAAGGAAATACAATTTCACCCATGATTATCTTTAAAGGTAAAAGATGGGATGAAAAACTAAGGAGTTGCAATTTCCCATGTCTTATCAAACTAAGTGAAAAGGGATGGATTAATAATGATCTCTTTCTGGAGTTTTTTAAACATTTTATTGAAAATTTACCCGTAGCACGCCCACAAGTACTATTTATGGATTCACATAGATCTCATTTAGCACCTGAAGTGTTGGAACTTGCAACTGCAGAACAAATTTATATTGTAACATATCCACCACATCTTACCCATTTACTTCAACCCCTGGACGTAGGAGTGTTCCGGCCACTTAAACTGAAATGGCGGGCAGAGCTTGATAAATTTCAAGCTGAAAATCCGGGAGATAAACCAACAAGATATAATTTTTTGGGAATGTTTTCAAAAGCATACACCTCCACAATTGATAAAAGATCAATAATCCAGAATGCTTTTAAAAAAACTGGAATTTTTCCCATTGATTTTAATGCTGTTCCCGATGAGGCTGTTGCTCCATCGGCAAGCTTTATGGATACAAATCAAAATGAAAGTAATATGTCTGAGCTCAATCCGATTTCAGACAAGCTTCTATCAAATGACAATGACAAAGAAAATAATTCACCCCAACCAAGCTGTTCTCGTGTAGCTGACTCCATATTGACCATCCCACAACCCAAGATGAAAACAGGTGGAAAAAAGACAGCTGAAGTAAGAAGGGGCCAGATTTATGGGCTAGAGATAAACAAAAAAAATGTTAAAAAGCAAGATAAGGGAAAAAAGAAAATAAATGTAAATGTATGTGGAACATGTAGAAGAAATTTTGCAACCGACGTAAAAGCTAAGAATGGAAAAGAATGGATAGAGTGTCAGTTTTGTAAGACATGGTATCATGTAGAATGCCAAAATGTGATAGATCTCAATTTTTTCTTATGTTCTAATTGTCAAATTTCAGATTAAATTTTTGATTGATTTTAATTATTAATATTAATTTTAAGGTAGTACTGGTGTCTAAAGCAAGGATTGTTTCTATTATGTTCCTTTTTTAAATTGTTTGTTCTTAATAAATATTTATGATTATTTTGTTGCAGTTTTTATCTTTTCATTGCAATGTCACAATATAACCTGACTCATATCACCAAATAGCCAGGTGTGTATCACATAATAACTCTAGTGTCACACATTTACCTGATTTTTTTGTTGATTTTTAATATTGAATTATTCATAATCTATATAAGTAGCTTCTCAAGCTCATAGGTTGTGGCACATGATATTTTTCCTCCTCTTTCGTATACTAGGTTTCAAAAATATTTATCTGTCTGACTTTTTATTTTAGACAAGAATTAGTAAACTATCACCAAGTACCCAAGTTTTACCCTACTTAAGAAATGCGTAACAAATACGTTTTATATTTACTTCTACAATAAATTTGGACTTTCGACAACATAGAATAAGTAAAGAAGTAAGTACTAGCTGATGTCCGCGACTTCGTCCGTGTGGTTTAAGTTTTTTTCATTCCAGCGGGAACTCCTAAATTTTCCGGAATAAAAAGTAGCCTATGACATTCTCCGTCCTCAACTATGCCCATGCCAAAATTCACGTTGTTCCTTTAAACCTAAAAAACTTATTCCACGCGGACGAAGGCGCGGGCATCAGCTAGTTTATATTATTAATATGGCTAGCTGACACCCGCGACTTCGTCCGCGTGGTTAAAGTTTATTTTTTATTTTTTGTTATTTATTATTTAAAAAGTAGCCTATGTCACTCTCCAGGTCCTCAACTATACCGATGCCAAAAATCACGTCGATCCGTTGCTCCGTTGCGGCGTGATTGAAGGACAAAAAATAAACCAGCAAACAAACACACTTTCGCATTTATAATATTAGTAAGTATATTCGAGCGATGGGGATTGACCCATCAAAGTAGACTTATTTGAATTGCGTTACCTACAGATTTAATTGAGTTGAGTTACTTACTATAGATATATTCTTTCGAATAATTTTACATTTTTGTATAGGCGAGAAGATTAGAATCGGCGCGTATGTTTTTTAAATCCCATATTCTATAGTCTATTTTACTTGTTTAGATTCAGTTGATGCAAGTAACTTTGTCTGCGTGGATATAGGCTTTTTGAAAATCTCGTGGTAAATCTTTGAGTAAGTTTTATTTTTTTATTATTCCACTACAAGTTAGCCCTTGACTGCGATCTCACCTGATGGTAAGTGATGATGCAGTCTAAGATGTTAGCTGGCTAACCTGTTAGGGACATGGCAGTTATATTAAACCCATACCCGTATTCGGTTTCTACACGGCATCGTACCGGAACGCTAAATCGCCTGGCGGCACGTCTTTTGCCGGTAGGGTGGTAACATGCCACGGCCGAAGCCTCCCACCAGGCCAGACCAGGGAAAATTCAGAAATTATAAATTCAAGTAAGTAAGTAGCCGTCCGCTGCCTTAGGTCTCTGTCCGTATCCAGGATGGAACCTAGATCTCTTTACCTGTCGCGGTGGTCTTTAAAATGTATCATCAGTGGACCTACAGACAAACAGAAACATCGTAATCAAATAAATCATACTTAACTTAGAATCAGAATCAGAATCAGAAATCATTTATTGCATTATACACAAATATTATAAAGGTGGTATTTAAAAGACAAAAAAGTCAAGTGTATTACCATTAATTGGCGTGCAATACTTAAACATAATCTTAATTAAAGTTAATAGCATTCAGTTAATCATTATAAAAATATTTAATATAATATGTCAATTTTTTTAAAATAAAAATTATCTTATTTTATTTTAATATTATAAATGCGAAAGTTTGGATGTATGGATGTCGGTATGGATGTTTGTTACTCAATCACGCCCCAACAGCTGAACGGATCTGGATGAAATTTGGCACAGAGATAGATTATAGTCTGGAATAGCACATAGGCTACTTTTTATCCCGGAAAATTAAAGAGTTCCCGCGGGAACCACAAAACCTCGATCCACGCGTACGAAGTCGCGGGAATTCGCTATAAGTTAATCTATAAGTTCTGATATTATAAACGTGAAAGAAAGAAATAAAGAAAAATAGTTTATTCACCAGTGGTGTCACATACAAAACTAGATACAAATGTAACACTTTCGTCTGTGACACCACCCAGAAAGGGTGTACAGCTCAGCGTTTGCCCTGCGTTATAATATGCCCATGCATACAAAGCAAGGCGCTGATTTTCAGCTTTGACCGCGTGTGAAAGTTCGGATGTTTGTACGTTTGTAATTTAATTTTGGATGTTTGTTACTCCTTCACGCCGCAACGATTGAAACTATGGATTGAAATGGAGATAGGTACTTCCAAATTTCAGCCAAATACAGGTTAGGTATAAATCTTTTATTTACCTACCTTTTTTTAAATATTTATTTTTAGAGATTATTAACCTTATAACCTCACTTAACAGCTATATATTTTTATCCCATAAATTAAAGGAATAAAAAAAAGTCAATCCCCGCGGAATGCGGACGAAGTCTCGGGCATCATCTAGTAAAAAATAATTAGGTATAGAATATTCATAGCTCTAAATGCGTTGCGTATATAAATATTTATATTGAATTAAATCAATACAAGTTTTAGGTAAGCGTAGGTAATAACCAGTTTTTTTTTTCTATTCTTATTTAATAAAAGCGTTGATTTATCTGGTTTTATCTCGTTAATCAAAACGTCGTTACTATTCGAGTATAATAAACAATAAGCAGTTTAAGGAATTAATGTTGTGGTGGACCACTAAGGAAGTTAAAGTTCTTGTCTACTGCCTTCTTAAAGCGTTTATTAAACGTTATTAAACAAAAACTGCTTAGGACCGGAAAAAGCACGATATCAACACACTGAACGCGCGTTTAAACGTGGGCGATTTGTAATAACTACTACAATATCCATACCAAGGATGTTATGGAGCTCCGTAACCGTAACGGAAACTATCGGATATCCGAAATAAAAATCTATCCGTAACCGTAACCGAATCCAATACAAAGCTTCGAATAATTTCGGATAGAGACGGAGGCTAAGACATGTTATGACAGATTTTTGTTTTTAGTAAAAAAAAAAAAATTATATACTTACTTAAATGAAATGACTGATTATAAAATATAAATTATGATCAATCGTATTATTATATTTTGCCTAACCTAGACTAGATAAAACCTATAAACAAAACCAAATTATTACATGCTATTTGTGTTATTTTACTTCAATCTAATATCCGTAACCGAAACTAACGGATAATCCGAAATAATTACATATCCGTAACCGATATAATTTTATTCCTATATCCATATCCGTATCCATATCCGAAATATCATATCCATAACATCCCTAATCCATACTAATAGTATAAATGCTAAAGTGTTTGTCTGTTACGCTTATACGGCCCATCTGTTCAACCGAAATTTGGTACCAAATTTCGAAAAGCCCTGTTGGGCCCACAGATATAAGGCCGTATAGTCCCACCAACTTATCTGGCCCGATGGCCAAAATTATTGGAACTAATTTTTATGCCTGTTTTTATTTTATTATTAATATAATACCTACTAAAGATGGTGGCACCGACTCGACAAGTTTCTGGGACTATAAATGAAATATCACCTAATTGTTAATATGCGCCAATATGTCACCGATTCATAGTTAGTTACAGGCGTCGTATTTCGCATTGCTGAGGGTCGTGAGTCGTGACCCAATTCCATTAATCACATACCTAATGGCAGAGATTTTCTTGAAATGAAATGATTTATTTCACATAGACAACTTGTGTCACTTATGATACGTCAAGACTCTACCACCGATTCGGAAAGCTGGTTCTACTGAGAAGAGCCGGCAAGAAACTTGGGATAATAATGCAGTGCGGGCTCCCAAGTCCTTCCGCGTACGACTCGACTTCTATTTCAACTCTTAAGTCACTAACGATTATAATCAGATTCAGATGTAATGGATAATAAGAGGGACCGACGTCTTAACGTGTTCTCCGAGGCACGGGAGAAACGAAAAGGTCAAATTTGGACTTCCAAATTCAGTCACCCATCCAGTTACCGACTTGGGTCAACGTTGCTTAACAATCGCAATCCACTGATATGCGTTGTCGCAAATAGGCCACACGTTTCATTTCATATCTAACTGTAATTTTTCTCCTCGCAGAGGACGATCAGTTCCGACTGCCGAGGCTGTTTCACCTGGATAACTTTGAACGCTGCCTGGGGCCCCGGGATGGGCTCTACTGTATTGGGACCTTCCGTTTGTCCACAGACAGGCCCAACGCTGCTTTCAACTTTATTAAGGTAAGCGCCACTATAATAATCTTACTTCTTACTAATATTATAAATGCGAAAGTTTGGATGTATGGATGTCGGTATGGATGTATGGATGGATGTTTGTTACTCAATCACGCCCCAACAGCTGAACGGATCTGGATGAAATTTGGCACAGAGATAGATTATAGTCTGGAATAACACATAGGCTACTTTTTATCCCGGTAAATTAAAGAGTTCCCGCGGGAACCACAAAACCTCGATCCACGCGTACGAAGTCGCGGGCATCAGCTAGTTAACTAATATTAAGTACCTAGTAATGATGCAGGCTAACTTGTTAGTGTTGGGGGTATGGCAGTTATATTAAACTCATTTATATCCATAATCGGTTTTGTAGTGTACCTAATTAATGTAGGTATTTTAATAATTTCTTTACCATAATAAAATAATATTTAATAGTTTCCTTTGATAGTGTTCTGTCAATTGTATGATTAGTCTGGAATAAACCGTTGTTGCGACTCGGCGGTTCATTCAATATTTTTAACCGACTTCCAAAAAAGGAGGAGGTTCTCAATTCGCGTGTATTTTATTTTTTAAATGTATGTCGGTGCATATCTCCGTGGTTTCTGAACCGATTAGAAAATATTTTTTTAGTCGTTAGAGAGAGCTCTCGAGGTGGTCCCATAAAAAATTCTGACTCCAAATCCTCAACCCTTACACTAAAAAGTTTAAAAATAAAAATTCTTTCCAAAAAACCGACTTCCAAAGCCACTCTAAAGTAAAAAATAATTTTGATTTCTACACACTGTTGAAGTCGGGCGGGCATAACAAGGATAAGCAAAGTTAACGCATCAGACTCGCCCGACTTCAACATAGTGAGTAGAAATCAAAATTATTTTTTACTTTAGAGTGGCTTTGGAAGTCTGTTATTTGGAAATAATTTTTATACAGTGGCGCAGTGGTTTATAAGTTTATTTTGGATAGTAAAACGTCGTCCAGGATGTCCGTAGGAAAGTTAGGCGAGTTTAATCTCAGTTTGGGTACATGGAGCACCTATATCGATCGGATGGAGCAATATTTTCTAGCTAATGACGTAATGGTTAACCTACAAGTGCCTATGTCTCTCGCGTGCGTGGGTGGTGGATTTGTGCTCTCCCAAAAAGCCCAGTGAGATGAAATTCAGTAAGTGCATCTGGTTGAAAAAACACATACAACCGACGCCGGTAGGGTGGTAACTAGCCACGGCCGCAGCCTCCCGCCAGGCCAGACCAGAGAAAATTCAGTAATTATAAATACCTAAATTGACCCTGCCGGGATTCGAACCCGGGACCTCCCGCTTATAAGAACCCGTATCCCGTAGAAAATCCGATTTACCGGGATAAAAAATGCTTAAACCTGCCTTATTTCTGTACCAAATTCGGTTAAACAGATGTGCAATGAAAATATTACTTTCGCATAAATATAATTAGTGTAATAATATTTAGGGATGCCTGCGACTTTGGCCACCTGGATTTAGGTTCTGAAACCCTGGGGAAATCTTTGACTTTACGGTATAAAAAGTAGCTCAAACGTCATTCTACAGGCGTCACATGCAAAAGTCCACTTTTATGCGTTACTGTACCTGTTATATTACGACGGATACGGACGTATCATTGACGAAAACCAATCAAACATGACTAGATAATGTCAACTATTACCTATTCTGTGATAATGTCCGCGGCTTCGTCTGCGTGGATTGAGGTTTTTTGGTTCCCAGGGAAAATCTTTGATTTTCGGAGATAAAACGTAGCATAATGTGTTAAGTCAGATTATAGGCTATCTTCATTCCAAATTTCGGCCAAATCGGTTCACTCATTGCGGTGTGAAGGAGTTACAAACATCCAATCTATATTTCTATACTAATAAATAAATAAATAAATAGAAGTTTAGAATATTACAAATGCAAATGTTTGGATGGATGGATGTTTGTTACTTAATCACGCCAGAACGGCTGAACGGAACTGGACGACATTTGGCATAGATATAGATAAACCTATGTGTTATTCCAGACTATAATCCATCTCTGTGCCAAGTTTCATCTATAATAATGCATCCATCAAAACTTTCGCATTTATAATATTAGTATAGATTAGTAGGATTAACCGAACGCTGCTCTACCATAAACATGGAACTAATAAGTACTACCGTAGTACTTATTAGTTCCATGACCATAAATAAAAGTTCTCTATCTGTCCAACCAAATGGTGCTCTTCCACCAATAATACTTCTCTTATTTGTCCAGGACTACTCATCGGACTCGCAGAACTTCGATCGCACGCTGGTCCACAGGGGCTACTGCCTGACTTCCCGCTGCCCGACCACGGAGCTAAACAGAACGCTTCGCTTCGAGCGATGTATCGAGCAGCAGGCCCTCTCGCCTGGCATGCACGCCTCACTCCAGAGCATATCATGCAAAACCCACGAAGATCTGAGGGTCAAGGAACGTGGAATGGATATTCCACAGCGTATACTTATCGGAGTAGTTGCTGTTATACTATTCTTCAATCTCATCGGGACGCTTTATGACCTGGTTACGGGTGGAGAAGGCAGTAAGTAATTTATGTTTTTGTAAGTCTTTAAGCGTAAGATTCAACATTTTTTTTATTGACTGATTGACTGCGATCTCACCTGATGGTAAGTGATGATGCAGTCTAAGATGGTAGCGGGCTAACCTGTTAGGGGCATGGCAGTTATATTAAACCCATACCCCTTCGGTTTCTACACGGCATCGTACCGGAACGCTAAATCGCTTGGCGGCACGTCTTTGCCGGTAGGGTGGTAACTAGCCACGGCCTCCCACCAGACCAGGGAAAATTCAGAAATTATAAATTCCTAAGTTGACCCTGCCGGGGATCGAACCCAGGACCTCCGCACGTTAAGGTAACAACGCTACACACTGCACCACGTAGGTCGTCATAAAATATGAGTGCTTCATATTTTTCTCTAATTACAGATTAGATCGTGTTGCTTTAAAATCTTATAAATAAGAATGGTCACTCCACCTATGCTTAAGAGTGCGGTTACTTAAGCATCTTCACATTAGCAATTATAATTTTTTTTCAAAAGAGCAACCACGGAGTTTCTTGCTGCTTCTTCTCGGTAGGAAGTAGGAACGGCATTCCGAACCAGTGGTAGGCTTACTCGACTATTCAAAAGCACTTGTTAAAAGTCAAAAAATATTTGATTTCGAAATATTTGATTTTGATTTTAAAAGGAAAATTGTAGCTTGATTTTATTGTTTGTCGTTGAACCCTTAGCCTATAGACATCTACCTACAGCTGGACTCATCCAGGAATATTTTAGGACTTGTAGTTCCTCCCACACCTTCTTATCGATACTTTGCAATAAAATATGCAAAGTCGTGTGGCAAAGTATCGTCAAGGCATGCATCTAATAAAATCATAGCCAAAATTGGTGGATGCCCCGTCGCTCACGTCCGCAGGAGTTACCTTCTACCTCCTGCACGTGTTCCGTGGGTGGCGCTAAGCGAGCGACGAACTTGCAGGCGAAAAAAGCGTTCTTTTTATAAAAACGCTTTATATGTACTAATACGATTAAAAAAATAGCCACGGACGCGTACCACACTATTTATAAAATGATTTTTTTTATTAATAGTTTATGCCCGCGACTTCGTTCGTGTGAACTACACAAATTTCAAACCCCTATTTTACCCCCTTAGGAATTCTTTCTAAGCAGATGTCTGCGTTATAGTAACTATTTGCATCCCAGCCTAGGTTTGATCTGTGCATTGATAGATCAGTCATTCAGTCACCTTTTCCTTTTATTAGATAAGCAACACTCAGTTTTATCTTAAACAATATTTATTACAATAATTTATTTACATAATCTCACCGTCTTACATGAGAATTGAATGTCCTACTCGTAATTACAATCACAACAATTATAAGAACTTAAATCTAAATTATACTAAAAATAGATGTTGACAAAATTTTGGTTTCGGTTATCACATTTTATACATTTTCCAGCTTCAACAATCAATAGAATAATTTAAAAAAAATCATAAACCATTAGCTTTTTTAAAAAAAAAACCGTTAACAATTAGCAATTAATATGCCCGCGATTCGTGGTTTTTGGTTTCCGCGGGAACAATTGAATTTTTAGGGTCAAAAAGTATGCCTATGTCCTTCCCCGGGATACAACCTATCCCTGGATCAAATTTCATCAAAATCAGTTTTGTACAGATGGGTCGTGAAAGCGTAGCAGACTGACAGACATTTTCTAAATTATAATATTAAAGTATGAATAATATTAAAAATATTTAAAAAAAATAACCTACTACAAAAAATCTATAAAATATATATTTACAAAAAATATACACCGTTCAAAATCAAATGATCGTTAATGGATAGGGTACCCAAGACACTGGCGCTATTGCCTCTCTGAATTGCCAGGTAATAAAAATTATAAACTTTACACCGTGACGTACACTTTGACTGAAAAACTTACTACGTTTTCATTTTCAAATTAGCTTTCAATTCCTCGCTCGAAATAAATTCTTTAATTTCATCTTCATTACTGAACTTTACCCTTTCTTCAGCTTTGACACGTTCAATTCGATTAACGCTAGTTTTGCACACCTTAATGAATTCTCTGACCTCGAATTTCGTCACAAACTTCTGATAGCGTTCATAGACGTCTTTAATGTCTAAGTAAACAGTAGGCGGAAAAACAGTAACCAAGTCCCCGTAGAACTTTTTCCTTTTGGAAACATACTCGGTGTATTCAGGCAAAGTGGGATACTTCCCTGATTCTACCACACAATCAATAAAAAGTTTGTACAGAGACAAAATTCTGTTAAACTCGAGCGAATCGATAGCTTCGTAAGTTACTTCAATTTTATCTTTGTCATCGTTGTTAACGAGAACAACTTTCCTTGTATTCTTTACCAATTCTGTGTAGAATGATTTATTCCGGTCGATGGCAAACAAGGGACGCAATGTCTTTTCACAAATTTCGAACGTGCGAACGGCTTCTAATACGTCCCAATCACCTACGAAATGCATAAAGTGAACATAGTCATTCAGATGAACTTTCTCTTCAACAACATCATCGCGCAACATTTCCTTGTGATTCAATTTAAGGTAATTCAGTATGTAGAGATTGAACGGCTTTTCAATTTCGCTGACTAGAAAACCGTCTGCAGTCTTGAAAATTCTCTCTAACAAGTAATGAACCGTCTCTCTACGTCCATGGATTTTCTTCAAAATCATCACATAACTAATTAGCTCTCTACGTTTTTCGATAGACTTCAGATCTAGATCGTAATTGAAGTACTTTAGAATTTCAATCATGTAGCGCGCTACGCTATGAAACCCTCTCAACCGTTCATGCCTGAAGTTTTGTGGATCATTCTTGAAAATATCTGAAGACAACTCAACGCAGTACCACAACGCAGTAAGCAGCGATGTGTTTAGTTGAGGATCCAGCGGCAGAGATGACAGTCCAATTTTGCACACTGTTTTACTGATACGTCGCATTGCGTGTTTCTTGAACTGTTCAACAACATTTTTATCCATCCACTCTTTGTTTTCACAGTTTTTCCATAGCACGAAGTAAAATAAGCCAACATTGAAATTTACCTTCTTACAATCAAAATATGTCGCTGACAAAATGTAGTCATTGTATTTATCGAAGTGGTCTGTGTCTGTCAGCACAAGGCCGCCATGAAACGATCTTCGTGTTCTCGGGTCAGTCTTCGTATTGTTCGCCAACAATTGCTTGTATACATTCAAAGTGTAAAAATAACCAATTGATGCACTAACATCTTGGTCGTTAACTAAAAACAACGGACACTCGATGGTCGATTTGAACTTACTAAAACTGGCAGATGTTACTTGTTCCGAACATCGTGTTTTATGGAAAATGATTTTATCCATCAAACTGAACTCAGTTAGTATTACAACAGGGATTCCTTTGTCATCGTCCAGAATGACGTCAGGAAACTCAATTTCTTGTTCGGGTGTGAAATTAACATCAACGATCTGCTCCTCTCCAACAGACTTGTTGAATTCCGTGTCGAACTTCAAGGCGTCAAACGAGTAGGATTTGGCGTCGCTGATGATATAATTGATCAAAGTTGAAATGGATTTCTCAATTTCAACTTTATCCGTATTGACCGAGGTAGTGAGATTCTTGTACCAGTCCGTGTTAACGAATTCGCGCAGGAATAGATTTCTGTCCTTTGTTTCCAGGACTTCTTCACTGTTTACTGTTTTCGATGACAACTCGTCGAACAATCGATTTCTTAGCTTCTTCAATTTGTCGATTTCTTGCAAAGCAACTGCGTTTCGTTTGAATTTATTGATATACTTCAATTTGATATAAGACTTCAACTGATCTTTTTCGCCTGCAAAGTTATAAACGTTAATTTTATCGTAGTCAAACTCCTTGGAAATATCAGTGCTGTCATAAAGCTTATCATTACAATAAACTATGCAACGGTTCTTTAAAAAGGACGCTGCTACAGAAAGGTTGACTTCATCTAGGTTTTGATTGAGTGCATGGAAAACCACCGTTTCGTAATGCATGTTCTCGTTCAATTCAAAACATTTTTCTTCGCTGCTACTACCAATCCAACCATCCGTGATGATGTACAGCAACTTGATTTTATCGTTTTTATCGAGAATATATTCTTTTTTTAGTAATTGGATAATTGATTCCGGCTGCGTACCCGTCCATGCACCCTTTCGTTCCAAGTACGCTGTTCTAGTGTCATCCTCATCGACTTCCCAACAATCGTTGCCCCAGTGCAAGTAAACAATTTTTGATTCTGTCGGAGGCTCTCCGTCAATCAATTGTTCTTTTTTGATTTTTTCTACGTCACATTTGAATTGTTCAAGCGTTCTTAAGCCGTTGCTGTGATAATACTCGACTCCATTCGTTGAACCCGAAAAATCTTTTGCATAAATGAAGTAATTAACCATTTTTGCGGTGAATCAACTTTTCCTCTTTTGAAGTGAAACAATGCCTGTTGGAGATTGATGAACGCTTAATCTGCGTTACTGATGGCAGTGTGTGTTACTCCAAGTTTTTTTTGTCGATAATCTCCTCGCATGCGTTGATAAAAAACTTCGACGCAGGTTCTTCTTCCTTCTCCCTAAAACAAACGCTCGTGTTAGAATCATAGAACAAATAATTAAAACAGTAGTTGTACACTATTGTTCTATTATTTACTGCAACAAATAAGATTTTAGTAATTAAGTTAATTTGCTTGGATGTTTGTGTGCGAAGGTATGCCGACTCATCTTGAGAATGTAATCTCGTGTGTAAATGTCTCAAAGCGCTCGTAGCTTTTAACAGGTAAGTATGATCGCTAATTGCGCGGAAACAGAGTACTTTTAGGGTTGCGTACCTGAAAGGTAGGTTTGCAACCATTTTTGCATAATTTAGTAACTCTTAGGTACAGCCTTGAAATTTGAATAATTTGAATAATCTTTTATTTTATTTTCATTAGCAATATGTATACTATATTATTGCTAATGAAAATAAAATAAAAAATATTATTACTATTACAAAAGGGGGTCCGAGAGGGTATCATTAATTAGTATGATTTTTTTTACTAAGTATGTTTATCATAATTTTTTTTGTTTCATTTTAAGTTTCTTAATTTTTAACTTATGGTAATAACTGACAATATTTCTACTTTTTCCCCCTTATCGCCAAAGTTTGCAAATAATTAGGGTTGATAGAAATTCACGTTAACTTTACACGAAAAATTTAACAAAGATTCTAAACACTCTAGTTTTCACTTCGATTGCGAGAAAATTTGTATATTTATATTTATTCTTCGCATAGACTTATAAAAAGCGCTTACGAAAGTCAGATTGATATAGTACAATACAATATTAATACAAAACATTATTATGTCATAAAAATAAAATAAATAACGATTTTTAATTATTTCTTTGCCTTTCTGTTACATTTTCATATTAGGAGTAAGAACTTTATTTTCTCTTGATGATATTAACAAGTAAATAGTCATATTCACTTTACCCTATACCTTCATCTTGTATTAGGTACGTATTGTGCATTGAAATTCGAAATGGATTAATTTAACATCCATAAAAATATTGTGTAGAAATCAATAATATTTTTTACTTTACAGTGGCTTTGGAAGTCGGCTTTTTGGAAAGAATTTTTATTAATTCAATATTTACTGAGCTACGACATTCGGTTAGAATGCGCCTGCCTCTCTCTCGCCCCCCTCTGTCGTCATACCCCGACACCCCCGCACGCGCGGCGTGGACGCGGTTTGCAGTACACAGCTGAAGTCACGCATCGAAATATTTGCTACGATTCATCGTGTAAATTTGGAAAAATCACAAAGTTTTACAATTGCACTTACCGATCATCCGAGTTGAGGAATAACGTTTCTGACGAACTCATGTCACTGGCATTATGTATTCTGTGCTTGAATTCACTGGCGCGCAAGTAACCTCTGTTATGTTTGACGATCAACGACACACTGATAGATCGAAGTGGTTCCCGATGGAATTTAAACGGCAAACAAGAAACGTCTGACGCTAGTGTAATACGAATAAACACTATATTGAAATATGGTGAAATTAAGTAATAATTATTGCGTAATAAATATCTAATAATAAACGTTGTATAGCTCGGGGAAACTAAACCGATAACGCGTCCACTACATTATCGGTTGTGTTTCCCCAAACTTATTATGATTCGACAATCACATTTATTTTAAAACTAGCTGATGCCCGCGACTTCGTCCGCGTGGATTGAGGTTTTTTGGTTCCCGCGGGAACTCCTTCATTTTCCGAGATAAAAAGTAGCCTATGTATTATTCCAGACTATAATCTATCTCTGTGCCAAATTTCATCCAGATCCGTTCAGCCGTTCGAGCGTGATTGAGTAACAAACATCCATCCATCCATACATCCATCCAAACTTTCGCATTTATAATATTTATTTGATATTTTATTTTATTTGATTGATGGATTGATATTTGATTGATTAAAAGTAAGAGGTAAGATAAGATAGTTCCAATGAGATTGATAATAGGTTAGAAGTTGTGAAAGTTACTTACTATTGATGAAGAATCTTCACAGCAGTGGCGTGCACGACATAGAGGCACAAAAGCATTTCTTACCGTAGTTAAAAAAAGCTCAATGCTTACTCAAAGCTTAATTAAAGGTTGTCTGGAGGAGATCACTTTTAGTGATAAGGCCGCCTTTGCGCACTTGTTATTTCTTTTTGCTTGTTATCTTTTGTTTCTTTTTAAATTTTTTTGTGGCAATAAAGCATTTATCTATCTATCTCAATGCTTTATTTTTCATCATGGCCTACCCTAGCTCTATATAATGTGCACGGCACGCCACTGCTTCACAGTAGCGTCACTAACTAAAGCTCGCGCCAATCAAATAGTCGCGTCTGAAGTTGACCGCAAGACGCGTACGCAATAGCATATTTTCGCGACGTTTATTTCAACGGTTTGTACTCGCACCTCAGCTCGGGCCGGAGTATTTGTTTGGCAGTAAGCACATGTGAGTCACAGCTGTTTACATTAAATATTATGCAAAATCTGCTCTTATCAGTGTACGATTGAGTCAGCAATACATTATTCTGGTAACGGATAGAAGAGCGTGTGAATTAAATAATATGTGCTTAAATCGATCTTTTAAATAATGAGGAGTGGTGGGATCGAATACGAGTGATGAATACGAGTATTCCTTCGAAGTACTCGTAGAATCGGGAGCCACTTGAGCTTACGGCGAAACTCGGATGCGTGGCCATAATTTCGCAACCCAATATGAACTTACGCAATAACTAATCTCAGAATACAGGAGGCAATAATTTTGAATCCGCTCAAGTTTATTTAGCTACTCCTCAGTGAGATGAAGATAACTAGTGTCCGCGTAATACAGGATCGGTCGAAGAGTTTAATCTATACTTCTATACCAATATTATAAATGCGAAAGTTTGATTGGATGTTTGTTACTCAATCACGCCAGAACGGCTGAACGGGTCTTAAATATAGCACTGAGATAGATTTTAGTCTGGAATAACATAGGCTACTTTATTTCCCGGAAAATTGAATTTTTTAGTTCCCGTGGGAACCAAACTAGATGGCGTACTAATAAACTAGGTCCACATTCTTTGATGATTCACAGGGCCCGTCTATGTAAATTGAGGTCGTTGATAATAATGTGTTGGGTTTGTGAGTTATTCAAGGTCAAAAGTCACAAAAAACTGTTTTTCGCGATTAAAATAAGTAAAAACTATTTTGGAGATAATGTAATGAAGTTCATTTTTGATACTGATATGTTTCTTCTTAGTTCTAATAGTTTCTGTGAAAATTGGAAAATATATTTGAAAAATTTTCTTTTCAGTGGTTAGAGGAAGCTCCGTAGTTGGTCCCATAAAATAAATCTGACTCCAAATCCTCAATCCTGATGCTGTAGGTGCACCGTACTACATGAAATTTTCAAAACTAGGGAGTTAGGAAATTTTGATGGTGAATTCATATAGTAGGTATCAAGTCACGTGTATACGATTCAACTCTGAGTCCCAACTCCTCAACCCTGACGCTGTAGGGTACAGAACTCCTTAAAAATAGCGATTTAGGATTTTTTTGGTGGTGAAGTCATATTATAGGTGTCAAGCAACGACTTCATACTTAAATCAACCAAGTACCAACTCCTCAACTCTGATGCTGCAAGGTACTGCATTCTTAAGCTGTGGGGATTTGAAGTACACTAAAAAGTTAAAAATAAAAATTCTTTCCAAAAAACCGACTTCCAAAGCCACTGTAAAGTAAAAAATAATTTTGATTTCTACACACTATGTTGAAGTCGGGCGAGTATACAAAGATAGGCAAAGTTGACGTGTCAGGCTTTTAATTTTAATTTTAATTTAAAATTATTTTTTACTTTACAGTGGCTTTGAAAGTCGGTTTTCTAGAAATAATTTTTGAGGAAAATGAGGATTTGCGCATATTTTATTTTTCCTTCTCTTCTTTTGTAGATTTTCCAGTACAGACATATCCACATGTTTATGTTCTTTTAAAATTATGCTTATTATAAATACCTAGTTGCCTGACAGTAACAACTTTATACAAAACTGTTGACGAGTATTCGAAGTAGAGGTGTTAAACTATTATTTTTTTATCCACTACAAGCTAGCCCTTGACTGCGATGTCACCTGATGGTAAGTGATGATGCAGTCTAAGATGGTAGCGGGCTAACCTGTTAGGGGCATGGCAGTTATATTAAACTTTTCTGTGGTACCACCCCAAGAATCTATGCTGTATGTCAATAATGATTGGCGTAGAGCATAGTATATTGTTCACGGGAAGAAAGTGACCGATGAGGGTGTAGTTTGAGTGTATTGAGGCCCGAGGCGCTGCCGTAGGAGAACTCGCTGCAATACACGCGAGTTAGGAATCGTACTTTCTCCCAAGTGATACATAGTGCTTTATATAAAGCACTATGTATCACTTGGGAGAAAGAAAAGTAGCAGGTGTAGACCTGAGAGGAAAATAAGCGACAAAACTTTGAAGCTTCACTATCACTACTAGACTACATTTTGAGTACCTTTTTCATAAACCAAAAATTCAAATAAAACAAAAGAACTCGCGCGCGTTTTTTCTTATTTTGTAAAATAATATAATGTCCGATATCTTTTTGCGAACGAATAATTAATTATTTTTTGTTTTTAAGCAATAGGTTATTAACTAAATATATTAAATAGGTAACGTCTATTTAGAGAAAGCTGAGAATAAATACTACAAAAACAGGGATTAAAACAAAAAAGGCAAAGATATAATATCTAGACCATGCAGCCTATTCAGTCATATTTTTTTTTATTCTATGCCATCTAACACTCTCACCTCACTTGACACTCTCAAAAAAAACAATGAAAAAAGAGTGAAATTTTAGTTCCACTGTAAACACATTAATAAAAAATTTATAATTTATTTATTTTTGTTTTTAAGCAATAGGTTAATAACTAAATATATTAATAGGTAACGTCTATTTAGAGAAAGCGGACAATAAATACTAAAAAACAGGGATTAAAACAAAAAAGGCAAAGATATAATATCTAGACCATGCAGCCTATTCAGTCATAATTTTATTTATTCTATGCCATCTAACACTCTCACCTCACTTGACACTCTCAAAAAAAAAACAATGAAAAAAGAGTGAAATTTTATTTCCACTGTAAACACATTAATAAAAAAATTATAATTTATTTATTTTTGTTTTTAAGCAATAGGTTAATAACTAAATATATTAATAGGTAACTTCTATTTAGAGAAAGCGGAGAATAAATACTAAAAAACAGGGATTAAAACAAAAAAGGCAAAGATATAATATCTAGACCATGCAACCTATTCAGTCATCAGTTTTTTTTATTCTATGCCATCTAACACTCTCACCTCACTTGACACAATGAAAAAGGAGTGAAATTTTAGTTCCACTGAAAACACATTAATAAAAAATTTATAATTAATTTAAAAAACTTAATAAGTTTATTATATTATTAACTGATATAGTTTTTAAAATTAATTTACTTGACATTAATTTCCGCATTGATGTCACTAAAACTTTAAAAAAAAACAGCGCGCTAGCAATGAATTTTCATACACTTTCTCCGCCCACATAATATATGGTTGGTAGCTATGACGTACTTTCTTCGTTTTGAAAAAGTAAGAAGGTACTTTCCGAGCGAATTTAGTTTACTACTACTACTAGTAGGTACTACTACTACTTATTACACATCAATTGCATAACAATTAAAACTACAAAAAATTACAAACTTTGGTCCGTGAAGTACACTTATAAGCTTTCTTTTTCAAATTAACTTTCAATTCCTCGCTAGAAATAAATTCTCTAATTTCATCGTCGTTACGGAACTTAACTCTTTCTTCAGCTTTGATACGTTCAATTCGACGACCGCTAGTTTTGCACACTTTGAGGAATTCGCTGACATCGACTTTCGTCTCAATCTTCTGATAGCGTTCCAACACGTCCAATAATTCGGAGACAACATTACGCGGAAAAATGGTTACCAGGTCCCCGTAGAACTTTTTTTTCTTCCAAACATACGTGAAGTATTCATACCATTCGGGATACTTCCAAGATTCTTTCACACAATCAATAAACAGTTTACACAGAGGCAAAATTCTGTCAAACTCAAGTGAATCGATAGATTCGTAAGTAACTTCAATTTTATCTTTGTCGTCATCGTTATGGATAACTACTTTCCTTGCATTCTTTACCAATTCCGTGTAGAATGATTTATTTCGATCGATGGCAAAAAAGGGACGAAACGTCATTTCACAAATTTCATACGTGCTTTCCTCGGCTTTTGATCCGTCTAAATTACCTACTATATACAACAAATGAACATAGTCATTCAGATGAACTTTCTCATCAACAACATCATCGCGTAACATGTCCTTGTGATTCAATTTAAGGTAATTCAGTATGTAGAGATTAGATGGCTTTTCAATTTCGCTGACTAGAACCCCGTCTGCAGTGTTGAAAATTCTCTTTAACAAACAATAAACTTTCTCTCTACGTCCATGGATTTTCTTCAAAAGCATCACATAGCAAATTAGCTCCCTACGTTTTTCGATAGACTTCAGATCTAGATCGTAATTGAAGTACTTTAAAATTTCAATCATGTAGCGCGCTACGCCAAAAAACCTTCTCAACCGCTCATGTTTGAAGTTTTGAGGATCGTTTTTGAAAATACCTGAGGACAACTCGACGCAGTACCACAACGCAGTTAGCAGCGATGTGTTTACTTGAGGATCCAGCGGCAGAGATGACAGTCCAATTTTGCACACTGTTTCACTGATACGTCGCATTGCGTATTTCTTGAACTGTTCAACAACATTTTTATCCATCCACTCTTTGTTTTCACAGTTTTTCCACAGCACGAAGTAAAATAATCCAACATTGAAGTTAACCTTCTTAAAATGAAAAAATGTCGCTGCCAAAATGTAGTCGTTGTATTTATCAAAGTGGTCTGTGTCTGTCAGCACAAGGCCGCCATGAAACGGTGTTCCTGTACTTGGGTCAGACTTTATGTTGTTCGCCAACAATTGTTTGTACACATTCAAAGTGTAAAAATAACCAATTGATTTACCGACATCTTCATCGTTTAGTAAAAACAACGGACACTCGACGGTCGATTTGAACTTACTAAAACTCGCCGATGTTCCTTGTTTCAAAAATCGTATTCTACGGAAAAGGATATTGTCCATCAAATCGAACTTCGCTAGAATTACAACAGGGATTCCTTTGTCGTCATCCAGAATTACGTCAGGAAACTCAATTTCTTGTTCGGGCGTGAAACTAACATCAACGATCTGCTCCTCTCTAACAGACTTGTTGAATTCCGTGTGGAACTTCAATGCATCAAACGAGTAGGATTTAGCGTCACTAACGATGTAACTGATCAAAGTTGAAATGGATTTCTCAATTTCAACCTTATCCGTATTGACCTAGGTAGTGAGATTCTTGTACCAATCCGTGTTAACGAATTCGCGCAAGAATAGATTTCTGTCCTTTGTTTCCAGGACTTTTTTACTGTTCACAGTTTTCGATGACAACTCGTCAAACAATCGATTTCTTAGCTTCTTCAATTTGTCGATTTCTTGCAAAGCATCTGCGTTTCGTTTGAATTTATGGATAAACTTCAATTTGATATAAGACTTTAATTGATCTTTTTCAGCTTCAAAGTTATAAACGTTGATTTTATCGTAGTCAAACTCCTTGGAAATATCAGTGCTGTCATAAAGCTTATCATTACAATAAACTATGCAACGGCTCTTGAAGAATGACGCTGCTACAGATAGATTGACTTCATCTAGGTCTTGATTGAGTGCATGGAAAACAACCGTTTCGTATTGCATGTTCTCGTTCAATTCAAAACATTTTTCTGCTCTCTCACTATCAATCAAACCATCCGTGATGATGTACAACAACTTGATTGTATCATTTTTATCGAGAATATAGTCTTTTTTTAGACATTTTATTATTGTTTCCGGCAGCGTATACCTCTCTCTACCCTGTCGTTCCAAGTACGCTGTTCTAGTCTCGTCTTCATCGACTTCCCGACAATCGTATCCCCAGTGCAAGTAAACAATTTTTGATTCTGTCGGAGGCTCTCCGTCAATCAATTGTTCTTTTTTGATTTTTTCTACGTCACATTTGAATTGTTCAAGCGTTCTCAAGCCGTTGCTGTGATAATACTCGACTCCATTCGTTGAAAACGAAAAATCTTTTGCGTAAATGAAGTAATTAACCATTTTTGCGGTATATCAACTTTTCCTCTTTTGAAGTGAAACAATGTTATGCTGGAGACTTATGAACACTTCCTCTGCGTTACTGATGGCACTGTGTGTTACTCCAAGTTATTTTTGTCCATGGCATGTGCATACCATACCTATGCCATACTGCAATGTGTTGATATAAAACTTGGACGCATGTTCTTCTTCCTTCTCCCTAAAACAAATACACTTGTTAGAATCATAGAAAAAAAAAATAGGGCAACCCAAGAATGACTTGAAGATCAAAACAAAGTTACTCTATTCTCGAGGGTCATCATGACAATAGTAGAGGGCATCATAGTGATGCAGTAACGTCGTCTGTTCGATAAATGATAAATGATTATATCATTTATTCATCCACTAGATTTATTATATAATATGATGAATATAACAATCTTCATCTTTGGTCTAATCAAAATACAATCAATACTAAATTCTTAACCACCAGCCACTTCTATTCATGGACCATCGTGTCGCATTTTTTTGGATCAGGTTTGTAGACGGACTGTTACGAGGGTCCAATCGACAGTCTTTAAATAAAACCACAAATATTTTCCACTGAATTTAATAAAAAGAGAAATACAAGACACGGATCTTAATATCTATGTGCTCCAACAACAAGTAGCTGGGTTTTTCAAACCGGAGTTCTGGCGCTAGCCAGATTTCCGGTTTCTCCGGCCAGAACTAGCGGTTGAGCATGCGGCCAGTCTGATGACTGACTGACTGGTCGCATGCTCAACCGCTAGTTTTAAAGTGCAAAAGTGCCGATGCAGCGTGTCAGTGCACATTAAAATATTAATTTATATAACAGAACGTTAGTGAAAATTAGCTAGTCCAATTGCAGCGAAATTTGCAAATTGCGTTCCATATTCCATGGTTATAAGTATTCGAACTTAATATATATAACAACATTAAATTAGGCATGTATAAGAATATGATAAGCTTAATTTGAGCTATTGTACGCAGTTTCCGGTTTCGGTAGGCAAACCGCATCGACATAAATGAGTCACACCCGCGCGGTACAGGGGAGCGAGAGGAGCGGGCGGCAACACTAGAGTTGCCAACCATACTTTATAATAACGTATCCTACTTTATTTTTGGTAAATATACTTTATACTTTTGCATACAAATAAAGTATGTGAAAATACTTTATTTTCAACACTAAAACGGATGATGGAAACGATTTATAATTACTGAACACCGACCAGAAAAAGTTACTAAACGAAATGTTAGATGTCAGATGAGGTGTGACTGTGACAATACAGTTGACATTCTGACATTTGTCACAGACACTATAGACGAAACTGTTCAAAAATTGTCCGTTGGTTTTATTTTTATTTGAAAAATGCAATTTAAAGTAAATAGAGCTTCAGTAAATTTAATTAAAAACGAATTGTTTATTTATTTAAATTTAAATTTTGATTGTCGAACAAGCTTTGAAACATTTAAAGATAACAAAAAAAATGTTAGCATGTGCTAAAATACATACAAATGCACACAAAATTACGTTTTTAAAGCAATAAAAACAAAAAATTTGAAAAACACTTTTTTTGCTTCCAAATACTTTAGTTTTTTCCTATCCAAACCATTTTATACGTTTTTTTTGTCAAAAAAAGTTGGCAACCCTAGGCAACAACAAACAACACAAGAGGTGAAATGCGCCTGGACAGTTCTTGAGATATGTGACGTCATAGCCGTTAAGAGAGGTCATCAACAGGAAACTTTGTGAATAGGTATTGAACAATTATATTGCCGTCGCGCTGCTCCTCTAATAGAATTTCATAACACCCGATAGGGATTACTGCAGCTTGGAACGATTATACCTATGAAAAACAGTCGAATTCTTACTCTCGGATTTTCCTGTTTCTCTCCTCCAAAAATGAACCGATTTTTTATCATTATATCTCTTGGCAAGAGCATTGTAATTTGTAACGATACACAGCATTTTTTTACTTATTTCCCAATTAAGAATGCATAATATAGGTAACCTAAAATAATTTTGAAACTTAAACTTAGTTTTAATAAAAACCGCAAACCGTTAGAGGCTTAAAAATGTATGTTTGGTTATCAAAAACCGAAATTCACGGGGGCGAAGCCGCGGGCGTAAGTTATTAAAAAATAAAACAGTAGGTTATGAACTGCTGTACTAGTATTTAATGCAAGAAATCTAGATTTTAATTATTCGTAGACATCAAAATCCATTTGATATACGGGTTTACGGGATCTGAGAATGTAATCCCGTGTGTAAATGTCTCTGAAGCGTGTAACTGTTATTGAAAAATCGCAAAGTTTTAGAATCGAACTTACCGATTCGAGTTGAGGAATTGTTAAGTATAACATTTAACTGTCTGTCACTGGTTAAAATTAACCATGAAAGATCCACTGGGCGCGAGAAACTTCTGTAATGTTTGACGGTCAATAACACACTAATTGATCCAAGTGGTACGTACCCGCCCGCACCGGAGCCCGGAACCTCTGACGCAATGTGGGATTACCCATTTACGAATAAGCTCTTGTAATATGGTAAAATATTTTACGATGTAGGTATACTTCAGGGAACCTCAAGCGATAACGTATCTACTACGAAATGGCTTGGAAAACACATTATCGGTCGTGTTTTCCAAGCTATTATTATTTCATAATCGTGTTTATTTTTATAATTCGGTCGATCATTTTGTCAGCTTTATCGCAGACTTGGGTCTATTTGGGTCAAAAGTGAAAAGGTATCGTAGGCTGCATCATCTTTTACCAAGAGATTAAAGGCCGCGATCTTCTCTCAATGGCTGCGACTTCGTCCGCCTGGTTTAAGTTATTTACTAGCGGAAACTCCTTCAATTTCCGGGACAAAAAGCTTATGTCAATCCCTGGCCCTCAACTAAACCCATGTAAAAGACGACCCGTCGATCCGTTGTTTTGTTGCGGCATGATTGAAGTAAAGCCTATGTTTTATTCCACAATATTATCTATCTCATCCAAATCTGTTCAGTCGTTTGAGCGTGATTGAGTAACAAACATCTATCCATCCATCGACATCCATCCATTCTTTCGCATTTATAATATTGGTATAGATTTCTGTATACATGCATAAACACATTGATAAATTCAAGAAGAAAAGTGATTGTCATAATGTCAATACTAGAAATAAAAATAAGCTTGTAATGCCTGCTTCTAGGCTTAGTAAAACTAGCAATTCATTCGTTGGAAACAGTGTCTGCTTCTACAATAAGCTCCCAGAAGACATGTTGAAGATGTCTCTGAATAAGTTCAAAGTTAATATAAAACGTAAACTCATTAAAAAATCTTATTACCATGTAAAGGATTATTTAAATGACAAGGAAGCTTGGCAATGATTTTCTCTAATTCAATCCATTTCAATTAAATTTATTTATTTCAGATAACATAATCCATATTTTGATGTCAATATAAATTGGAAAACTATATAATTATTATTTTAAAAATCAAAATCAAAATTTAAATTAGAAAAAGAAAAAGAAATTAAAACACAAAACAAATTTAAATATATATAAAAATAAAATTATATAAAATTCGTATACCCTCCATATTTTGTGTCAATGATTGATGATTGCGGACAGGCCCTAGTATTTCCTCTCCGGCACTGGTACTGCAACATGCCTATCACAGCAATGCCGAAGATAGAAACAGTCAAACCGGTCAGCAATCATCTTCATAACGGCATTAGAGCTGCCACGCACTGTGCGCACCAAAGACGCGCACCGCTTGCGCATAGTGGTGTGAAAGCAGTCGGTGCGTGCATCCGCAAACATGCCTGAGGCGCTGCAGAATCGGGGCAGCCCCAACAACGTTCGGAAAGCATTATTATAGAGGACACGGAGATCACTGTACGTTTTCTTTCTGTACTTAGCCCACAGGCTGCATGGGTACAAGGATGTACAGTACGCTCTAAAAAGTGTAACTTTGACACTTGCTGAGCAACCTGCAAACCTGCGAGCTATCATGTTTGCTCTTATCGACAGTGACCTCCGCTCCCGCTCAATATCTGCGTCATCCTTGAGGTCGGCGGTGATTACACGGCGGTGATTACGTGATAGCCACTGTGGCTATAGGAACCCCAGAGAGCAACACAGGTGATGCATTCTGAGGACTTTTTGTACCACCGGCCTCAAAGACCATGCATTGACTTTTTGGCACATTGTATTTTAAGCCATGCCGACCTGCGTAATCCTCACAAGTCTGAACAAGCCTCCTCATACCACAAATCGACGCGCTCAGCAGCACCATGTCATCTGCGTAACTCACATTATTGACGCAAACTCCGTCAATATGGCAACCAACATGCTGGCTGCTGAGCGCGACGATTAGCTCATCCATGTAAAAGTTGAACAGGGTTGGAGACGTTAACCCACCCTGTCTAACACCACATTCGAGCTGGTATGAATCAGACATTGCCCCCGCTCATCGAACACTGTTGGATTGGTGCGCATACCAATACTGAAACATATTTATAAGTTCCTGAGGCAGTTCTACACGCTTAAGCTTTTTCCAAAGAAGATCATACGCCACCAGGTCAAATGCCTTGGATACGTCGAGGAAGCACACGTACACAGGCGTCTTGCGATCTGTATAGTACTTGACGGTATGTTTAAGACACAGTATAGCACTTTCAGTAGACAGCTGAGGACGAAACCCGAACTGATTGTCGTGCAGTGTTACATATTTATTTAACTGTGCATTAAGCAAACCGTCAAAAACTTTAGCCGTAACAGTGACCAAAGATATGGGCCTGTAGTTACTTTTGTCGGCCAAATCACCGGTTTTATTTTTAACTACAGGCACTACCACTGTTTTCATAAGATCGTCGGGCAAATAGGAGCGGCTTCCACACAGCGAATAGAACATAGCCAAGACTCTACAGACATGAGACCCGGCATGCTGAAGGTGCTCGATGCTGAGTCCATCATGGCCCGGGGACTTGCCTCTGGATATTTGTTTTATGGCTTTATGTACATCTCTCGCAAGAAAAGAAGTCCCTACCAATAGCCCGCTCATGTCAGCTTCGAGCGCCCCCCTCGCCGGCCCCAGCGGCGACTTTACAGAAAAATGAGTCTTCAAAGCATTCGCTATATCCTTGGGATCGTTCATACCATCGACGCTTACCGGAAGACCAGGTCGTATATTTGTTTTGCTTGTATCCCGCCAAAAACCGCGAAAATCGCCTTTGCAATGTTTTTCCGCAAGAGTGTCCATTTTTATTTGCTCTTGATGATCTTGGCACCACTTTAATCGGGATTTAAATGTTCTTCGGCTTTCACACATATCGCGATATATGTCGCCAGATTTAGGCCTACCACACATTACCCATTCTTTAAAACTAGACCTGGCCAGCCGATGAACATCGCTGACATGTTTGTTCCATCCAACTATACGCGCGCCACGTGCCCCCTTCCTCGCACTCCCCCGACTCACCACCGCCGAGTCTCTCAGAGCGGCCACAATGTCGGAGTAAAGCTGGTCTAGAACACGCCTGTGGCCATGGTTATTACAAAAACAATCCGCACAGCTTACACAGCCAGAAGGGAAGTCAATTAATTTTAATCTCATATTACACTCCCTGGTATACACATCCACTTGCTCCTCACTTCTTACACCCCATATTACGTCTTTATTCAAATTTATAATTTTGGGTGAGACCGTAGGGGTAAGTATAGTTAAATTGCACTCGATAACAAGTGGATAGTAATCAGAGCGAGTGTCATACTTGACATCTACGGCCATAACCGACTGCTTAGCCGAGCAAGTTGTTACACAATGATCCAGCCAGCTGGTGGTCCCGTGCACGTCACTTATAAAAGTAAACGTACTCGAGTTCATATCTAACATATCTACGTCTATACATGACCACTGCTGTTCGTTACAAATATTCATAAGTTCATTGTAAAACAACTTACCCGGATCAGCATTGAAATCGCCTAATATAAATACAGATTCAATTCCTTGCTCGTCAATAATAGCACAAACTGCACTCAAACAGTTTATAAATTCTTTAAAATTATCGACGGAATTTGTGGGCATATAAACACACATCACTAATATCGGTCTTTCGCACATATTAATTTTAATGGCACAAATACGAGGATTATCACATTGTAAAGTGACAACTGACACCTGTTGGAACGCACTATGCCTATATAAAATTGCGACGCCCCCGCGTGCACGACCTCGTAGAATATCGACAGATGTATCCACGGCCGATGTTGCAGTGTACCCGAACTCGCTATCAATAGTTCCGATGTATGGTATATCGTGCGGCAGCAGCCAGGTCTCCTGGAGACACACCACGTCACACGTACGACATAGACTCCTCACGTCTTCCACGGAGCGCTTAATACTTTTACAATTGAAAGTAGCAATCCGACAAGGGCCACTATCCATTAATGTTCACATTCGAGCCGTCAGTATTGCGAAAGTTTGCACTATTCATAGTTCTATTTTTAAAATGCACGAAGCGACGAAATATTACACCCTCAGGCCATAATTTCTCATCCGTATACTTCGGTAGATTAGTTTCAGAAATTAAAAATTTATACGCTTTGTGCCCTCTTTCAAATTTCATATTTATTTTCTCGAGAGACACTGTTTCCTGTGTCCTACTATAATTAATATGCTTGATTATGTCATCCTCTGTCGTCGAAGTATGCACATTCGTAATAAACATAGGTATTTTTCTCTCAGCAGCTCGGAAACTGCACACCAAATCTCGGGCAACACCTGTTTTCCCAAGAAAACGATACTTAATCCGTTGTTTACGCTTTGTGACTGTCTGCCATCCTTTGTTGTCCCTATTATGACTCGTCCGAAATTCGCGCTCGCACGACGCTTGCTCATTCATAACGCCGCCTTCGCCACCGCTATCAGTAGCGGCCAGCCGTTCCGCTCGCATCGGCGAGCTATGTGAGTATGACGTCACCGCGCCGCTTGCCTCGATCGGTCGCGGTCGGGCGCAATCGGCCACCTCCGGCCGCGCTCCTCCCGCGCAAGCCCGTTCGGCTGTGCTCGCCTGCTCGAGTTCAACCGACCGTTGCCTCTCACTGGATTTTCGAACGGTTTGTTCGTCTACCCTTATATTTCTATGCCGAGGTGATGTATTCGTTAAAGATTCGTTATTTTTGTTTCCATATGACTCATTTATCAATGAAATATGTCCATCGTGTGAGATTCCCATAGGGCCACTGTCTATCCACGCACCTCGTTTCGAATTGACTTTAAATGCAGATGTCGGCGGCAGTGATGGTCATATCGTAAACGTAAAAATTCGGTTTTTACTTCTTGCACAGCATCCAACGTTGCATACGTATTCTTAATAACTTCAACTTCATTCTGTAGTACTAAGATGTCTTTTAAAATCTTCGTACAGTCTAAATGATCGAATAATATAGGTGGCAATTTTTCCAGCTGTCTTGGCACAAGAACTGGAATAATATCGGGTTCAGCAGATTTGAACAGACTAATAATGTCTGCTAAGTCCCGTTCTTCCTTCCCTTTGTTTTTACGCAAGATTTTTCTTCTGTAACTCGTAATGGAGTCGAAAAGCAGCGATTTAGCATTCTTTATTTCGTCCGTTGAAAATGATGAGGTGCAGATGCGGATCAATGTTTCCTCATCCGCCACGGAATTTTTTTTTGTATATAAGCGAGAAGTTCATTTATCACAATATTGCACTCGTTACACTTTAAAACGTTCGTCATTTTATTGCCCGCGAATCAACTCTACGAGACAATGAACACGCCCGACGTTCGCGGGTGCGCGTATGCGATGGCTCTGATAGTTCCATAGTTAAGATGATTGTGAAATGGTGATAATGAAAAAAAAACCGCCGGCAGAGTTTGTTGTGGGCTCTTCTCAGACCGCGGCGCATTTGGAACCCTCGTAGCTTTATTTTAAGATATACTGATTATCACTATTATATTATTGTTACTCGTATATGTTATAAATAACCGGATTTCAGTAAGTGTAGTATACCTACCTAAATTGAATAAACGTTCTTTGACTTAGACTTTGACTTAAAAAAAATTGCTAATTAAAGATTTCGTCTATTATTAGATTGGTTTGATATGCTAACAATTAAAACAATTATCAGATTATTTTTAAGGATTCAAATATACAAAAAATAGATATTGTCAAAACTTTGGTTATCACATTTTATTAATTTATTTATATAGTTACCTATATTAAAAAAAAAATCATACTTCATTAGCTTAGTTCTATTCCCAGCCATGAACTATTAACGGAAACAATGTGAGGTACCTTCATTAATACGACATCAATTGCAACAATCAAAAGTACACGCATTAATCCGTAAAGTACACTTTTACTGAAAAACTTATTAAGTTAAGTACAATTATATTGCAAAGTATCGTCAAGGTATGCATCTAATAAAATCATAGCCGAAATCCCACCGGCACGTAGCACACTATTTATAAGATGTTTATGCCTGCGACTTCGTCCGTGTGGACTACACAAATTTCAAACTCCTATTTTACCCCTTTAGGAATCCTTTTTATGCGGATGTCTACGTCATAGTAACTATCTGCATGTCAAAGGAGACGGTTCAGATTTGTATGGGGCGTAGGCCAAGTCTTGTACAAGCAGAGAAATAAAGGAAAATAAAATACTAGACCAGTTTTTATTGGTTAAATCTACGAATTCGTCGTAATTTCAGTGGTAAAATTATTTAATCTTTCCAAGTTATGGAACACTAAACATGAGTTGGTAACAATGGCGGATTCATGTATTTGACATTTTCAAAAGAAAAACACGTTATTTTGACAGTGACTGTCAGAAATGACATTTGATACATTTCGCGCCTACTGCCTTCTCTATGGCTGAAGGTTGCCATCTTGGAAACGTATCGAAAACTTGAAATTCATTTTTATTCTTTGCTCGTTATTTATTATATATATTTATTTACTTTACTGTTCAAAATTATTATATTTTTAATACAATCTATGTATTTTCCTCTATTCATGGTAGAGTGTACAAGAGTAGGCCAAAAATGAACCCTTTCCTTTCAGCCCAGGTTTGAGCTGTGCGTAGATAGATCAGTCACCTTTTCCTTTTATTAGAAAAGCAACACTCAGTTTTATCTTAAATAATATTTATTGCAATAGTTTATTTACATAATCTCATCGTGTTACATGAGATTGGTATGACGTAATAACAATTCACAAGAACTTAAAACAAATAACACAAAAAAATAGATACCCGTTGACAAATTCTTTTTGTATCGGTTATCACATTTTAAACATTTTCAAGCTTAAACAAATAACAGTTTTTTTTAAATTATTTAGTTAATTTTCTGTTAACAATGAGCAATTCATATAAACAATATTGCATATTAATTAAAATATTTACAAACGATGGCCTACTACAAAAAATCTATAACATTTATTTTTACAAAAAATATATACGCCATCCAAATGATCTTTTATGGGCACCCAAGACACTGGCGCTATTGCCTCTCTTAATTGCCAGGGTAAGGGTAATTAATAAAAATTACAAAAAATTACAAACATTAGAAGTGGAGTAGACTTTTACTGAAAAAACTTACTCAGTGTTCTTTTTCAAATTAACTTTCAATTCCTCACTAGAAATGAATTCCCTAATTTCATCGTCATTACTGAACTTAACTCTTTCTTCAGCTTTGATACGTTCTATACGATTAGCGCTAGTTATGCACACTTTAAGGAATTCGCTGAAATCGACTTTCGTCACAAACTTCTGATAGCGTTCATACACGTCTTTAAATTCAGAGTAAACATTAGGCGGAAAAACGGTTACCAAGTCCCCGTAGAACTTTTTTCTTTTGAAAATATACTCGGTGTACTCAAGCCAGGTGGGATACTTCCCTGATTCTTTCACACACTCAATAAAGAGTTTGGAAAGAGACAAAATTCTGTCAAACTCAAGCGAATCGATAGTTTCGTAAGTGACTTCAATTTTATCTTTGTCGTTGTCGTTATGGATAACTATTTTCCTTGCATTCCTTACCAATTCCGTGTAGAATGATTTATTTCGGTCGATGGCAAAAAAGGGACGGAATGTCTTGTCACAAATTTCGAACGTACTTTCCCCGGCTTTTGATCCGTCTAAATTACCTACCATATACATCAAATGAACATAGTCATTCAGATGAACTTTTTCTTCAACAATATCATCACGCAACATTTCCTTATGATTCAATTTAAGGTAATTCAAAATGTAGAGATTAAACGGTTTTTCAATTTCGCTGACTAGAAAGCCGTCTGCAGTCGCGAAAATTCTCTCTAACAAATAATGAACCTTTTCTCTACGTTCATAAATTTTCTTCAAAAGCACTACATACCTAATTAGCTCTCTACGTTTTTCGATAGACTTCAGATCTAGATCGTAATTGAAGTGCTTTAAAATTTCAATCATGTAGCGCGCTACGCCAAAAAACCTTCTCAACCGCTCATGTTTGAAGTTTTGAGGATCGTTTTTGAAAATACCTGAGGACAACTCGACGCAGTACCACAACGCAGTTAGCAGCGATGTGTTTACTTGAGGATCCAGCGGCAGAGATGACAGTCCAATTTTGCACACTGTTTCACTGATACGTCGCATCGCGTATTTCTTGAACTGTTCAACAACATTTTTATCCATCCACTCTTTGTTTTCACAGTTTTTCCACAGCACGAAGTAAAATAATCCAACATTGAAATTAACCTTTTTGCAATTAAAATATGTCGCTGACAAAATGTAGTCGTTGTATTTATCAAACTGGTCTGTGTCGGTCAGCACAAGACCGCCATGAAACGCTCTTCGTGTTCTTGGGTCAGTCTTCGTATTGTTCGCCAACAATTGTTTGTATACATTCAAAGTGTAAAAATAACCGATTGATGCACTGACATCTTGATCGTTAACTAAAAACAACGGACACTCGATGGTCGATTTGAATTTACTAAAACTGGCAGATGTTACTTGTTCAGACGATTGTGTTTTATGGAAAATGATTTTGTCCATCAAATTGAACTCCGTTAGAATTACAACGGGGATTCCTTTGTCGTCGTCCAGAATTACGTCAGGAAACTCAATTTCTTGTTCGGGCGTGAAATCAACATCAACGATCGGCTCCTCTTTAACAGACTCGTTGAATTCCGTGTCGAACTTCAAGGCGTCAAACGAGTAGGATTTGGCGTCACTGATGATATAATTGATCAAAGTTGAAATGGATTTCTCAATTTCAACTTTATTCGTATTGACCGAGGTAGTGAGATTCTTGTACCAGTCCGTGTTAACGAATTCGCGCAGGAATAGATTTCTGTCCTTTGTTTCCAGGACTTCTTCACTGTTTACTGTTTTCGATGACAACTCGTCAAACAATCGATTTCTTAGCTTCTTCAATTTGTCGATTTCTTGCAAAGCAACTGCGTTTCGTTTGAGTTTATTGATATACTTCAATTTGATATAAGACTTTAACTGATCTTTTTCGCCTGCAAAGTTATACACGTTGATTTTATCGTAGTCAAACTCCTTAGAAATATCAGTACTGTCATAAAGCTCGTTATTAAAATAAACCATGCAACGGGTCTTCAGAAAAGACGCTGCTACAGAAAGGTCTACTTCATCTTCGTCTTCATTGATTGCATGAAAAACAACCGTTTCGTATTGCATGTTCTCGTTCAATTCAAAACATATTTCTTCACTGCTACTATCAATCAAACCATCCGTTATGATATACAGCAACTTGATTTTATCATTTTTATCGAGAATATAGTAGTTTTTTAGACATGTGATGATTGTTTCCGGCAGTGTATCTGACCCATCACCCTGTCGTTTTAAGTACGCTGTTCTAGTTGCGTCTTCATCGACTTCCCTACATTCGTTTCCCCAGTGCAAGTAAACAATTTTTGATTCTGTCGGCGGCTCTCCATCAATCAATTGTTCTTTTTTTATTTTTTCTACGTCACATTTGAATTGTTCAAGCGTTCTCAAGCCGTTGCTGTGATAATACTCGACTCCATCCGTTGAACCCGAAAAATCTTTTGCGTAAATGAAGTAATTAACCATTTTTGTGGTATATCAACTTTTCATCTTTTGAAGTGAAAAAATGTTATGCCTGTCGAAGACTGATGAACGCTCAATCTGCGTTACTGATGGCAGTGTGTGTGTGTTACTCCAAATTATTTTTGTCAATTACCTACTGGCATGTGCTGACAAACAAACTTCGACGTAGGTTCTTCTTCCTTCTCCCTAAAACAAACACACGTGTTAGATTCATAGCAAAAATAAAAGGGCAACCCAAGAATGACTCGAAGATTAAAACAAAGTTACTCCATTCTCGAGGATCATCTTGACAAATATATATAGGGCAGCAAGGAGATGCAGAGACATCATCTGTTTAAAAGTTAATAATTTGTAGGTAATTTAAAGACATTTGCTTTTGTTTCTTAAGTGCAAAGCAGTAAGCGGGCGCGGGTCGGGCGCGAGGCGGGTGAGGCGCGGGAACCGCGCCCACGTTCTGCGTGTTTGGTCGTTCATATACATATTATGTCACCGTAAGATTGTAAAAACCGTTAGATTGTAATCTAACGTTTTTTATCTCGATAGATTGTAAACTGTCGACAGATTGTGAACCGTAACATACTGATTACAATTTAACGCATTATTTTTCGGTAAACTGTAATCTATTAGGTATATTAACCTGATAGAACCTGAGTGCCCGGCTGCCGATTGACATGAATATTCAGGTATAACGCAATATACCTGAATATTCATGTCAATCCCTAACCTAACCTATAGTTCGCGCGCGAGTTGAACGCAGAGTAAATGTATGGTGACACATACATTTACTCTGCATTCAACTCGCGCGCAAACTGTACAAGCAAGTGTACAATAAATATTTCATAAATTAATACTCAGAACATTGAACGGTTCACAATCTTTCGACAGTTTACAATATCGCGGGATAGAAACCGTTAGATTATAATCTACAATCTTACGATGACACATATATAATATGTCATCGTAAAATTGTAAAAACCGTTACATTATAATCTAACGGCTTCTATCACGCGAGATTGTAAACTGTCGTAAGATAGTGAACCGTTCAATGTTCTGAGCATTGATGTAGAATTTTGTTCTGAGTAATAATTTTTGAAACATTTATTGTATTTACGTTTTCTTGTCTCTTTCTTGTTCAATTCCAGCGCGAGTTGAATGAAGAGTAAATGTATGGGTCACCACTCACCATATAGGTTAGATTAGGGTTTGACATAAATTCCGTATCAGTGTGCTTAGCATGCGCACAACGAGATTATCTCGCGACGAGAGAGAGAGCTTGTTGTCGTTGCCGGCAAATTTTTCATTTACCCGAACATGCACAAAATGCGGTATATTACAAGAAAAAAATTGTCGACATGTAAAGGTTAGTAGAGAAAAATACCACAGATAAGAAATATTACTTTTATCTCTACTTTTGACGTAACGAGACAAGTAACCATGTTAGCTTCGGTAGACAGAGAAAGATAACGGGTAGACATAATTTTACTCGTAGTGCGCATGCTAGCCATCCAGGTTAGGTTCTATCGGGTTAATATACCTAATAGATTACTGAAAAATAATGCGTTATATTGTAAGCAGTATGTTACGGTTCACAATCTGTCGACAGATTACAATCTATCGAGGTAAAAAACGTAAGATTACAATCTCACGGTTTTTACAATCTTACGGTTACAAGGAATAATTATTAGTACCCGCCTCACACCCGACCCGTCCCGTGCCCGACCCGCGCCCGTTCCCTGCGTGTTTTGCGCTTCACAGTTTCCTGCTAGCTTTAATAGTTTTTTGTAAATTATAGAAAAATATACGAATTTTGTAAGTTATTTTCTTTTTGTATAACTTATATATAATATGTATTAGTTTTATCAAAATAAACTAAAAACCATCTTGTAGATATTTCATTGAACTTTAATTTTACTCCCGACATTCTTTTCCTGTTTGATAGTTTTTATGGAAATTATATAATTTTGTCATAATAAGCAATGACAAAAGGCGGTTTCCACTATTATATACAAACTAGCTGATGCCCGCGACTTCGTCCGCGTGTTTAATTTTTTTTGATTCCCGCGGGAACTCCTTAATTTTCCGGGATAAAAGGTGCCTACGTCACTATCCAGGTCCTCAACTATACCCTTGCCAAAAACCACGTCCATCCGTTGCTCCGTTGCGGCGTGATTGAAGGACAAACCAACATATCAATAAACCAACAAACAAACTGACTTTCGCATTTGTCGGCGCGTCGATATTTTTAGAGTGACAAGGAACTCATCCGACATTTGTCTTTAGTCTGTGGCGTTTGACAGCTAACGCTCTTTGTCACTCTGGCACAACCCCGAGCGCTAGTGTGACTCACGCGCGGTGAATTGAGAAGAAATCCATTTGCATCGCGCGGTTTAAGCTACGTGTTCGGTGGAGTGCTAGTTGGAATTAAACCATAAAATTAACGTGATTGTAACTCAAATTGTATTCCTGTGATTCTATGCAAGTTTTAATTAATTCTCCTCGCCCGCCTACCCACAATGAATAGTATGGAATCGGCCACTGATGATGAGGGTACCCGTTGTGCCTTTACATTTATAATATTAGTATGATAGTATGAAGTATGATATGAACGTGGGCTTATATCTGAAACTATATTTCCTACGTTAATGATTTATATCACATATTTGTAGGTAATTTAATGAAAATCATTTTTTCCATAGGTGGTTTTTATCTGTCTTTTAGATTTTGTTACAAAAAACCGCGTTCGGGGAAATATTTTAGGGGGGAAGGGTGGAAGCCCGCATCCTAAGGTGGGGATTTATGAGAAAATACTCTAAGACTCTAAAGAACACTTGTACCAATGAAAAATTTTCAAAAAATAAATAAAAACCGACTTCAAAAACCACAAACACTAAAAAGTAAAAAATAATTTAATTTATTATGTATACTCTTGTATATGTCACCGTAAGATTGTAAAAACCGTTAGATTATAATACAACGTTTTTTATCTCGATAGATTATAAACTTTCGACAGATTGTGAACCGTAACATACTGCTTACAATTTAACGCGTTATTTTTCGGTAAATTGTAATATATGAGGTATATTAACCCGATAGAACCTAAGTGACTACTACCTGAATATTCATGTCAAACCCTAACCTAACCTATAGTTCGCGCGCGAGTTGAATGCAGAGTAAATGTATGGTGACACTTACATTTACTCTGCATTCAACTCGCGCGCGAACTGTACAAGAAAGAGACAAGAAAACGTAAAAACAATAAATATATTTCATAAAGTAATACTCAGAACATTGAACGGTTCACAATCTTTCGACAGTTTATAATCTAGCGGGATAGAAACCGTTAGATTATAATCTAACGGATTTTACAATCTTACGGTGACATATACATAATAAATTAAATTTATTTTTTATTTTTTAGTGTTTGAGGTTTTTGAAGTCGGTTTTTATTTTTATTTTTGAAAATTTTTTATTTCACTATTTTTAGTGGCCCCACTGTTTTAAAATACAGGGTCTAGCCAGAACGCTAATTTTTTTTTGCACTGTGAGTGCTGAACGCGTTATTACGCGTTCAGCACTAGTAGAGTTCCAAGGGGGTATTTTTTTTGACAATTTGCCCCATAAATCCAAAACTACTATGCATTAAAACAAAATAATAAAAATCTGTTTTAGAGTGTACAAGTCAAGTACAAAGTCCTTTCATATGATACCCCACTTGGTATAGTTATCCTACTTTGAAATTTCAAACCCCTGATTTGCCCCACTTTTTTAATTAAACTAAAAATAATTTTCAATTTTTTTGATTTCCATGCATGATATTGGGCCACTATTATATACAACTATTCCAAATTTCATGTCAATAGCTTTAATAGTTACTGAAATAATCGACTGTGACAGACGGACGGAGAAAGTCGCACCATACGGGATCCATTTTTACCATTTTGGTACGGAACCCTAAAAAAAAAAGATATGCATGGTGAAAACATACCGTTTACAAAACTATCACACTGATCGCGAGCAATTTACTCTTATCCATTGAGGAGTTTCGTTCTCCATCTCCGGAGGTATTCATCAGATCTTCACCAAATTAAAATGGGACCACCTCTGAAGTATGACCTACCAAACAAAAAAATAATTATCAAAATCGGTTCATAATTGGCGGAGAAATCGCGTAACAAACATACAAAAAAAACATACAGTCGAATTGAGAACCTCCTCCTTTTTTTGAAGTCGGTTAAAAATCACAAAACTTTAGAAAGAAGAAAGAAATCTTTATTCAGGGAGACAAGACAAAAAACAGACTTTATCAGAAGAAAAAAATGGCGAGATGAGACTTGATCAAAAAAGTCAGAAGGTCATTCGTGGGAATGGGCATTATTTTCTATAACAAAGTTCCACAACCTATTTTGGACTTGCCTATAAACAAATTTAAGAAATCCATTAAAAGTATGCTCCTGAAAAAAGCTTATTATACTGTTGAAGATTATGTAAATGATAGAGGAGCATGGATTTGATCGCTCCAGCAATGCTGGGGACAGCGGTTACTTATGTACACATTGATATAATAATTGTAAATGAATTATTTAAAAAGAGCAACCACCGAGTTTCTTGCTGGTTCTTCTCGGTAGGAATGGCATTCCGAACCAGTGGTAGATTCACTTGACGATTCAAAAGTACTTGTAAAAGTTTATTTGAATAAAAAATATTTGATTTGATTTGATTTGATTTGATCCCCAAAATGGTCTTCACTCAGCATGTGCTATACCTGTTAGGATACAGTGCTGATCTTCCGTGAAGCCAGTATGCTTGGACGTCGCCAAATATATTATATAGGAACATATTCATAAATAATAATATTAAGCTGCCAGTATCTTCGGAACCTTGCCTAAAGGGACTCGTTTTAATAATATATTTTAGTTATTATATTATTATTTATTTATTTTTAAGATTTAAGGTTATCTTTTTATTATAATAAATATTCAGTACCCAAAAAAAAAAGTAATATTAATAAAGATAAAATCTGTTGGTATAGCCTATGATACAATATAATATTATATGTAATATATTATTACATTATTATATGTAATTATACAATATAATATTATATGTAATGTAATTTAAGGTACAATGTTTTTACAACTGAACTTACCGATCCAAGTTGAGGAATTGTGAAGAAATATGTCACTGGTTAAAATTAATTATCGAAATCCACTGGGAGCAAGTAACTTCTGAATAACTCTTCGGTCAATTTCACACTGAATCCAAGTGGTTCCCGACGCAATTTGTACGGCAGCCGGAACCTCTGACTATTATTGTTTAATATGGTGAAATAAAATAAAATTGCACGTTGAATAATGACCCCACGTTATCGGTTTCAGTTTCCCCAAGCTATAATGATTCGACTATCATGTTTATTTTTAAATAGTACTTACTGACTCATATAATATCATATATCATGACTCTAATATAATAAATGTGAAAGTGTGTTTGTTTGAAGGTTTGTTGGTTTATTGGTTTGTTCCTTCGTTCCTTTGTTCTTCAATCACGCTGTAACGACGCAACAGATTGACGTGATTTTTAGCACAGATATAGTGGAGAACCTGGAGAGTGATATAGGTTATTTTATCCCGGAAAATTAAGGACTTCAAGCGGGAATAAAAAAAAACTTAAACCACGCTGACGAAGTCGCAGGCATCAGCTAGTATAAAATATTTATTTGATATTTGATTTGATTTATTTGATTGATTGAATTATTTGATTATTTGATATTTGATTTGATTGATGGATTGATATTTGATTCATTAAATGTAAGAAGTAAGATATAATAGTTCCAATGAGATTGATAATGGGTTAGAAGTTGTGAAAGTTACTTACTATTGATGAAGAATCTTCACAGCAGTGGCGTGCACGACATAGAGGCACAAAAGCATTGCTCACCGTACTTAAAAAAAGGCTCAATGCTTACTCGTCTGGAGGAGATCACTTTTAGTGATAAGGCTGCCTTTGCGCACTTGTTAGATATTTCTTTTTGCTTGTTAACTTTTTTGTTTCTTTTTAATTTTTTGTGTGGCAATAAAGCATTTATCTATCTATCTCAATGCTTTATTTTTCATCATGGCCTACCCTAGCTCTATATAATGTGCACGGCACGCCACTGCTTCACAGTAGCGTCACTAACTAAAGCTCGCGCCAATCAAATAGTCGCGTCTGAAGTTGACCGCAAGACGCGTACGCAATAGCATATTTTCGCGACATTGACTTCAACGTTTTTCCGGGTGGGAGGCTTCGGCCGTGGCTAGTTACCACCCTACCGACAAAGTCGTGCCGCCAAGCGATTAAGCGTTCCGGTACGATGCCGTGTAGAAACCGAATAGGGGAAACTGCCATGCCCCTAATAGGTTAGCCCCTTACCATCTTAGACTGCATCATCACTTACCATCAGGTGAGATCGCAGTCAAGGGCTAACTTGTAGTGGATATAAAAAAAACAGGTTGTATGAGAGCTGCGCAAACATACACTCGCACCTCAGCTCGGAGAAGATTATTATTTTGTTTGGCGCTTAGCAAGTGTGAGTGACGTCACAGCTGTTTACATGAAATATTATGCAACTAGCTAAACAACGACTTCGTCAGCGTGGATTGAGGTTTTTTTGGTTCCCGCGGGAACTCTTTAATTTTCTGGGACAAAAAGTAGCCTATATGTTATTCCAGACTATAATATAATATCTCTGTGCCAAAGTTCAACCAGATCCGTTCAGCCGTTGGGGCGTGATCGAGTAATAAACATCCATCCATACATCCATGTACATCCATCCATCCAAACTTTCGCATTTACAATAATAGTATAGATGCTTACTCTGCTATGATCAGTGTATGATTGAGTCGGCAATAGATTATTTTAGTAACGGATAGAAAAAGATTGGAGAAGTTTACCATTTTTTAAATATGAAAATTAAGACAAAATAAAACGAAAATATGAAAGAATCATTAAAATATCTCAACAAATGAAAATGTTATGGAACTTTAAAGTTGCGCTTGCAAGACGGGAGACGTGACGTCATAATTCCCTATCAACATACTTTATAAAGCCGAATAAAATAAATAAATGGACTTAACGTGACTTAATTGAATTAAAAGGACTTAAACTAGCGGCACGCTATGATGGCCGGTTTGAATCATCAACGCTCATGAAGTTCCGTATATCCGATAACGACTTTGAAGGAAATAATTGTATTACTTTATTGACGATAGTGATGTGCAGAGATTCATAAATTTTATCGAATGTAGTTTTAGGTTTAGGACCTTTATTAAAGGTTTAAATTAACCGGTAACCGGCCATCATAGCGTGCCGCTAGTGTAATTTGTGTGTGAAGATAATTTTGAAGTATTAAATCTCGGCTAGGTATTAAAACTCACTCACAAAATTTCTCACTCGAGTAAGATACAGCAATCGGTGTACAATAAATAATTAAACTTTTAAATCGTAATTTCTCAGTCATTTATTGATGACTTGTAAAAGAAACCAGATTTATTAGTTTTAATCTATATTTTACTTCCGTTGTGTTAAATATGATATTCATAGCATCATGAAACTTCTCCATTAAATAATATATACTTACTTAAATCGATCTTTTTAATAATGAGGAGAGGTGGGATCGAACTGAATGCAGTAAAGAAGGTGATGAATACGAGTATTCCTGCAAAGGCGAATCGGGAGCCACTTGAGCGAAACTGGGAAACGTGGTCATACTTTCGCAACCCAATATGAACTTACGCAATAATTTTATTTAGTTGCTCCTCAGTGACATAAAGTTAATAAGTATCCGCGTAATCAAGGATCGGTAGAAGAGTTTAATCTATATTTCTATATCTATACTAATATAAAATATTATAAATGCGAAAGTTTTATTGGATGATTGTTACTCATTCTCGCCAGAACGGCTGAACGGGTCTGGATGAAATTTGGTACAGAGATAGATTATAGTCTGGAATAACATATAGGCTACTTTTTTCCCCGGAAAATTGAAGAGTTCCCGTGGGAACCAAAAAACCTCAATCACGTGGACGAAGTTACGGACATCAGCTAGTCTATACTAATATTATAAATGCGAAAGTTTGGATAGATGTTTGTTACTCATTCACGCTAGAACGGCTGAACGGATCTGGATGAACTTTGGCACAGAGATAGATTATAGTCTGAAATAACACATAGGCTACTTTTTCTCCCGGAAAATTAATTCCACACGGACGAAGTCGGGGGCATCAGCTCGTTAGGTATAGTAGGATTTTGCCTGCGAAAGAATGAAATAGAATCATCATTTTTATCATCATCAACCGACAGACGTCCACTGCTGGACATAGGCCTCTTGCAAGGATTTCCACACGCCTCGGTCCCCCGCCAAGACCGCCGCCGCGGTCCTAGACCGCGGTATAATTATAATAAAAGGTAATGTCTATTTAGAGACAGCTGATAAATAAATATGTACCTACTACCAAAACTGGAATTAAAACAAAAAAGGCAAAGGTCTGTCTAGACCATACAGCCTATTCAGTCATAATTTTTTTTATTCTATTCCATTTTACACTCTCACCTTGAGATTCTCAAAAAAAGAAAGAAAATGGAGTGAAATTTTAGTTCCATTGTAAATACCTTAATTAAAAAAAAAATTTAAATAACCTAAGTTTATTTTATTAGGTATTAATTGATAAAGTTTTTTAGTTTTGTACTTTATTTACTCGGCATTAATTTCTGCACAGATGTTACTAAAAATAAAAAAAACAATGAATTTTCAGATACATTCTCCGCCCGCATAAAATATAATATGGTTGGTAGAAATGGCGTACTTTATTCCTCGTTTTGAAAAAAGTAAGAAGGTACTTTCCAACCGATTGTAGTATACCACTACTACTACGTCAATTGGGTATTTGACAACTAGTCAAATCAGCAACTTTTTTTCAAACGTCAAAACGCGTGCTTAGTATGGACTTTGTATGAAATTTTAAGTTATGACGTCATCCAAGTTCGACGCACTTTTTTTACTTTAATCGATAGTTTAAAATGGTTATTCAAAATAAAACTATCAGGGGACGTGGATATTACGACTTTTGGGAGATCCTTTATTTAATAACCACTATAAAATAATTTATTTCACTAGTAGTCAAATACCCAATTGCATAATAATAAAATTTACAAAAAATGATTTAACTTTGGCCCGTGAAGTACACTTAAAAGTATTCTTTTTCAAATTAAATTTTAAATTCCTCGCTAGAAATAAATTCTTTAATTTCATCGCCATTACTGAACTTAACTCTTTCTTCAGCTTTGATACGTGCAATACGATTAAAGCTTGTTTTGCACACGTTAAGGAATTCGTTGACATGGAATTTTATCACAAACTTCTGATAGCGATCATACAGGTCTTTTAATTCGGAGTTAACATTAGGCGGAAAAACGGTTACCAAGTCCCCGTAGAACTTTTATCTCTTTCGAGCATACATGTAGTATTCACACAAGATGGGATACTGCCAAGATTTTGTCACATAATCAATATAGTTTAGATAGAGATAAAATTCTACCAAAATCAAGCGAATCGATAGCTTCGTAAGTATAGGCCGACCGTTTAACACGCGTATCGCCTGCGCGGTAAGAAGGGAGCGGGGATACAAATTTATTACATTTTTAAAGATACTTATTATTTTATTCTTTACCAACAATGTCTATCTCGAGATAAATCCTTGGATTACTGACTCCGTGTGTAGCGTTACCCGCCCCCGCTCCCTTCTTACCGCGCAGGCGATACGCGAGTTAAACGGTCGGCCTATAACTTCAATTTTATCTTTCTCGTCGTCGTTATGGATAACTACTTTCCTTGCATTCTTTACCAATTTCGTGTAGAATGATTTGTTTTGGTCGATGGCAAAAAAGGGACGTAACGCTTTCCTCGGCTTGCTTGACGTATGTATGTATGTATGTATGTGTATGCTTTGAGCAGCTATTGACGCATCTCAAAACACAATTTAAAAAAAATCTCTGCATTGAAATTTATTTTAAACATACCTCTTAATTTACCTCTTAAAGCAATTTTTTTCCTTATTGAAACCAATAATTAGCTCTAGAAATATAAGATAAAATTCATATTTATAAATCAAACACATTGTCGGATTCAATTGTATTGAAAAGTAAATTATTTTTTTTTACAAATTATTTCATGCATTTTTTTCGACATGCGCTTGCTCGATTTCACCCCCGTGCGCCTGTGTTTTTCATCTCGTGAGCTCACAGTGCCTTAAACTAATGCTTCGAGGGTTCCAAACGCGCCCTGCTCTGAGAGAGAGGTCTTAATTACTTAATAATCCGTACTAATATTATAAATGCGAAAGTCTGTCGGTCTGTCTGTCTGCCTGTCTGCTACGCTTTCAAGGCCCACCTATTCAACAGATTTTGATGAAATTTGGTACAGGGGTAGGTTGTATCTTAGCCCATGCGGACGAAGTCACGGGATTCATTTAAGTAGCATATCTTACTCATCCTAATACTAATAATATATTTATGCGGAAGTTTGGATAGATGTTTGTTACTCAATCACGCCAGAAAAAACATAAATCCACGCGGACGAAGTTTTTTTTTTTTTTAATCAACTACAAGCTAGCCCTTGACTGCGATCACACCTGATGGTAAGTGATGATGCAGTCTAAGATGGTAGCGGGCTTACCTGTTAGGGGCATGGCAGTTATATTAAACCCACACCCCTTCGGTTTCTACACGGCATCGTACCGGAACGCTAAATCGCTTGGCGGCACGTCTTTGCCGGTAGGGTGGTAACTAGCCACGGCCGAAGCCTCCCACCAGGCCAGACCAGGGAAAATTCAGAAATTATAAATTCCTAAATTGACCCTGCCGGGGATCGAACCCGGGACCTCCGCACGTTAAGGCAACAGCGCTACACACTGCGCCACGGAGGTCGTCAATAATGTATGTAGCTAGTATATAGGTGTTACTAAAAAAGCATTAGTCCTATTTGGACTTTTGTAAGTTCCTGGTAAACAGGATTCCAAATAAGTCCGCTAATAATAATTTGGATCAAGTTTTGTGATCAACAATTTTATTTTAACGATGACATTTTGCATATAGAATATTTTTATTACACATCTCTTCAATGTTTTATGGCAGGTATGTAGTTGATATTGGAAATATTCTTACCTAGTTGATGCCCGCGACTTCGGCCGCGTGGTTTTTTGATTCCCGCGGGAACTTTTCCGGGATAAAAAGTAGCCTATGTCACTCTCCAGGTTCTCAACTATACCCATGCCAAAAATCACGTTGATACGTTGCTCCGTTGCGGCATGATTGAAGGACAAACCAACAAACAAACACACTTTCGCATTTATAATATTACTCTTGAGTCTTGACTTGCGACTGGCCGGTTTTCGCTTTTCTATATTAGGGTTCCGTACAAATTAACAATTAAACTACTAAGTGTTCAATTGCAGTAGTTTCATTAATTTAAAAAAAAACATACGTAATAATATGTCTCTTTTCTGACCGCTTATGCTTGCTTTATTTCCGGCCTGGGCAGTAATGTACTATTAACGTTCAAAAGTGTACTTACAGTAATATGCTCATAGAATTAATGACTTTGATTTTGAGGTGCAGATCTTCTTTAATCTAAAACCAAACGTAACGTAATCTATTCTAAGTCTTAAAGATAATATGTTTGTCTTCCACAGAAAGCAAGGTGCTAAAAGCGTGGTCCATACGGTCGAATTTCGCGCGACTGACAGCCACCTATGAAGATGGGGATCCGAGGCTGTCTGCGCTAAGCCCAATACAAGGAGTCAGGTACCTATAATTTTTTTTTTAATTTATACCAAAAAAAATTCAACAAAATCAATTAGGTACTTAGTAGTAAGTAATTAAGTAAGTAGTAAAAACAACAACAAATCAGAGGTGCGATTGTGTAAGAATATTCGATCAAATCGTCAAAGTTTGGCGTTAAAGTAAAATAAACCATAACAGCATTGAATTACAGCTCAATTTCGTGTATCCATTCTCATACGTTTAGGTATGTACGATACCCTATATTCAATGCTGTTATGGTTTATTTTACTTTAACGCCAAACTTTGACGATTTGAGTGGCAACTTTTAGACAGTCGTGGGGCTGATATATTATCCCTACCATAGCTGATAAAATTCGGGCGTCGAAACACATAAACGTCTGAGTAAAATTTTCCTAAAGATCCATGAACAACTTAATTAGTACCAACGATTTTAATATCAAGGACAGCTAACGGTCACTATTACTATAGCTTAGAGCTGGGGCCATACCGTCAAAGTGCCAATGCTTAAAGCCGTCTTGTTTCATTAATGTTGACTTTCGTGTTTAGAATTATAATCCTTATTTTAGGAACGTCAAGGTACTTACGTGAAATAAAACTGTGATTTTGGGTAATATTGCATAAGTATTGCTTTAAGCGTGGACAGTATGGCCCCAGAAGTCGTGTCCGTGTTATTTAAGCTTCTAAAGTTATGATCCATTTTATTTTGATGCTAACGCTAAATTGTTTCGACGGTAAAATTCTATTCTCTGTGTTGAAAATAAATAAATCCACATAATTTATCAAATACGCAGACAAAAAGAGTACAACTTTATTTAAACCTTTGGAAAAACGATAATTATCATAATATTATAACGTTTTTTTTTTCCAAGATCAAAGTTAATGAACTTTTGATAATTTATTTATGTTATACATTATTTATTCATTAAAAGAATAGATAGTATTAAAATGTTATTGTATTTATAAATAATTTATATTCAACATTATGCATTAAAAGAATAGTAAATAATAATATGATATTAATTTATAGCAGCGTCGAGGGACAAATTATTTATTAATTAATTCAAATCTCATCTCACATATATATAAAATCGCTACACAGCTTGATTCATTTTCTGACGTAGGCGCTCAATAAGGAAGGATTTTTCAAAATTCAACCCCCAAGGGGGTGAAAGTTTGTATGAAAATCCGTAATTTCTCAAGTTATATCCATGAAACTTGGTATACGAGCTAAAGGTTGAAAATTAAGGAATACGTGTTTCACAATTTTCGAAAATTCTACCCCCGAGGGGGTGAAATAGGGGATGAAAGTTTACATGAAAGTCCTTCATTTCTCAAGAATTCTCAAATTATATCAACGAAACTTGGTATTTTGGCTTTCGTTAAAAAATAAAGTACGTGTGTCACAGTTTTTCAGAATTCCACCCCAAAGTGGTAAAATAGGGGTTGAAATTTGTATGAAGGTCCTTCATTTGAAACTTGTACAACTACCTAAGCATTCAGGCTTTCAGCTATACTCGTATATGAAGATGTACGTATTTCACCATTTTTGAAAATTCGACCGCCAAAGGGGTGAAATAGGGGATGAAAGTTTGTATGAAAGTTCTTCATTTCTCAAGATATTTTACAAGTTATATCAACGAAACTTGGTATTTTGGCTTTCGGTAAAAAATAAAGAAGTACGTGGGTCACAGTTTTTCAAAATTCCTCCCCCAAAGGGGTAAATATGGGTTGAAAGATTGTATGAAAGTCCTTTATTTTTCCAGCTATAGCCATGAAAGTTGATATTTGGGCTTCTGGTTTAAAATAAAAAAAAATCGTGTTTCACAGTTTTTAAAAATTTTATCCCCAAGGACGTTAAATAGAAAGTTTGTCCTTCAATCATGCCGCAACAGATCAACGTGATTTTTGCATGGGTATAGCTTTGTGGACCTGGAGAGTGATATATCTTAGCTGCTTTTTATCCCGGGAAATTAAGGAGTGCCTATAGGAATTAAAAAAACTTATATCATGCGAACGAAGTCGCGAGCATCTGCTAAATACGAATACGACGAAGACACAGTCAAATTTTTTTTATTACGTTATATTTTTAATTAATGTGTTTTAATTAGTGCCAATCCTAATAATATCTGAATGCCTTTTTCCTTTAAAATTTTACAAACACACAAATAAAGCTGTGGCGGGCCATAAGCGCCAACGATCTTTCTCTCAAAAACTTTGATAAATCTCTAAATAATAAAATTGGCTTCTAGATCCTTTAGAGTTTAGACTTTCATAATCCTCATTTCAGGGACGTCAAGGTACGTCTTAAAAAAATGCAATTTTAAAATAATACTACTTTGAAGTTATAACAATAAATGAACGTGACACAGACTATCGAAAACAGTGTTTCAGTATGACTATCTATCTGGGGCCATACTGCCTACGTAATACTGCAATATTACTCAAAATTACAGTTCGATGTCACGTACCTTGATGTTCCTAAAATAAGGATTATAATTCTATAACAAGGCAACAATAAGGCAGTATGGCCCCTTTTGTAACAAACTATTGCTTGTCTCCAGGGTTCTCTTGCTAACGCTGGTGATAATGACCCACGCAGCGGAGATCCAGTACAAAGTACATCTCTACAACCCTGAATACTTTGAACGGGTAAGTTGACAACTGTAATAATAGTAATTATGACGACCTCTCTGGCGCAGTGGTGAGTGGTGTGGATAAGTGGGAGGTCCAGGTTTGATCCCCGGAAGGGTCAATTCGGAATAAATAAATAAACTTCATTTAATATAGATGCTATCTTCGTACGGAAGCCTATATAGGTACAGATATAAATTCAGTTTCATTTCTTTTATTTTTGATTTAAGTAGGCTTGCACAAAGCTCTTATGAATGTAAATAAATTTTACTAGATTATCTAATACTTATTTGACCCGATAACAGCGTCGCTAGTATCTGTTATCATATAAAAATTCTTTCCAAAAAACCGACTTCCAAAGCCACTGTAAAGTAAAAAATAATTTTGATTTCTACACACTATGTTGAAGTCGGGCGAGCTTGATGCGTCAACTATGCCTATCTTTGTTATACTCACCCGACTTCAACATAGTGTGTAGAAATCAAAATTATTTTTTACTTTACAGTGGCTTTGGAAGTCGGTTTTTTGGAAAGAATTTTTATTTTTAACTTTTTAGTGTTCTCTAAATCCCCACGGCTTAAGACTGCAGTACCCTGCAGCATCAGACTTGAGGAGTTAGGACTTGGTTTTAAGCATGAAGTCGTTGCTTGACACCTACAATTGAATTCATCATAAAAAATCCTAAATCGCTATTTTTAAGGAGTTCTGTACACTACAGCATCAGGGTTGAGGAATTGGGACTCAAGAGTTGTATTGTACACACGTGGCTTGATACCTACTATATGAATTCACCATCAAACCTAACTCCCTAGTTTTGAGGATTTTCCCTAGTTAGGCCGCTACCATCTTAGACTGCATCGTCACTTACCATCAGGTGAGATCGCAGTCAAGGTTAACTAGTAGTGGATAAAAAAAATATAGGACTTCCAAAGATCAATGGTTGGACCAGTGGTCCCCAAGCACAAAACCTTGAGGATGGAGGATGATCATCCTTTGTTACGGTCGAGCCATATCACCTGCTCCCATACAGGAATAATTACTCTCTGATAAATCATTATTATGACTAAATGCTATCCAGGTGCTGCTCCAGCCGGTGACCATGCTGATCAGGAACGGTTCAGCGCTGACCCAGATCTTCATCGTCATCTCCAACTTCCTGTTCGCATACAGTCTCCTGCTGCACGCCAAGAACAGACCGGTTGGGTTGGCACAACTGCCCTTGTGCATTCTGCATAGAATTGCCAGGTAAGGACGTTTCGTATTATTCATTAACTATTATAAAATCTTAATCTTAAATGTTTGTCAAACGTTTACAAACAACGCTTTATAATCTTTATAATCGTGCATTATCGAGTGAACATCTCCTGAACATGCTCCTGTGTCGAAGTGAAATGTACGTTGAGAATAATTTGGAAGATTTATGTGATGCGCTGTTGTGCCGGTGCGAATTGCTGGCTTACTGGGCGGTGAAAAATTTGTCTGCTTTGACGGATTAATTAAACTCCTTAAATAGTTCGAGTAATACGTTTTAAGCTGTCAAATGATTATGATTTGCTTAGACAATTGGGCCTCTGATTATTGATTACGGTACAAATGTCGTATTGCAGGATAGTACCAGTCCACCTGCTGTTGGTGGGCTTTGCGGCGACGTGGTGGCGACAAACGGGCGACGGGCCGCAGTGGGAGATGACGGTCGGCCACGAGAGCGACATCTGTCGCAAGAAGTTCTGGACCCACGCCCTGTTCTTACACAACGTCTTCTACCCTGACGAACATTGTATGCTGCCAACATGGTGAGTTCCTTATTGCTAATACGAGGTGAGGGCAGACGGGCGATAGTATTTTTTCGCGCGAATTATAATCGCAAGTGCGTATACTTCCATATGATTTCTAGTGTTGCAGAATTGCAAAAAAAAATTGTGCGAATTCGAACTTAGTCTTAGACGCTATTAATAAGCAGATTCCTTCGTCGTCAACCTATAGACGTCCACTGCTGGACGAAGGTCTCCTACATGAATTGCCACTCTGTGGCAATTCATGTAATCATAATCATAATCATAATCATCTTTATTTTGTAGGAGACCTTCGTCCAGTCGTCGAGTATGGTCTTGTGCCGCTTGTTTCCAGCGGCTCCCAGCTGCATGCTTGAGATCCCAGCAGATTCCTATTTCTAGACAAAATATGGATTGCTTTCAAGACCATAAATAGATCAATATGACGTTTTTTCTTAAGAAAATATATCCAGGACCTATATTTCTTTATATCTGAATTTTAAACAGTCTTCAACTCCAACTGATTGAGCCGAATTATGCAGATGACATCCTAAATCCAATATGGCGGACTCCCAAATAACGGCTTGTTTTCGAAAACGTTTTAAAAAAATACTATCTTATTTTTATTACAGGTTCCTAGCGGTGGATATGCAACTGTACATCATGGCAGCCGTGCTGACTCTTTACCTGATGGAGAAGAAGAAGCGCCAGATCCCCATCCTAGCGGCACTGGTCGTCATCTCATGCGTCATAAACTTTGCTCTCGCGTACGTGAACGAGTGGAAGTCACTGCTGTACATCATGGTGCCTGAGTAAGTTGGCTTTGGACGTTTGTAAATCTTTTTTTTTATCCACTACAAGATAGCCCTTGACTGCGATCTCACCTGATTTACCATCAGGTGAGCTCGGATCGGGTAGCGCGCAACCTGTTAGGGACATGGCAGTTATCAGTTATATAAAAGCCATGCCCCTAATCGGTTTCTACAGGGTATCATACCGGAACGCTTGATTGCTTGACGGCACATCTTTGCTAGAAGGGTGGTAACTAGCCACGGCCGAAGCCTCTCACCAGACCAGACCAGGGAAAAGTCAGCAATCACAAATTCCCAAATTGAACCAGCCGGGGATCGAATCTGGGACCTCCGCACGTTAAGACAACATCTCTCAACACTGCGTAAAATAAATATGTACAAGTTTTTTTGTTCCCCTTTAACCCTTATCTTCGATCTCACCTGGGCGTAGTCTATGACCATAGATTGTGATGGTAGCCACTGAATTAGCCTTTGCGGCTTTTATTATTTTTTACTACATTTTTTTATAAAATATTTATGTAAAGTATATAATATCTTTATGTATTTTATGTGTATTTATGTAACTTAGGTATGTGTGTTTCCAGTAATATCAATTTTATCAAAATGAATTTGAACATAATTAATGTTATCTGTATATTTTAGATGGCTTAAAGAACTCTACTGCATAACGAAATGGATTACCAGGGAACCACTAAGCAACAATACTTTTAAAACACCAACACTACTCCATGCATCCCGTCTATCCAGAACAGTCAATGTTTGTTACAATATTTGACGCATTGTCACAAACATTGGCCAAAGGATATTAGCACACTTTTTATATGAGCACTGCAGCATTTTGACGCGTCGTTATGTTGGCTAAGGTTGGCTCATACTAGTAGCAAATAAGAGCACTTTCGTATTTGTGCTGTAATTTGTCGGGGACATTTTTGAAGCGCTAATCCTACATCTAGTATAGGTACTAAAAAAATTCTACATCAATGATACCAACTCACAAACACACACACACACACCAACTCACACAGTGTGATATACATAAATAGAAATTATTTTATTTTATTTTCTCTATGTAAATTTTAGGCTAAATTTGTTCCTCCGAAGGGAATGCAGACTTCAGCAATACAATTTTTGTCTTGGTGCAGAGTCTGCGCATCAATCTGTGTATAATTAATACAAGCCATTGCAACTCAATTTGTTGTGCCCTTAGTTACTAAGCCACATTTGTAAGTTTGTGAAATAAAGTTTATGAGTTATGAGTTATGAATTCTTAAACATTTCGACTTGGCCACCCGCAGGAACGTGCGGCTGACATTCCGCGGCATCTCATCGTTCTCGCAGTTCTACACGGCGCCGTGGGGCAGCCTGCCCGCCTGCCTGCTGGGTCTGCTCACTGCGCATGTACACTACGAGTTGCAGGAACAGGGCTACAAAATATCCAAACATAAGGTGAGCACACCGTGTTTATCTGATCTTCCCACGGAACAAGCAGATTCCTTGTTCTGTGGATCTTCCATTTACCAAGTACCAATTATACCAAGTATAGTTACCAAGCCGTGGCGTCACCTGGAGTAGGGCTCCAGCTGAAAATCAGCGCGGAATGCTCTTGTAATTATTTATTGCAAGGCATTCTGCACCATGCTGAGCTGATGCCTTCTTTCAGGTTGTGCCACACACAACAAGTGTTTGTCAGGGTGCCTCTAGCACTTGACCATGAGTTTAATGCTCGGGTGATGGAGGCACCATGATAACATTTACCTTAAGGTTTTGTAATGTGTGGCACAATGGTGAGAATAAATATATTTTCTTTCTTTCTTTCTTTCTATTGGTATGTTGGTTTGTCCATCAATCACGCCACAACAAAGCAACGGATCGACGTGATTTCTAGTATTTTATAGTAGCTGATGCCCGCGACCTCGTCAGCGTGGTTTAAGTTTTTTTGAATTCCCGCGGGAACTACTTAATTTTCCGGGATAAAAAGTAGCCTATGTGTTATTCCAGACTATAATCTATCTCTGTGCCAAATTTCATCCAGATCCGTTCATCCGTTGGGGCGAGATTGAGTAACAAACAAACATCCATCCATACGTCCATCCATCCAAACTTTCGCATTTATAATTTTTATTTGATTTGATTATTTGATTGATTTTTCGATTTGACTACTTAGATGATTCTAGTGTCTTCGTCAGCATGGACTAAGTTTTTTGATTCCTAGCCTTTATTAATCCTTTTCGATGCCTATATCAAACTCCAGGTCCTTGCAGCGTGATTGAAGGACAAACCAACAAAAAAACACACTTTCGTATTTATAGTATTAGTATAATATTATGATTATGTCTTAGCAACTAAGGCATGTACATGAAAGGTAATAACTAAAAAATATTATCATATTCAGCCCCTGTCAACCCATTCGATGATTTTATTTTCCCAGAGCATCCTAAATATTCCCTTGATTTATATTTCCAGTGGTTCGAATGGATTTTCCACATGACAGTGCCAGTATATATGGCATGGATCCTGACTGGCAACGCGATACTAGCGCTCACGACCCGAGTCGCCACCGCTGCGTACGTGGCTATCGAGCGACCATCCTTCGCGTTTCTGGCTTCACTCACGATACTTGGCATCGCCAATAACATCGATGGTAAGACGATTTTTTTAACAACGCCTTACTAGAGCTTATAATCAGAGTCACCACCGCCGCGTGGCTATCGAGTGACTCTCCTTCGCGTTTCTGGCGTCACTCATGATACTTGGCATCGCCAATAACATCGATGGTAAGACGATTTTTTTAACAACGCCTTACTAGAGCTTATAATCAGACTCACCACCGCCGCGTGGCTATCGAGAGACCCTCCTTCGCGTTTCTGGCGTCACTCACGATACTGGGCATCGCCAATAACATCGATGGTAAGACGATTTTTTAACAACGCCTTACTAGAGCTTATAATCAGAGTCACCACCGCCGCGTGGCTATCGAGCGACCCTCCTTCGCGTTTCTGGCGTCACTCACGATACTTGGCATCGCCAATAACATCGATGGTAAGACGTTTTTTTTAACAACGCCTTACTAGAGCTTATAATCAGAGTCACCACCGCCGCGTGGCTATCGAGCGACCCTCCTTTGCGTTTCTGGCGTCACTCACGATACTTGGCATCGCCAATAACATCGACAGTAAGACGATTTTTTAACAACACCATACTAGCGCTAACGACCATGACGCCACCGCCGTGTACAATGCACTTTGCTATCGAGCGACTCTCCTTCGCGATTCTAACATCACTGACGCAGCTTGGCATTGCCAATAACATACTCGTAGATGGTACGTCACGCTCGCGACCGTGTTGCCACATCCGCTGACGGGGCTATCATTCTACCCTACTTCGTACTGCTTGCATTACTGCCGCTATTTGACATCAGTAAGGCATCACTAATGACGTCACTGGAATGACAATTTTTTGGCATAGCACTAGCGCTCATGACTGCGTCGGCACCGCCGCTTACATGGCTATTGAGCCTCCATCGGAGCTCCATCGCGATTCTGGCATCACTGACGCTACTTTGCATCGCCAATAATCCATATCCAGATCCATAAGGTATGATGATTCCAAGGCTCCAAGGGTCCTGGTCTGAGAAGAGCCCACAACAAAGCCCCTCTATTATATAACAAAATTCCACAAACAAATTTAATCTTGCATAAATTACACATGTTTAAGAAATCCATTAAAATAAAAGCATGCTCTTGAAAAAAGCTTATTATACTGTTGAAGATATAAGAAGATAAAAGAGCATGGATTTGTTGTTGAGATGTTATAATAATAATGGTAAATTATTTTTTTCAAAAGAGCAACCACCTAGTTTTTTTCTATTTCTAGGTAGGAATGGTTCGAAATGAACCACTGGTAGATTCAGTCGACGATTCAAAACAACTTTTCAAAGTCTGCTTGAATAAAAATATTTGAATTTGAGTTTGAGCCGGGTCAAAATGACAATGGTGAAATGATGCTGATGATAATATAGGTATAATATTGTCTACAGGTCGTCTGCGCCGCGCGTGGGCGTGGCGCGGCTGGGCGACCATTGGCCGCATGTCTCTGTCCATCATGATGCTGCACTGGCTCGTCAACGTGTACCTCGTGGGTACGCGGCGCACGCTCACCGAAGCCTCCGTGGGGAACATTGTGAGTACACCTTTATTAGTCCAGTCAATCAATTGTAAATATATAAAAACTAGACGATTCCCGCGACTGCGTCCGCGTGGATTAAGTTTTTTGACTCCCGCGGGAACCCTTTAATTTTCCGGGATAAAGAGTAGCCTATGTCCTTCCCCTGGATACAATCTACCCTTGTACCAAATTTCATTAAAATCGGTTGAACAGATGGGCCGTGAAAGCATAGCACACAGACAGACACACTTTCGCATTTATAATATTAATATATAAATATATAATATAATAATATATATATTATATAGTATGGATTCTTTCTAAAAAACTGACTTCCAACGCCACTAAAGTAAAGTAAAGAATAATTGACGAGCCTGATGCGTCAACTTTGCTTATCCTTGTTATACTCGCCCGACTTTTTTACTTTACAGTGGCATTGGAAGTCGGTTTTAGAAAGAATTTTTATTTTTGACTTTTTAGTATCAGGGTTGAGGATTTGGAGTCAGATTTGATCGCTAGGCCACGGTACACTTAACCGCCAGTGCCGATATTTCAGATTTGTATCAATTTTAATTCAGTCCACGCGACTGCTAGTGCCATCTAGTAGCGATACATTGCAGTATCTAAACTTTAGAGGCCCATATTCGATGAAGCTCTTTGCAAATTATTAGCATATATATTTTCTTGTACATTTCCAGAGCGCCGACATGTTTGGAACGATATTTTGGACGACGCTGTTGGCGGTGCCTGTCACGGTACTCGTGGAGTCGCCCATACTGCGCTCCTTCACAGCGCTGCTAACCTAGTACCCAGCAACGGTCGCACCTAACTTTATGACCGGTCGGAACTCTGTGCGAGTCACAACCAAAGGGCCAACTGGGAGTTTTGTTTACGTATTCGATCGTGACAACGTTAACTACCTTTTAAATGGAATTGATAGAGCGCCAGCTGCGCGCTTAACGATTCCATACAAATTGTAGGTAACATTGTCGCGATCGAATGGGAAGTAAATCTCCTACTGAGCACTTAGAACTTTCGATGGTCTATTAAGTAATATTTTTAAAGTAAAATTAAAATCGGCCTTTTTGTATGAACGTGATTTGATAACATACAAACTTAGGCTGTACGTTACAGTAGGTGCCTTTCCATCGGAGATTTGCTACGTTGCTAAGCTAAGGATGTATGTCAAACCCACCAATAGGAGGGTTTTTCATAGTTTAGATCACTAGATGGAAGATCGAGCGCTCCTATTGATGGTTTTGACACATCTTTATACTAGCAACATAGCACATTTCTGGTGGAAACACACCATAACACATTTGTCTGTCGTGTGGCGAAGTTTGGAACTACGCGAATGTACTTTATTTTGATCCTGAAAATTTGTTTTATAAGTCAATGGCGGCTCCACCACACGCAGGGTTATGTGTGGGATTTCATCAGTATCTTTTTTTTAGTTTGAAAATGTATAGGTAGGTACTTAGTTCTTACCACTAACCTACTTGTGCCTGTGATATTTAGTGTTTTAAAAGGGCATTTGTATGCTAAAGGCACATTGCGGGAGAGTGGAAGCTAGTTTTCCAAAGTGTAGCAAAGTGTAAACTAAGCTTTAGATATCCTTAGTTCATAGGTGCATTGGTATGTATTAGTAAAGAACAGATGCGTGCGTAGACGGGAGTTCTTGCGGCGTTTTTCCGTTTTGTTTTCCATAGTAGTGTGCATTATGTAATGGGGATAAATGTTTAGTTTGCTTTGTAAACTTTTAGATAAGACACATCGCCTCGCTTCTACTCTGCTTTAATGTGCATTGAACTTAAGTTCATACTAGGACATAATTCAAAATAACATGTCCAAAGGACTTTCAATACGAAATGGTGTTTTTCACTATTTTTACCTTCCGATAGCATAGAAACCTAGTGTAAGTTAAGGGTCCAGCAACGTAAGTCAAGATGTAAGTCAAGATTCAACGCAAAACCCTTTAGAAATCTAGCTTTCACCCATCGTTTCATTTAAGGCCCAGTTGCAAGTCAGGGAGTTGCCTAATGGTTACTTTTAAATTGTGATCGTCTGTATCCAAAATTTATTGCAGACAGTGTCTGACATTGATACTGATTTGTGCTAAATACTTAGCTTTCATTGGTGGTGGTCATCGTTTTATTTGGTTTTCTGTGTATCTACTACATTTTGTAATTGCAATTTTAAATATTACATAAGATTTTCTTCGTAAAATGCAGAAGTTATTTGTATTGATGATTTTTTGGGGCAATAAACAACTAATTAATTTAATTTTAATTTATTCACCTGCATTTAAGTACTTACATTATTATTTTGAACGTAATTAATGGCATACTATTCAGAATATTACTGCGGTGACTTTTTGTTAAAAAGATCTATTATATTATTACAATAATTATAACAATATAATAAAATCGTTTGTAATTCAAATTCGGTTGAAAAATATGATTATAGGACTCATTATTATAGTAGTTTAGTAGTATTAATTAACATTTCGTACTTACTTTACTTAACCAACTGTCATGTAACTGGGCTTAAGTAGCTATTTTTTTAAATTTAAACTAGATTTTACAATTAGTACAAAGATTATTTTACGTTTAGTTTTAAGGTTTGGTTATAGCAAGGTAAACTTAGATAAAGTTTTAGTCACTGACAGTATTTTTACTGTTATCCGTAAAAATATTTTCAGAAAACTTTTTCAATTTTGAACCCATAATAACTGTAGACTTTACGAAATTAAAATAACAGTTTATTAAGTTCAAATAAAATACCACAACTTTGTAGTTACCTTATATAATTGCTATAGTGATTTTGTAGTTCTTGTAATATACTATTTTGTAAATAAAATATCGATTATCATATATTTTGCGTGTTTTATTAACTTCAAGCACATTCCCTATCTACTAATTAGAACAGCTAATAAACATGAAAACTTTTTACCTAAAACTAAAAAAAACGCACATAATCACACTTAATATTATATATGCGAAAGTGTTTTTGTTTGTATTTGTAAGTGTTGTAGACTAAGTGTTGTTATTCCCGCGGGAATTAAAGATAACTTATTCCACGCGAACAAAGTCACGGGCATCAGCTAGTAATTAATATGAGAAAAAGACTCAGAGCAAAAACACCCCAGGGATCGGGCATACCTAACGCCTGCGCAAAAGGTTTGCGTGTCGCATCGAAGATGGATATCATTTTACCTGGTCGCGCTAGTATGTGCGGGTCCATTCATCATCATCATCATCTCAGCCTGCGGACGTCCACTGCTGAACCTTTCCCAAAGAACGCCACCACACCCGGTCCTCAGCCTTCCTCATCCAGCCACTTCCCGCCACCCTCTTGATGTCGTCGGTCCATCGTGCTGGAGGGCGCCCCACACTACGCTCACTTGTACGTGGTCTCCACTCTAACACTACGGTCATTTAAAAAAATCGCAATTGTTGATTTAACTTGTTGTTCGGACAGTGTCTCCTTTTTTGTGATAACTATGTTCAGACTAGATGATGCCCACGACTTCGCGTGAATTAAGGTCTTGGAAAAATCTCGATTCTTCTTGAAAGATTTCGAACTTTTTGATTTTTCCTGTCCTTCCTAGCGATGCAGTTGAACGGTTGGGCCGTTATAGCGTAGCAAACAGACAGAAAGACACACGTTCACATTTTTAATATTATTATTTAATGTAAATTATTAAAGGATAAATCGACAAACAAAAAACTTTGTGACATAATATTTACAAAAAATAACATACAAAAGACATCAACGCAAACACAGCTGCTGTTGTTTATATCAAACGATGAATAATTATTGTCGGAAAAACTATTACCTACATCATTTTAAAACAATTATGTAAATAGACAAGATCTTAAAACAACATAGGTCCAAATTTTTATTACTTTGCAATTATATTGAAGACCGGCGAAAACATTAATTATTATATCGTAGATTCCGTTGAACAGTTCCGAAAAAAAACGAAGCAGTATTTTTTTTTTTTTTTTTGTTATTTCTGTGCTATCTGCAATCAGTCATAATTGATTTTGGACTATAAGCAGATTTATTGAATGCGTCGAAGGTTGGGAGAAGGTCACTCCATCGAGAAACTCTTCTTATTTTTTCAGTGGCTTTATTGTTCACGAGAAAGTTCTTCCACAGTGGATCGTTTGAGTCTATTCACTCTGCTGCATGTGGTAAGTGATAATGCCAGACTATTCACATGACCTTGAAGCCTACTCTTATGTTTAATAGCATTTCGACGTATTTCTTCCCTTATAGTGGGCATCTCAAGATACTCGTGTGTTTCCGTTGTTCTGGAAAACCAAGGAGCATTGAGTATTGTGCGAAAAACTGAGTTTTGGTATCGTTGTAGTATTTCTATATTAGAGTTACTGGCTGTGCCCCATAGCTCCAGCCCATACGTCCATACCGGTTTAAGACAGCTCTTGTATATGAGTAATTTGTTTTTGAGCGAAAGTCTTGAGTGTCTGCCAAGCAACCACATAAGCGATCTAGTGCGAATGCGCAACTCTTCTCTCTTTTTTTTAATATGCGCTTGCCATGTTTGCCGTCTATCAAGATGCATACCAAGATATTTAGCTACATCATTATGTGGAAGAGTCTCATTTCCAAGTTTCACCTGTGGACAATTTTCGGGCCGGAGTGTAAATGTTACGTGGGTTGATTTTGATGCACTAACTTTAATTCTCCACGTTCGCATCCACTTGTCAATGTTATCTAAGTGGCCCTGAAGTTGTTCAGACGCTACTTTTGGATTAGAGTGACTACTCAGTGCCGCTGTGTCGTCAGCAAACGTTGCGAAGCAGTATTTTAGATACATATTTTCATTTTCGAATTACGCAAATATAATTTAAATTTATGCAGTATTTTTGCATAATAAAAAAAAAAAAAAATAACAAAATACTACAATTTTAATTTCACATTAGCAGAGAAGTTGTCGGTGACGAAGCGTTACTGTTCGGGTCAATATACCCATGTAAAAAAGCATGGATCGATTCCTCTGTTGCGGCGTGATTGAAGGATAAACCAAAAAAAGAACTATTTCGTATCCACCCACCACCACCACCACCACCACTACAGCCCAGATAACCTTACCTAATCCAAGCGGACGAAGTCGCGGGCATCATCTAGTTAATAATATATGTACGGCTGAATATGATCAACAAATGAATTAAGTACCTAAGTGTATTATTCTAAAATTAGGTACATACACGGATCTAGAGGAAAAATCGAGAATTATTTTTATTTGTAAACGTAGATACCGTTACTATTTTCAATAGATTTAATAAAAAAAACGTGTTAAGCCAAGCTTACATTTTTTTGCGCATTTTTAGGGTTCCGTAATCAACAAGGAATCCTCACTATGTCCGTCCGCGGCTTAGCTTAGAGTCTATTAGTACTAGAAAGCTGTAATTTGGCATGTAATATTAATCACGATGGGCTTAATGTATCACAGAATGGATCCCAAGAAACAGAAAAAGAAAGAAGGGACGATAAAGAAAAGGAAGGAGAGATATTTTCAAGCAAACAGTCGGTACAAACTGGATGACAATGGCATATACGCGTAGAGACAACTGGGGGAGGCCTACGCCGAAGAGGCGACTTCTGCCACACAATGACGCACACAAAAGGAAAAATGTAATTTAATAGAAAATATAATGGAACGTAATAAAACTGTAATGTAATAAAATAAAATAAAAAATGTGGTAGTTTTGTGTTTGTGTTAGTGGTTTGACGACATCCGTGGCGCAGTGTGTAGCGCTGTTGCCTTAACGTGCGGAGGTCCCGGGTTCGATCCCTGGCAGGGTCATTTTGGGAATTTATAATTTCTGAATTTTCTCTGGTCTGTTCTGGTGGGAGGCTTCGGCCGTGGCTAGTTACCACCCTACCGACAAAGATGTGCCGCCAAGCGATTTAGCGTTCCGGTACGATGCCGTGTAGAAACCGAAGGGGTATGGGTTTAATATAACTGCCATGCCCCTAACAGGTTAGCCCGCTACCATCTTAGACTGCATCATCACTTACCATCAGGTGAGTTCGCAGTCAAGGGCGAGCTTGTAGTGGATTAAAAAAAAATATTTAAAAATAAAGGCTTTTTAAATATAATTAAATTTTTGGGAAAAAAAATTTTATGTTTGCGAAATATTAAGTTTTACATATTTTTGTTAGAGTCCAGTGTCCCCCCTCTGCCAGCTAAAGGGTTGGGATACGTGAAAAAAATCATGGAAGTAGTACATAATATAACGAAGCTATAAGGAATACTATTACAGCTAAGACTTGACAAGTTTACATGTAATAGTCAACCAACGTACGAAATGTCAAGGAAAAAGAAGCTTTATTATAATACAGAATTTAACGTTCCGGTACGTTGCCGTGTAGAAACCGATTAGGGGCATGAGGGTTTAATATAATTGCCATGCCCCTAACATTAACTAGTCCGCTACCATCATCACTTACCATCAGGTGATCATATCGCAGTCAAGGTCTAACATGTAGTGGATAAAAAATAGTAGGTAACTCCTGCTTCTTTCCAGTATAAAATGCAATCCACATATTGTGACGGGTAACTACGGGACCCTACTCTGCGCGTGGTTCGTCACGCACTTTGCCGATTTTTATTTTTATTTATGTATACCCATCATAAAAGCAGAATTATCGGACTAATAAAAAACCAACCGTATTGTAATGCCAAAAAGTCAATGTCACCGTTTTTGCTGGCAGCAATAACGTTATAAACAGAAAAATTATTGATAGTGATATAAATATTCAATATACAATTTTCATGATAACTCTATCATAATTATTATACGCAAATAACACAAAATGTTTAATTTTTTAAATTTTAAATAATAAGTTTTTGGCATAAAATCTGTAACTTTGTACATAAATCTATACTTACTAACATTATAAATGCGAAAACTTTCGCGGATGGATGGATGTATTGATATATGGATTGATGAATGGATGGATGGATATTTGTTACTCAATCACGCCAGAACGGCTGAACGAACCTGGATGAGAGATAGATTATGGTCTGTTACATAGGCTACTTTCCCGGGAAATTAAGGAGTTCCCTCGGGGACCAAAAAACCTCAATCCACTCGGACAAATTCGCGGGCATAAGCTAGTAAAATATAACACGTGATGGTGATAAATAATTACGGCATCTTAAAACTAAAGCTACGAGGGTTCCAAACGCGCCCTGGGGCCATACTGAGAACGCATATATATAGCAAAACTTATGTAATATTACTTAAAATGACAGTTTGATGACACATACCTTGACGTTCCTAAAATCATACTAATATTATAAATGCGAAAGTGTGTATGTTGGTTTATTAGTTTGTTGGTTTGTCCTTCAGTCACGCCGCAACGGAGCAACGGATCGAAGTGATTTTTGGTATGTTGAGTTGAGGACATGGAAAGTGATATAGGGTACTTTTTATCACGGAAAATTAAGGATTTCCCGCGGGAATCAAAAAAACTTAAACCACGCGGACGAAGTCGCGGACATCAGCTAGTAAAGATTATAATTCTAAAACAAGAAAGTCAACAATAATGAAACAATATGGCTTTAAGCGTTAGCAGTACGGCCCCTGGTCTGAGAAGAGCCCACAAAAAACCAGACGGGGTTTTTTTCATTATCACCATCTCATAATTATGAAGATAATTTATTTATTCACCGTAGAGTATCACGACAACGAGAGCATACAGCTAATTTAAATTAAATTAAATTAAGGTCAAAATTACACTACGGATTTGTGTGGCCTTTATGTTATGCCTGACCGTTGTGTGCTTTCACCCTAACACATTAAGAACAAACATTATTAACGAAAAATTAAAAATAATATTGTAGGATCATATCCTGCACTGTCCGGTATGGTCTGAGGTCTGACATTGTGACGTTGCGTACGAGCTGAGCTCCGGTTACTTGCCTTCTACATAACATATATTAATTATTATTATAAGTGATCGCGTATTTGTTATTAATGATAATTATAGTATAAACTTCAACATAGGTAATAACTTTGAACGTGCGAGTGTGTTATTTGGATCACCTACCATCTCCAAAGGAAATTTACCGGTAGGTAACCCCACACCCACAAAACCTCGACCTCTTTTTGACGACCTCCGTGGCGCAGTGTGTAGCGCTGTTGCTTTAACGTGCGGAGGTCCCGGGTTCGATCCCCGGCAGGGTCAATTTGGGAATTTATAATTTCTGAATTTTCCCTGGTCTGGCCTGGTGGGTGGCTAGTTACCACCCTACTAGCAGACGTGCCGCTAAGCGATTTAACGTTCCGGTACGATACCGTGTAGAAACCGAATGGGTATGGGTTTAATATAACTGCCATGCCCCTAACAGGTTAGCCCGCTACAATCTTAAACTGCAACATCACTTACCATCAGGTGAGATCGCAGTCAAGGGCTAGCTTGTAGTAGATTTAAAAAAATCTATAATATACACACTTTAGGCCCTAGTCACAGACAGACTTCACAAAAACACTTGGCAGCATTATATAGAGAAGTCAGACATTCTTCAGGCTCAGGTTTTCTCACGATGTTTACCTTCACCTATAAAGCATCTAACTAAAATTTCACCGAAAATCGAATCCATACTAATAAATGCGAAACTGTTTGTCTGTCCGCACGTCTGTCAGTGTCTGACTGCATCGTTTTAACGACCCATTTATTCAACCGATTTTGATGAAATTTAGTAAAAAGGTAGGTTACATCCCACTAACACAGAGGAAGGACGTAGGTAACCTTTCATCCCGGAAAATTGAAGAGTTCCCCCGGGAATTAAAAATAGGTAGTCCACGCGGACGAAGTCGCATCATCATTTAGTTTTTAATAACTTGCACAGAAAGTTAGCCATGCAAGTAACTAAAATAATAAAATCTGCGCTTTTTACAAAAGATTTTAAGAAAACACTCGAGTTTTGTAATATAGGAAACTCGAAAATATTTACTGCAGAAAATTAAAATAATTTTAATAATCCCAAGATGCATAAAAAGGTTTGTAACAATTTTGTTGACATGGTGATCGCTAAGTTAATATCGAAAAGTTATCTGCATTAAAAAAAGTTGTAACAATATAACCAGTTGAATAGCCCTTTTAAAAAGATACATACAACCTTTTAAAAAGTAGGATTTATAATAATATGTTTCCAAAAGATTGGATTTGCCGTTACATAAATTAAAAAAAGCCGTAAAGGAACTCTTGTTGAGTCGTGACTCGAGGCTGACAATTGACGAATTTCTTAGTGACAAAGTTGTATGGGGGCAATCAACTTTGGGTCTAACGCCCCACGGGATACTATACTAATATATAATAAGTTATATATTATATTATAGTTAACCCTTGACAGATCTAATACTCAATTTATTTATTACATGTACTCGTAGGACTTACAGGTGTCTCTAATGTTACATCATATTTTGACTCTACCAACGGTTCGGAAAGCAGAGTACATGTAATAAATAAAATAAATTGAGTATAAGATCTGTCAAGGGTTAACTACCTAGAACCAGTAGATTTTTGAAAATCCTAAAACAATTCTTCGATTTTCCGAGATTAAAGTTTGTTTTTGTTAATATCCTTATGAGATCTTATCGCAATACAAAATCATTATTTCCTTATTTCTTCACATTTCACTAAAAAATGTTCAGGTTAACCTTCGTACCTTAATTGTAATAATTTGAGTCATATTTATTTATTAGAGTAACATTTATATTTAGTGCACATTTTCTTTGCGAGTCCGTTTTATCTTTTTCCTTATTTCACAGTTTTATCGATAAAAACTGGCGTGTGCTTGATAACACTAAATTACAGATAATGTATTTAAAAAGTTCAATCACATCCGACTTATGAAATCTGCATATATCTATTCATTAAATAGGTACTAAATATATACATGAAAAATTAAAATCTAAATTAAATCTAAAGTAAAAAAAAAAAAAAGGAAACTAAAAACTAAACATTAAAAATATCATCTATTCCACTGCAATAAGGCAATGTGCCCAGAACGCTGGCTGCGTTACCTCGCTGAATAGCCAAACTTATATGTTGGCCGAGATAACTGCCAGCCCTCCGGTCACCTGTGGACTCCGTGAGACGAGAAGATAGATCCTTAAAAAAGGATCTAGCATTTAATGAATAAAAATTTAGTACCCTTTAAAATACTCATATATCTATAGTAAAATTATAAATGCGAAAGTTTGGATGGATAGATGTTTGCTACTCAATCATGCCGGAACGGGTTAACGGATCTGGATGAAATTTGGCACACAGATAGATTACAATCTGGATTATATGCTGTTTTTTATCCCGGATAATCCCTAATAATTCCCGTGGGAATCAAAAAACCTCAATCCACGCGGATGAAGTCGCAGACATTAGCTAGTCTGAATTATAATATTACCTATATATGGAAAAGGTGACGGACTGATCTATCAACGCACAGTTTAAAGCAAACCACTGAAAGGATTGGGCTAAACGGGCTTTTTTTTTGTCCTCTACAAGTTAGCCTTTGACAGCGATCTCACCTGATGGTAAGTGATGATGCAGTCTAAGATGGTAGCGAGCTAACCTGTTAGGCGCATGGCAGTTATATTAAACCCATACCCCTATTCGGTTTCTACACGGCATCGTACCGGAACGCTAAATCGCTCGGCGGCTGGTAGGGTGGTAACTAGCCACGGCCGAAGCCCACCAGGCCAGAACAAGGAAAATTCAGAAATTATAAATTTCTACGTTTACCCTGCCGGGTATCGAACCCGGGACCTCCGCACGTTAAGACAACAGCGCTCAACACTGCGCCACGGAGGTCGTCAAAAAGGCTTTGAATATTTTAGTATCTACCTACCGTCCTGCCATTTTTTTTCGTAACAATGGCCACACCTAAAACTTGTTTTAATTAATCATAATACAAGCAATTATTATATGAGAAAAATCTTCTAAAGCGTCTGGTTTCAGAGATATAACTAAGCTATCAAAAAAATAAATAAATCAATTAAAATCGAAGCTGATGGTCTGGTATATTTTAACTTTGATATCTCGGAAACCTGACGGTTTAGAAAATTTTGTCTCGATGTAAAACTTGCTTGTATTAATGCCTAATACAGGATTGATTAATACAGGATATAGAGCTGCTGCTATTTCGCAAAAAAAAAATGGCAGAACTATAGGTAGCAAAATATTCAAACCCCTTTGATATACCGAACATAATTATTCCATACTACTATTATAAATGCGAAAGTTTGGATGGATGGATGAATTTTTGACGACCTCCGTGGCGCAGGGTTGAGCGCTGTTGCCTTAACGTGCGGAGGTCGCGGGTTCGATCCCCGGCAGGGTCAATTCGGGAATTTATAATTTCTGAATTTCCCCTTTTCTGACCTGGTGGGAGGCTTCGGCCGTGGCTAGTTACCACCGGCAAAGACGTGCCACCAAGTGATTTAGCGTTCCGGTACGCTGCCGTGTAGAAACCGAATAGGGGTATGGGTTTAATATAACTGCCATGCCCCTAACAGGTTAGCCCGCTACCATCTTAGACTAGACTGCATCATCACTTACCATCAGATGAGATCGCAGTCAAGGGTTAACTTGTAGAGGATTAAAAAAAAAAGTGGGTGGATGTTTGTTACTCGATCACGGCACGGTTACAATGGCTTAACGAATCTGGATGTTTGGCACAGAGATAGATTATAGTCTGGAATTGCACATAGGCTCCTCTCCATCCCGTACTACTCTTTATCCCGTAAAATTAATTAATTTAAATTATTTAATTCTATCAAAAAACCTCAATCCACGCGGACGAAGTCGCAAGTATCAGCTAGTATGTCTTAATTTTTTTATTTATTTATTTAATATTGCACAAACAAATACAAAAATTATGTATCTCGCCAAACTACACACGCAGTTTGTTGGCGAGTTCGCGCTCAACTTATATTATGCCGTGCACTTATCATTAACACACAACATCAATATACCTAGTTATAATATAATTAAAATTAAGAAACTTACGCTAAATATTTATTTATTTACTTAACTATAATATGTTATTGTTAATCAGTGAAGGAGTCGTTAGTAAAAACTTCCTTTATTGGACTCCACTGAATTTTTTGCCTACTCTTAATATTTTAAATGCATTCCCTGAGAGATTTTTCATAAGTTGTCAGCTGTGAGCACCTCTAGATTTTAGAAAATCTAAACAATGAAATGTGAATATAATAGGCATGCCTAAACAACAAAAAAACATCATCATAATGTATAGGTATAATTATTATGTTTGTAACAGAAAATTAACTAATTTAAATAGGTTTTTTCCAAACTGATACGAACTGGGTAACCTTGTATCTACGTCGAATCCTCATAATTGTCGCCTTTTAAGTTCCCACCAATGCTACGCCTATATATTATCTTAGTTGAGGGATCAATGTAAGGTTAACTTTAATCTAGATAAACTTGAAGTAGACTAAAATAATGTGCAAATTAATCTTAGATGATTAATATAGTCGGAAGATGTAAACTAATGACAGATTTGGGATGATAACAGTTAATAACAATAAATCTTTAGTTGAAATAAATATAGTTTAATTTATTTGATTAATTATTTGTTTAAACTAATTATAAACATCAAACCCTTAGTCAGCCCTCAAGTGTGAGCACAGATCTCTTCTCGGATCAAAGGGTTTAGACCACAGTCCACCATGCTGGACAAGTACGGATTGGCACACTTCACACACCTTTATTTTTTTATACGAATCCTTACATGCCGACTATTTTTTTCTTTTAATATACCGGATTTTGTGCATGTTAGGGTAAATGAGAAATAAGCCCGCATCGACAACATCTCTCTCTCTCGTCGCGAGATATCTCGTTGCGTGCATGCTAATAGCCTACTGGGGTCTAGTTATTCAAAACTGCTGTAAAACCATAGCACGCTAGAGGCTATAAACCATAAATTTCTAGCATGCTTTTTAATATGCTATGCTATAGCACGCATCTAAAGCATCTTTTTATGAAAGCATGTGAGCGGCTGGCAGATCACGCGTGATTAAAAGCGTGCTGCTATTTTTTTTATAGTTACGGATAAATGAGTGATGACGTACGCTCACTTACGCGTTACGCTAGACTAACGGTCGGCCAGCGCGCTACCGGCGGCGGGCGCCGCTACAGGCGCTTATGAACTACGAAGCACCGCGCGCGATCGCTCGATATTCGTAGCACCGATAGCATGCTGTCCGTGCTATGGAAAAGAAGCGTGCTATGCTTTTGCGCTACGTGCTATATTAACCACCTCTATACTGGACCCCACTAGGAGCGGTGTCAGGAGGCCGAACTTTTAACAACTAAGCTATCACTGTATAATGAAACTGCTGTGATATTTATAAATACGCTCTACGCCCCAAATACATCACCTACGTAATAATCAGTAGGTATCACTAATGAGTACAATGACTCATAGGAAAAAAAAATTAGTTTTAATTATATTCTTTTATTTGTTGTGGTTTTGGGTCTTTACAAAATTATTATTGTTAATCCGGTTTTTAATAATGTTTTAAATTTATTTTATTAAATTATGTATGTATGGAGTGGGACATACCTACTGTAGTTTATTACAACCTAAACTGAGATTTATGTATTTAGACGTCATGGGTTTCTACAATCCATTCTGAAATTATACTTTATAGTCCGTGTCTAGGATAGGTGGAAATTCGGTCAAACACGGAAGTGTTGTGTTTGTTTTAATTCAAATATATAATACTAGATGATGCCCTTCGTCCGCGTGGATTAATGTTTTTTGATTCCCGCGGGAACTCTTAAGTTTTCCGGGATCAAAAGTAGCCTATGTCCTTCCCCGAGATACAACCTATCCCTGTACCAAATTTCATCAAAATCGATTAAACTGATGGGCCGTGAAAGCGTAGCAGACAGACAGACAGACAGACGGACAGACAGACAGACAGACACACTTTCGCATGTAAAATTAGTAAATTAGTAAAATTAGTAAATTAGTAAAATTAGTAAATTAGTAAATTAGTAATTAGTATGGATACCTCTCAATTATTACTTTACCAGATACTTCCATATAATTAACAAATAGGTACTTCCGTATAAATATTTTTACAGCGAGCAAACAAGTAGGCCTGAGTCACCTGCGTGATTACCGCCGCCCATGAACATTTGCAGCACCAGAGGAACCGCCAATGCGTTGCCGGCTTCTGAGAAAGTTTATTCGCCCCTTGAATAGCCCCATATAGCAATCATGAGGGGACACAGAGGATGGAAGCTGATTCCATTATTGGCAGGTACGTGGCAGAAAATACCTGGAATAACGGGAGGTGGAAGAAGACCAGCCATCCAGGTGGTGAAGATGGAATGGAGAAGTTTCATGATGTTGTGAATATCATATTTAAAAAAAAAAAAAATAAAAAAAAAAAAAAGCCATTTATTCACCATATCTTAGCTATGATTAAATTAGGTACAGTTTATGTCATAGGTACTTACTCATTTTGCTTTAAATTACAATGTGAAGTAAATTAATAGTATTAAATTAGTATTAAATCTTACAAGATAAATATCATAAAGATAATATCATAGAAGAATATCATATTTAACACAACGGAAGTAAAATATAGATTAAAACTAATAAATCAGTGGTTTTTTTTTTACAATCCATCAATTAATGACTGAGAAATGATGATTTCAAAGTTTAATTATTTATGTACACCGATTGCTGTGTCTTACTCGAGTGAGAAATTTTGTAAGTGAGTTTTAATACCTAGCCGAGATTTAATACTTCAAAATTATCTTCACACACAAATTAAGTGCTTTTAATTCAATTAAGTCACGTTAAGTCTATTTATTTCTTTTATTCGGCTTTATCAAATCTGTTGATAGGGAATTATGACGTCACGTCTCCCGTCTTGCAAGCGCAACTTTAAAGTTCCATAACATTTTTATTTGTTGAGATATTTTAATGATTCTTTAATATTTTTGTTTTATTTTGTCTTAATTTCATATTAAATAAAAATAAAAAATGGTAAACTTCTCCATTCTGCGACGAATGGTGCTATAAATATGAAAACGATTCCATTTCATGCTTAATTTCAACTTAAATTGCGTAGCAGGACTACGAGGAAACTTAAATCCACGCGGTCGTGGTCGCGGGCATGAGCTAGTCAATTATATGAATATGCAGAGTTAACGAAGTTAGTTAGTTACTTGAGGGACGAGTGGCCTAGTTGTAGCAACGCATATCAGTCGATCGCAATTGTTAAGCAACGTTGACCCAAGTCGGTAACTGGATGGGTGACCTAATTTGGAGTTGCAAATTTGGCCAAATTTGAAGGGGTCTCGACCCTCACTAATGAGGAATACGACGCAGAGAGAGAGAGAGAGAGCTATTGATCAGATTGTAACAGCTGATGTTATTTTATAACCAGGAAGCTCTTCAAACTTCCTTCAAACTCAATTCAACCGAGCGCAAACTGCCAACTTTAATATAATAATCATTTAAATGATTTGTGACGACCAGTAAGGTCGTCCTTAAAGCGTATCTGACAGACAGACGTTCGTATTTATAAACGTTTTTAAGTGTGGATTGTTTATGTCGGAGGTTAAACAAGTGTATGACACCGATCTACGAGTATCTTTACTAATATTAAAAATGCGAAAGTTTAGATGGATGGATGTTTGTTACTCAATCAGGACATAATGGGATGAAATTTGGATACTTACATTTAAATAAATTTATCCAATTTTTTATATTGTCTATGTGTTATTCCAGATTATAATTTAGATAGATTATAGTTTGAAAAAATACGCTACTTTTTATACAGATACGAAATTTTACTATAGGGGGCAAAGCAAAAATTTTTGTATTACAAAAAAGAGCAAAACGTGCAATTTATAGGTAATTTAAAACCGCGCGAATCCCTTAGAGATAAATTTAATGAAATAGGTATTCTTACAGTAGCCACGCAATATATTTATAGTAATTTAATCTTCGTAAAACAGCACATTCATAATTACAAAAAAATATGCGATCTGCATGATAGGCAAACTAGAGGCCGCCATAAGCTCGTGACTCCATCGCTCCGCCTCAAGAAGGTCCGAAGGTCATTTGTGGGAATGAGCATTCTATTTTATAACAAAATTCCACAACCTATCTTAAACTTGCCTTTACACAAGTTTAAGAAGTCCATTAAAATTATGCTCCTGAAAAAGGCTTATTATACTGTTGAAGATTACGTAAATGACAAAGGAGCATGGATTTGACTCGCTCCAGCAATGCTAAGGACAGCTGTTACTTATGTATTTTACAAATTAATGAAATTGTAAATTTTTTTTTTTTCAAAACAGCAACCGCCGAGTTTGTTGCTGGTTCTTCTCGGTAGGAATGGCATTCCGAACCAGTGGTAGATTCTCTTGACGATTCAAAAGTACTTGTAAAAGTTTATTTGAATAAAAATCATTTTGAATTGAATTTGAATTGAACAGGAAAATTTAATTTTACCGCGGCAACCGAAAAATTTAAATCCACGCGGCCAAAGTCGCGGGCATCAGCTAGTAAAACCTATGACCCAAACCACCTATAAATAGGTGGATATGTAAACACGTCGGCCTAATTCGACATGATTACCTTAACTGTTGTTCACAAGGTATTTCGATACACAAACTTTCCGATGTCAGTCAAAACGTTTAGACGTGCCCATGGCTAAAGTTAAGGCCGCTTGGTTAAAATTCGCCTATTCACTAACGGTTATAGGTCTGACCTACAGTATAACAGTTAATCAGGACATATAATATTACTAGCTGATATCCGGATCTTCATCTGTTATAACGCAAATAGGTTAAACTAATAGGACATATTATTATATTAAGTGATGTCTGCAACTACATATCTGTGTTAATTTAGGTGTTTTTCAAAATCCCTTGGGTATTCTTTAATTTTCCAGGATAAAAAGTAGCCTCCCCAGCTCAAGTCTAAACTGGGCGGCGGAATAACCTTAATTTTCCTCTCTCTCGCAAATTCTAGCATTTTAACAATTGCAAAAGTAGCTTGTGACCCCTTTCCATGAATCACATAACGGTTGAAGTTTTCTAGGGATAATAATAATGCGGTGAGTTCGCAGGTAATTTCGCTTAAGACTTGGCTAAGGCCCGATTGCAGAAACTCCGGATATTAAAAGGATTTAACCTAGAGTTATCTCACTCATCTGCCACTTTGACAGATCGTTTATAACAGACAGATATTCGTATAAAACATCTGTCAAAATTTCACATTTATTCCGGCTGGGCTACTGGCTAAAACTGACAGCTACATTTTAACGATTGCAATCACCTCTGATTGGTTAACGATCTTCCACTATTGGACAAAATCCATTGACGCAACAAGAATACCATATTTCAGCCAATCACAACAATTGATACTGTAACAGATTTATGCAGAAGTTACGCGGTCGCCCTGCTGGGATAAACGTATAACCCGGCGTCTCTGCAAGCGATAAAATTTATCACATTTTAGTAAAAATAACCCAGGCAACTTATTCAATTATTTTAAATTTTTCAGTACACTTTTCTAAACCCAAAGCAGGATCATTCCGTAAACTTTGCCCTAACAATTTTATTGAAACGATATAATGTGCAACTTACGATATGTCAGGGACTCTACCACCGGTTCGGAAAGAAATTATACTTACTGAGAAGAACCGGCAAGGAACTCTGCTCTTTTTTAAAAAAGAAAAAATTTATTGTTATGCCAGTTTCATTGACTTGAGTACTTTGACCTAATAATTTTATTACATACGAGTACGTAGGTTTATTACGGCTCCACTAATCTCCAATTACTAAACACTTACATATTTAATTAAGTAATACTAGGTAATGCCCGCGACTTCCGCGTGGATTTAGATTTTTAAAACGAGCACGACCATCGATATATATGTAGGCACTAGATGGGCCCTTTCATAGAAAAACGCCGGGCGGCCGAGTTGCGGAACACGTTCCGCATCTGTCTTTGTTCCCGTCGTAGCGCTGTCACGATCGCTCGTCGTGCGGATAATTTGTTATTATTAAGTTAACATCTAAAGTTTAATTAGTTTGGCACTGTATAAATTTAATTTTAAGGTAAGTGTTTCAATTCACAATTATACATTTCCAAAAAAACGTTATTTAATCTTCCTATTTAATATTTTTATCCATTACGCAATCATTTAAATTCCGCGGCAAACTGTATAATTTTTTTTTTACTAACTGGCCTTACGGCTATGAACTATATTATCTATGACCGAGTCATACGTTTTCAAGCTTTCATTCAAGATGTTGCAAGCAAGTTCCCGCTTTTCAGACTAGATGGCGTTGATGGCGTTGCTAAAAATACGCCCACATTCTTTGTTTGACAGGGCCCGTCTATGTAAATTGAGGTCGTTGAGCACGACGCATCACTATAAAATAATTAAAAAACTAGATGATTTGAAATTATTGAATTTGATTGAAAAAAAAACAATGAATTTCTTAATTTTTTGAATTCTTTGATTTTCCAGGATAAAAGTAGCATAGGATAGGTACTTAAGACATAGTTTGGACGATAGACGCACCAATGTCCATCCCCGGGATGCAACCTATCTCTGAACACAATTTCGTCAAAATAAATTGATTAGATAGACCGTAAAAGTGTCTGCTTTCACACTAACAGACAGACACACTTTTGTATTTATAATATTAGTATGGATGGAGGACCGGACATATTGCAACAGAATGTTTTAGTTAATTACGATTTTTAATTATTTTTTGTAATTCTTTTACATATTATGCTAATTCTGTGAAGGAAGTAACTTCAGCCGAATGCCCAATTTTAAGGGTCTAAACTTCGACCATTAAAGTACGAGGTCTTAAGGTGTGTTGTAAACACGTTGTCTTAACGTGCGGAGGTCCCGAGTTCGATCCCCGGCAGGGTCACTTTGGAAATTTATAATTTCTGAATTTTCCCTGGTCTAACCTGGTGGCTTCGGCCGTGGCTAGTTACCACCTTACCGGCAAAGACGTACCGCCTAGCGATTTAATGTTCCGGTACAATGCCGTGTAGAAACAAGGGCTAACTTGTAGTTGATAAAAAATAAAAATCATTTCAGTTTTGACTGTAGGTACCAACCGGTTAGGACTACAATACAGGGCTAGCTAAAATTTTTTAAGTAAACACAAAAAAAATTATTTAAAAATTCTAATCTATTCTAATGAACAAAAACATCAGAATTTAAATACACGAATTCCCAATCCCTGATATTTCAAAACACGTCAAACATCTGGGCTTTCCATTCTGGGAAAATTAACCTGTTTCGAGGTTCTCGTTTTAATCTCAAGGTAAATTAGCGAGACTTATGCGTGACCAAATCACTTTATCGATTAACTAAAATCACATACTTTTTTTTTATCAACTACAAGCTAGCCCTTGACTGCGATCACACCTGATGGTAAGTGATGATGCAGTCTAAGATGGTAGCGGGCTAACCTGTGAGGGGCATGGCAGTTATATTAAAGGTATCATGCAGGGACTGAAAAACAGTTTCATAAAGGTTACAGAAATATAAGTGGTACAGATTGAAAGTGTAACAGAAACGAATCTGTAACCCTTTTGAAAGTGTTTTTAATTCGGTTAACCCGAAACACTTATATTTCTGTAACCGAAATGAATCTGTAACAGAAATAAAGTGTTTTAAAGTGTTTTAATCTGTAACCGAAATAGCGACGTTGCCAAACTTACTGTGTACATAATATTATTGGCTATTAGATAGTAACACTGCCTCGTTGGTCTAGTGGTTAGCATATTCGACTGCGGCTGACGAGATCCCGGGTTCGAATCCCGGGTTAGGCCATAATTATTAAATACTAGCTACTTCGTCCGCGTGGATTGAGGTTTATTGGTTCCCGCGGGAACTGTATAATTTTCTGGAAGTAAAAGTACCTAGCCTATGTGTTATTCCAGACTATAATCTATCTCTGTGCCAAGTTTCATCCAGATCCGTTCGTCCATCCATCCATCCATCCATCCAAATTTACGCATGTATAATATTATAGTATAGATTGGATTTTTCTATCAAGAAATTCTTAGTACTAGCTAGTAGCTCGAGTTAGGAAGTTTAGGGAAGTTGGCAGTGTTTCACCCCCATGCCTCGGATATCACGTAAAGCGTCCTGCGTCCTGCGCCTGATCTCTCTCCGCTCGTGTCGGATTTTCCGTCTATGTGAGTAAAGGAACAGAGAGCGCACCTGTGTATGCGCACACTTGTGCACTAACCTATAATAGTACGGGACTAATAAACATTGACCCTAAAATAAAAAATGTAAAGCTGATTTTTGGCACAAGTGTTCCTTGGGGTCTGAGAAGTACCTCTTAAAAATTCCCCCCCCCCCTAGGCCGCGGGCTTAACCCCCCACCCCCCCAAACGTCTCCCCAACTGCAGTTTTTTGTAATTTTCTCAAAAAATATTAGTGCTAGAAAAAAACTTTCTATGGTGAAAATTATCTTCATTAAATTATCTACAAAATAATATTATAGTTCATTTCCATAAGACTAATAGTTTCGGAGATATGTTAACCCTTTGTGCATGAAAAGATAATATTTTGCATGTATGGCTTTTTGTAATGTAGTTTCTTGTAATTTCCATAAAAACTGATAGAGCTACAAAAATATTGTCTGAAGCAAAATGAAAGGCTATTAAAGTAGCTACAAAATCATATTTAGTTTATTTTGATAAGAGTAATAGTTTTGGAGATATGCCTACCTATTGTGTAAGATAAAGAAAATAATATGCAAATATCGTGTACGTTGTTTTTAATTTTCGAAAAAAAAATAACAGAGTTAGGAAAAACTGATTGAAGCAGTAAGAAACATAGTTAAATTACCTACAAAATAGTATTTAGTTAATTTTAATAGCACTAATAATTTCTATAATATACCTGTCATAGTTAACATAAAAGCAATATTTTTCAAAATTTTATATGTTTTCTGTAATTTCTAGAAAACTATTAGAGCTAGGCAAAAAACTCCAAGAAGTAAAAATAAACACCATTTAACCACTTATTAAAAAAAAATTAGTTCATAAAGATAGGAATAATAATTTCGAATATATACCCATGTATAGAGTACGAAAAAAAATAAAAAAATTGCTAGAATCCTATGTTATTTGCAATTTCCACAAAAACTATAAGAGCTGGAAAAAAATCCTCGGAAGAGTAATTAATTTCACTAAATTACCCACAAAAAAGTTTTATAGTGAATTTAGATAGGACCAATAGTTCGAGAAATATGGCAACCTATATTCCAAGAAATTTTTTTTTTCGACAACCGTTCGTATAATTTTTAATTTTCACAGAAACTACTAGAACTAGGAAAAAAAACATAATAAGCAAAAATGAACTTCATTAAATTATCTTCAAAATAATTTTTAGTTTATTTTGATAGAACTAATAGTTTCGGAAATATGGCTGCCTAACTGGAATAAAAGACTAAACCTTTGTAAAATCCGTAAATGTGTATTGTAATTTCAAGAAAAAGTATTAGAGTTAGGAAAAAAGCTGTCAGGACTTAGTACAAAGATTATTAAATTACCTATAAAATAGTGTTTAGTTTATTATGATAGGACAAATAGTTTTCGAAATATACCTTGCTGTTGTGTAAGAACCGGTGGTAGACATGTAGACTTAGTATAGTACTATGGAATAAATAGAAATTAACCTCTAAATAAATAACGTATTTTTGATTTTAGGCGCAAATGATGTCCTCTTTTCCCCCACTCCCACAACCACCCTCCCACCTCCCACCTCCCCCCTACCACGACCCCCCTCCCCCTCTCAAATATCTAGCCGATTGTGCTTTTTTGTAATCGTTTTTACTCAAGTAAACTTTCGCAAGTGCTTTTGAATCGTCCAGTGAATCTACCATTGGTTCGGAATGCCGTTAACAGTTAAAAGTTAATCTGATAAAATTATCTGCAAGATAGCTGTTGGATGTTGGTGGTTCATTTACATTGTTTTTAGATAAATGCATATTGCATACCTACATATTATAGTTGAAAGGACTTCGAGACGTAGGTATTTATTATTATTATATTAGTAGGTATTATTAAAGCACATCATCATGGTCGTCATCATCACCTTCTTCCCCATCAATGGTAACATTTGCACACGAACCATGTCATTCCACCCGCATTTCCTTTGCAATCCTATTCGTTATTCTTCGGCCGACGCGACTTGTCTTTGTTAGAACTTTGAACGAATATAAATAATAATATTTAATATATTATTTACTGAGTGTGGTGTTGTTTTGTAGATAAAGATATCATGATTATTACCTACTATTCATTTATTGTAATATAGCATCGATCATTATCAAATAGAATGTGTAGGTACAAAGTCAAAATTATTGCAAAATATTTTTCTGTCATGCACGTTTTCGATCGTCATATTTCCGAAAGTATTCGGTCGATTGAAATGAAATAAAAAGCATTTTGTAGAAGATTTTATGAACTTTCATTTTGTTCTTGTCGTTTTTTTCCTAGCTCTTATACATTTTGTGCAAATCACAAGAAACTTACAAGATTTAAAAAAAAAAAAACAAATGCGTCAAATAAGCCGGCATATTTGCAAAACTATTTATCCGATCATAATGATTTAAGTGCCATATGGTAGATTATTTAATGTTAATTATTTTCGCCATAGATGGTTTTTTTCTAGCACTAATATTTTTTGAGAAAATTAGAAAAAACTGCGGTTGGGGAGACGTTTGGGGGGGTGGGGGGTTAAGCCCGCGGCCTAGGGGGGGGGAATTTTTTAGAAGTACTTCTCAGACCCCAAGGAACGCTTGTGCCAAAAATCAGCTTTACATTTTTTATTTTAGGGTTCCCATACATAGCTTGCACAAGTAGCCTGGGCTATAATATATCCTGCGCAGATGCCCTGGAGATAGGCTGTCGTGGCCGACATTATTTTTATATCGATAGTTTGAATCAAAAGAATGAATTTATTACTCGTAGTTATTTAATTACTTAAAACCAGTGTTAAAAGTTCATCATAATTTAACAAGAAAGCTTGAAACTACATTATTTTAAAATTACAAATCTTTAAGTAGGTACTAACTTATAATGCAACTGTATCAGGTCAAATTCTGTAAGTATATTGAATATATTCTGAATTTCTGTCTGTCTGTATTTTGGCCGCGCAACACGCCGAAGCTATCTACTGAATGAATTCAAATGAATTGTAATTAGCATGATTATAACCTTTCATTTTGCTACGGTCAACATTTTCGTAGCTCTATCAGTTATTATGGAAATCATAAGAAATCTTTTCATGCAACACAGATAACATATCTCCGAAACTATTAGTCTTATCGAAATACCGTGGTAGGTTTTATAGTTCATTTCGAATACCACCTAAAAACTATAACACCAGCTAGGAGCAAAGTTCCTTATTACATAAATATTAATTTCATGTTCTAGTCGAGGTAAAAAGAAAATAATTATTCAGGTATACATTTTTTATTATGATTTTTGAAGTCAAACTCCTTTAGCCGCTTTGAGCAATTTTTGGTAGGGAGTAAAAATGTGGATTCGAGGCGTCAACGACATGCATATCGCCGACATGCTCGCGTTGTTACGAAGACAATAAATTAGATCTTAATATACTACATTCGAAATTAAACTTTAATGCTTCAATGTTAAGGCTTAATTTGGTTTAACATGCTTCGTCGATCCATTGCTCTATTGCATCGTGATTGAAGGACAAGCCTACAAATAAACAAACACACTTTTGTATCACTAACATATTTTATACCGACCAAATATTGTTTATGTATAAAACAAAGTCGCTTCCCGCTGTCTGTCCCTATGTACCTATGCTTAGATCTTTAAAACTACGCAATGGATTTGCATGCGGTTTTTTTTTAATAGATAGAGTGATTCAAGAGGAAGTTTTATATGTATAATACATGCATAATATAGTAGAAAAACACTGATAATTTTAGAGGTTTCTAATGTGATGTCGTAAATAAACACATTTTTTGCGTTACATTGCAAACGCTGGCTGAACCCTATGAGATAGATCAAAATAATGTACTACAGTATTGTACACATTAAAAAGATCTACAAAAAAGTCCGCGATAGTATATGTCTATCTCTTAGGGATAACCCACAATAACCATTTTTTATTCTTTACTTTTTACTAGAAATAATGGCTTATTTACGAAGCGATTTTAAGCAATACAGCATTAATCCTTATCCAATTAAATACATTAAATACATTGTGCATTTAGTATAGATCCATATGGTCCTTTACAGCATGTAATTTAAATTAATATTTTCGAAGATATTACAGATTTAAAATGCATAGCGGTTGCGGCGGCGGTCGGGGGTTATTTAATATCAGCATTGCACCCGTGCGAAGCCGGGGCGAGTCGCTAGTTTATAATAATAATATTATTATTGTAGGTATGTACAGACACCGTCAAAGAATTCAAAGAAATTCAAACTGAAAAATTCAAAGAATTGACAAAAACCTAAGTAGGTATAATAACAAAATTCTAAATCAATGTTTTTAACCTTGTTTCATATGCAACTAAATCTAATATTGAAAAATAGGAAAGATCTTAACTTAGTTATTTCTAATTTGGACCTAAGTTGTAGCCAACGAGGGTCGAAATTGGTAATATAAATAAAACACTAAAGTCTCGTGTACGTTGCTATACGTAATATCACACTGTTGACGCGTATTCAAATTTGAACCTAATTGAAAGCAGCGATGGTTGCAATTGATTTAAGAAAACCATGGCCGATGTGGTGTCAGTGTGTATAAAGTCCAATGAAGTGAGAAGTTGCACAAAGAGAGAGACCGCGCATGCGGCGTTGCCACGCGCGATATTCAAGCGGTAGTAGGTTATTGCATGTACTTTATATCGGTTACAGATTAAAACACTTATTAACAGAAATAAAAGGTTACAGATTGAATCTGTTACAGTTTCGTTTCTGTTTCCGTTATAAGGGTTTCTGTTTTAAAACAGTTTCAAAAAACTGTGTTTAAACCCTTTATTTCGGTTACTGTTTCAGTCCTTGCCCATACCCTTTTTGGTTTCTACACGACATCGTACCGGAACGCTAAATCGCTTGGCGGCACGTCTTTGCCGGTAGGGTGGTAACTAGCCACGGCCGAAGCCTCCCACCAGGCCAGACCAGGGAAAATTCAGAAATTATAAATTCCCAAATTGACCCTGCCGGGGATCGAACCCGGGACCTCCGCACGTTAAGGCAACAGCGCTACAAACTGCGCCACGGAGGTCGTCAAATACGATTGTTAAAAAAGAATAATCGTACGAGATCTTATGAAAATCAGGTCTTCAGGTCTTTTAGGCAAAAACTATATGTACTTATCTTTCTTCTTTCCTTTAAGGCAAGAGTGAATAGGCATCTTCTAGGCAAGCTTTGCACTAAGCATGATTGACCTTGCACTGGAAAGTGCATCGTTGGCATACCCCCTACTCGCTGGACGGATAACATCAGTACGAGTTTCTACATTGCAAATTTTTTTTTTATCCACTACAAGTTAGCCCTTCACTGCGATCTCACCTGATGGTAAGTGATGATGCAGTCTAAGACGGTAGCGGGCTAACCTGTTAGGGGCATGGCAGTTATATTAAACCCATACCCCTATTCGGTTTCTACACGGCATCGTACCGGAGCAGTGGACGTCTGTCGGTTGAGGATGATGAAGATGATGATGGTGAAGCATGATTGTCGACAAGCGCAAGCGCATATTTTTTATATAAATAAAAAATATGCAAACAGTAAAGTCGATCCGCTGCTCTGTTGCGGCGTATATTTAAAAACAAACAAACTTTCGCATTTAAAATACGGTTAGTGATTAGTACATAATAGGATTAGGAAATAATAAAAGTTTGTTTACTTCCTAACATGTCTGCTGTACATGACCATTTAATTAAAATTCAATTTTAATATCATGGTAGAGATTTTAAAAATTTTTAGTATGTAAGTAAATCTTAAATTTTGATAAATTTCATAACTTACACACTTTAAATATCTTATCTCTATTTTAGTATAATTATATAAAATAATAATATGGTACGGTACTGTATGGTACTTTGCAAATTGATTAATTTGTACCTATTAGTTAAACTGTATTTTTTTTATTCCACAACAAATCAGCCCTTAACTGCGAATTGCGATCTCACCTGGTAAATGATGACGCAGTCTAAGATGGTAGCGGGCTAACCTGTTAGATAACTAAAGTAATACTTAACCAATACCCCTAGTCGGTTTCTACATGTCATAGTACCTACAAACTAAATCGCTTGAAGGTAGTGTGGTAACTAGCCACAGCCAAAGCCCCCCAGACGTGAGAAAATTCAGAAATTACAAATTCCCAATTTGTAAAACCACGGCGCTCAACCACTGCGCCAGCCTTGTAAGGTTGTAAAGTTAACTTTAACATACTAGCTATTTAATTTGGAGAAGATATGCTTCTTTTGCGCTTATCGTTTGAGGCGGAATTAATTACAACAAAAAATATTCTTGTTACATACCTCGGAACAAGTATGTTTTTTGTATTCCTAGTTGTTGTAGGTATACTTACGGGAACAGTCGAAAACCTGTTTTACATTGGTGAATTATTTTGCAGCTTCTGAACCAGAAAAGCAATATGAATGGCTAACTAATATTATAAATGCAAACTTGAGTTTGTTTATAAACGCTTTCAGGGCCCATCTATTTTATGAAGTTGGGTACGGGCATAGGTTGCGTCCCGCTTCTTTTTATCCCGATTCAAAAATTGATCCATAAGAAACGGGTTGTCTGGAGGAGATCACTTTTAGTGATAAGAGCGCCCTTGTGCACGCGTTGTTTCCTGTTTTTTGTTTAAAATTAAGTTATTTCTGTGATCAGTGTGGCAATAAAGAATGTATCTATCTATCGTCTATTTAGTCAGCATATCTGGACATAGTTACGTACTTATTTGCTCAATTTTCAGCGGATTTTTCGTATCTCACTGGGAACAGTGTCTCTAGCATTGGTATAGGTCCCACAAACTTCTCTGAACCGGTGGCCAAAATTGGAACTAAATTTTATGCCTGATTAGTTTCTGATTCTATTTTTATTTTTCATAGATATTAGCGACGCTGTCACCGGATCAGATAAGTTTGTCGGCCTATAAAATCATGTAGAGGTATACTTCGCGCGCGAGTTGAATGCAGAGTAAATGTATGTGTCACCATACATTTACTCTGCATTCAACTCGCGCGCGTACTGTAGAATCCGCCTCACTGACATATAAAATGTCATGCGGTCTCAAATAGAAATATCGCATATTTAAGTGTTTCGGACAAAATATGGTAAGTAAATAATTTCTCTCTAATTAATAAAAAAACACCTCCCGTCTGGTTATCAGATGGGTGGGAGGTCGTTCTTATCTCGCACTACAATGTTAATCAAATTGCATTAAGTTGTCAATCATATTGCAGCTAAAAATAGCTGGGTCTTGAAGCTACAAATGTAGCTATCTGTTTTTCGATATGAAAAGTAATGTTTAAGTCGGGACAAAGGAAACACCCATTCACACCCTCAGACTATGGATGCCCTCGCTACGCTCTAGTGAATAGGTTACTTTCCCTCTCGTTTATCAATGTACTATTTCGGCCCAAAGGTTCCATTTTTTTTAAATTCATTCATTTATTTCAATTTAAGTTGCTTGCATCCCCGGGGTGGACAAAGTTTTGCTTGATGTTCCAGGTTATAAAATCCTGTTTTTTTTTTAAAATAAATAAATGTTTTATTCTCAATCATTTTGTGTTACATGGTAATAGATCTTGGAACTATTTGAAGTTAACAGTTATTGTGCTATATCAAAAAATTACATAAAATGTTGCAAGATCAAGAACTTGCCAACCTAGACCTCATCATTACATTGCACTAAGCATGATTGTCGTCAAGCGCAAGCCTATCTCACAATAAAAAAAAACCTAGCTAGATTTTTAGACCTGTTTTAAGGATAACCAGCCCTCTCCCTCGTTAAACGAACGTGTGCACAAGCACACAAAATCCATGTAGACGAAGTTGCGAGCGTCAGCAAATCAGAAAGGAAGTGAGGTTTTTAAGCTATACTTACCCAATGGTAGGTACATTATCACGTAAACGCAGTTTAGGTATGATAATATATCCATCCATTCAAACTTTCGCATTTATAATATTAGTATAGACTAGTATTTTATATAGTTTTGACGACCACCGTGGCGCAGTGTGTAGCGCTGTTGCCTTAACGTGCGGAGGTCCCGGGTTCGATATCCCCGGCAGGATCAATTTGGGAATTTATAATTTCTGAATTTTCCCTGGTCTGGTCTGATGGGAGGCTTCGGCCGTGGCTAGTTACTACCCTACCGGCAAAGACGTGCTGCCAAGCGATTCAGCGTTCCGGTACAATGCCGTGTAGAAGTCGAATTGGGGTATGGGTTTAATAATTAACTGCCATGCCCCTAACAGGTTAGCCCGCTACCATTCTAGACTGCATCGTCACTTACCATCCGGTGAGATCTAGGTGAGAAAAACGAATAACTATTTTATGAACTTTTAAGTAAGTTCAAAAAATTCAAAATTCAAATTCAAAATTCAAAATTCTTTATTTGCAGAAACATTTTTTACATTGAGATGTTATTTGTTAGATTCCAGTATAAATGTTTCACCTTATAATCAGGCATGCAAAATTACCTATTTTGTTTATAAAATTATCTATTATTTGAAATTTAAGAATTCATCTATTGTGTAGAAGTTTAATATTGTAATAGGTAGTTATAATAGTTAAGTAGTAGATTTTCATTTTTCTTTTAGAAATGTACACGTGCGCACCGCCCTGTCATCATGCAACCAATCTCCTATCTTAGAAAGGTTGCCTGGAAGAGATCACTCATAGTGATAAGGCCGCCTTTACACCGTAACAAGCTGTAAATTCTGTCACGATTCTTTTTACCTCTGCTTTGTTATTTGTTTGTGTGTAATAAAATGTTTTTACTTACGTACTTACTTACTGTGTCAAAGAACATTTGTTGAGCATGTCGTATCGCAGTCGTGTGGTGTAAACGACGTGGTCTATATAAACCTTTTGGGTCTGGTGCGTGCTGGTTATATTGGCATTGCGTGTGTAGCCGCCCTCACTAACATTGTAACATGCCGCGGATGATGGTGCTAGTGATACCAGTGTTGTGTGTGTTGTTTGTGGTCGCCGGCGGGGCTGTGGGGATTACAGGTCGGTGTTTTTTTTAATTTCTACAATATATTTTTTTTTAATTTATTCAAAACAATACAATAGAACTTAAAGCTAGCTACCCGAACCTAATAACTGTATAAATCATGGTAAAAATTAGAGTTTTTATAGTTATAATTCCGAGATTGGAGTGGATGGAATGGGGGGAGGATCCCATACAACCTTGTAATTTTTTTAATCATCCCCTTTCCAAATATAGAAAACTAGCTGACGCCCGCGACTTCGTACGCGTGGATCGAGGTTTTGTGGTTCCCGCGGGAACTCTTTAATTTTCCGGGATAAAAAGTAGCCTATGTGTTATTCCAGACTATAATCTATCTCTGTGCCAAATTTCATCCAGATCCGTTCAGCCGTTGGGGCGTGATTGAGTAACAAACATCCATACCGACATCCATACATCCAAACTTTCGCATTTATAATATTATTAAGATTAAGATTAAGATTTATATAGATATTTTTAATATAAAATCCCTTGTGGGAAAAGAAACCAAAATAACCAGCGGAGGATAATACACTCTTGTTTTTTAAATTTTTGATTTATTCCCTTTTCGAAACAGTTTTTTTTTCATCAAATTCCTTTTGGGAAAGGAAATGATGGAAAGGAAAACAAATTAGTCTTATATGGATGGACGGATGGGTCCCTTGCAATATTATCCATTATAGGCTGAATAATTTAATTTTTTCGAACATACCTGTTAATAATTAATATATTTTTTAAATATCATTTTAAAACAAAATATGATACCAAATTACCCTCATACGATAAAACATAGTCCAAGGATTCCAATGTACGAGTAGGTACATCCTTGACAATTTTAAATAAAACTAAAATTTTAAACTCCTTTGGAGTTCAGTAGAGTCTTTCTAAAAAGTGAACATAATTTTTTTAAAACATGACAAAAACAAAAAAAACAAACAATTTGTTGTCAGTGTCACTAGACATAACGTTTGGAATTATTATTCCACCGCAAGGGCCAACGCTATATTATACTCGTGTGGCTATATTACTCAAAATGACAGTTTGATCTCATGTACCTTGACGTTGCTAAAATAAGAATTATAATTCTAAAACACGAAAGTCAACAAAAATGAAACAATATGGCTTTAAGCGCTGGAAGTTCCCTGTGCGCCCCGCGGGCTTGCCGCGTGTCGCCGCCGGCTTTTAAATAAATAAAGTTTACCTTGAGATTTTATTAAAAAGGCACCTTACCTCACTTTTAAGCGTTAAATTTACCACATAACATAATAAACTAATATGATATAATTTGAGTTTATCTAGGTCACATTAGATTTACCTGTTAGAATAGATTTAAGTTAACAGTAGCCTCGCAATATATTTACAGTAATATAATTTTTGTAAAACAGCACATCCATAATTATAAAAAAAAATGCGATCTGCACGATAGGCCAACTAGAGGCCGTAATAAGCTCGTGACTCCATCGCTCCGCCTCAAAAAAGTCAGAAGGTCATTCGTGGGAATGGGCATTATTTTCTATAACAAAGTTCCACAACCTATTTTGGACTTGCCAATAAATAAATTTAAGAAATCCATTAAAAGTATGCTCCTGAAAAAAGCTTATTATACTGTTGAAGAATAAGTAAATGATAGAGGAGCATGGATTTGATCGCTCCAGCAATGCTGGGGACAGCGGTTACTTATTATAAATTAGTGTTTGAATATTAGTATTCAATTCGATGCTTTGATACGGGTAGACTGAGTATGTCACGCTCTCTTTAAACATTTCTGTGGTGGTGTCGTGTGGTGCGGGTTGTTACGTTCCCTCAAATATGGTCGAGCGAAGCAATGGCTGGATCATGCGTCATGCTCGTGAACGGGTGCCACCGGCGGGAATGGGGCTACTTTCTGTCTGCCCGTCTTTGACATGAATTGAATAAACAAATTTAAGAAATCCATTAAAAGTATGCTCCTGAAAAAAGCTTATTATACTGTTGAAGATTATGTAAATGATAGAGGAGCATGGATTTGATCGCTCCAGCAATGCTAGGGACAGCGGTTACTTATGTACACATTGATATAGTAATTGTAAATGAATTATTTAAAAAAGAGCAACCACCGAGTTTCTTGCTGGTTCTTCTCGGTAGGAATGGCATTCCGAACCAGTGGTAGATTCACTTGACGATTCAAAAGTACTTGTAAAAGTTTATTTGAATAAAAAATATTTGATTTGATTTGATTTTAAGTACGAATAATTAATTTATGTAAATAAAAACTGCCTGACGCACGACAATTAAAAAAAAGGTAGAAAATGGATGGATTTTAATGAAATTTGTTGTGTGTGTTTGAGTGGGACCCGGGATAGTTTAAATTCACATTTAGACCCGGTAGGGGGCGCTGCAATCGGGCTCTAAGTTTAGGGCAGGCCAACGTCTGCCGGGCCCATTAGCAGGTAAATAAATAAACAAATAAACAATCGTTTATTTATGGAAAAACTTTTTTTTCTTGTAAAGCATGACGCACACTTATGCGTTAGTTTAGGTTAGGTACCTACTTAATAGATACATTTACGCCGCGCCGGCAAACCGCGTGCGTCACATTGCATCGAAGCCTCTTTTGTGACGTGTTTTGTTTCTAAATAATAATATTATGTTGGGCTCAAAGAATGGATATATCCCACACTCAGTTTGTTTTTTAAGGTCTACTGTCGAGTATTTATTTATTTAATTTTATTTTTCTGCATTGCAAACCTCTAATTATTTCACAGTCATCACTCATCTTCGATTTGTTTGTAAACCTAAATAATCATATAAAAGGAAAAGGTGACTGACTGACTGATCTATCAACGCACAGCTCAACCACTGGACGGATCGGGTTGAAATTTGGCATACAGATAACAACTATCACGAATTCACGACGTATACATCCCCTAAGAAAAGATTTTTGAAAATTCAATCCCTGAGGGCGTAAAATAGGGGTTTGAAATTTGTGTGGTCCACGCGGATGAAGTTGCGGGCATAAGCTAGTTTTCAATAAAAAGCAAAAACTGTAGTGCTTATAATAAATACATACTTTCATACGATAGGTATATACGTAGAATAATAAATACGGCCAGTATTTCAGCCCTTTTTGCAATTGTAATCATCATATTTTTTATTTGCGCAACAACGTTAGGCAAGCATTATTTGAGCACAGAAAACTTTTACATTATAACAAAAAATTAAAACAATGAATTAAGTACATTATAATCTAAATCATACAATACAATCAAACTGATATTATAAATGCGAAAGTCAGTTTTGTTGGTTTTTTGGTTTGTCCTTCAATCACGCTGCAACGGAGCAACGGATCGACGTGATTTTTGGCATGGGTATAGTTGAGGTTAGGCTACTTTTTATTCCGGAAAATTGAGGAGTTCCCGCGGGAATCCAAAAAAACTTATTACACGCGGACGAAGTCGCGGGCATCAGCTAGTTAAAAAATAAACATTAAAAATACCATCCAAATCGCTGCAATGACGCAATGTACCCAGAACGCTGGCTGCGTTACCCTGCTGAATAGCCAAATAAATAAATAAATAAATAAAATAAATAAATAATAATTTATTCATGAAAATGTAGGTGATATAAAGTTGACATGATTACAGTTTGAGAGCCTTATACATTCTACCAATTAATGGTGTACCTATGAATATTTGGTTTAAGTCATCAAAGTTGTATTTCAATAAAAAATTAAAATTAGTAAGTTAAATTAACAGAATGTCATACAAAATTACAATTAAAATCAATAGAAAACATTCATATCTATACTAATATTATAAAGAGGTAAAGTTTGTGAGTTTGTGACGTTGTAGGGGGTAATCTAGGCTCTGGATCTACTGAACTGATTTTGAAAATTCTGGTACCAATAGAAAGCCACATTATTTGTGAGTGTCATAGGTTATATTAACCATAAATTGAAAAATTCGGGAGTTCCCGTGGGAATTTAAAAACTTATTTCACGCGGACGAAGTCGCGGATAATCTGTAGTTCATTATATTAGTAGGATTATTAGTCGTATTATATATTATCAGTAGCTGATGCCCGCGACTTTGTACGCATGTATTTAGGATTTTCCGGAATAGGGGTATGAAAAATAGTTTACGTCCTATTCTCAGACCTACCGAAAATACACAAAAAATTTCATAAGAATCGGTCTAGCCGTTTCGGAGGAGTTTTGTTACAAACACTATGACACGAGAATTTTATGTATTAAAAATTATAGTACACCGACTACAGGTCGCTCAGCATGTTATTGAAGGAGCTATGCTCGGAATTTCTTTGAGGGATAAAGTCCGGAACGAAGTGATTCGCCAAAGAACTAAAGTGACCGACATAGCTCTTAGAGCTGGCACGCTGAAGTGGCAGTGGACTGGTCACGTGTGTCAGAGGACCGGTGGACGGTAGAATCGAAAGGTCCTCGAGTGGAGACCGCGTGTTGGTAAACGGAGCGTAGGGCGCCCCCCAGCAAGGTGGAGCGATGATATCCGGCGGGTGGCTGGCATCGATTGGATGCGAAAAGCCGAGGAAAGAGCACGTTGGCGCTACTTGAAAGAGGCATATGTCCAACAGTGGATGCACAACGGCTGATGTAACGGTATATTACACAGTCAACAATATATAAATCAATAAATAATAACTCAATAATTAATCGATCAGTTTAAATTACGTGTTTTTATATCCCGTATCGTACAATCAGTCAGTTCAATGACTGATAAGGGAGCAAAGGGCCACCCCGGGGCGCCGACCGCTTGCGTCTAATATTATCTAGTTGAGTGCATACAAATGTGATTCCACCCTTGGAATTCATTTCCACTTGCCACAAGATGTTTTCGCAGTCACAAGGGCTAACTTATAGCGGTTATAGAGACTGCCTCGTTGGTCTAGTGGTTAGCATCTCCGACTGCGGCTGACTAGGTCCTGGGTTCGAAGCCCGGTTCAGGCCATTATTAGATATAGATATCTAAGTATTTGGGTTTTTCTGACAAGAAATCCTCAGTACTAGCCCGAAGTTAAGAAGTTGGCGGTGTTTCACCCCCGTACCTCGGAGAGCACGTAGAGCTATCGGTCCTGCGCGTGTTCTCTTTCCGGTCGTGTCGGATTTTCCGTCCCATCGGGCTATGAGAGTAAAGGAACAGAGAGTGCACCTATGTATGAGTGTATGAGAGTAAGGGAGAGAGAGTGCTGATGTCTAATCTCTCTGGAGATAGGCCGCCGTGACCGAAATTCGGTCGGGAGGACCACGGAATAGATAAAGATTAATTTTTTCTATGGGGAGGACATTATTGAAGCGGAAAAAATATATGACACCGGTAGTTTTGTACCATATAATTAAAAGGCATTATAAAAACCTATCATGTTTTTAAAAATAAAAACCTTTTTAATGAACGCAATATATATTCTAGTGCACGCAAGCTAAACAACCGCTTATGGATAAAATACTACACCGGAATTTCAATCCTAGATCTTCTATTGGTCGCAATAAGATATAGTAGATAGATTTTTATTCTAAAATCAGTCACAGACCATACCAGTTTTATATAAATATATAAATAAATAAAATCTAATCCAGAATATAATCTATCTCTGTGCATGCAGATCCGTTCAGCCGTTCTGACGTTACAAACATCCATCCATCCATCCATCCATCCAAACTTTCGCATTTATATTACTATAGAAGTATAGCTAATAGGATAATTTTGCAAAAAATCCATATATAATTTATTATAATAGCTAAATGCGTAATGCCTATGAAAACTAATTAAATAACCACTGCAATACTTGAAACAATACGAAAACATGTACGTATGTATGTATGTACATACTTCGTCAAAGCAATAATAATAATATTAAAATCCATGCATCCATTTTATCTAATTACATTACTACGTTTTTAGGGTTCCGTACCTCGAGAGGAAAAAAGGAACCCACATACGATCACTTCGTTGTGCGCCTGTGCTTTTTCTCGCGAACTCGTGGAGGTATCAAGTTGAAATTAATATCAAATACTTAATTCTACGGTCCCTTGGAGCTGTAGAAAAATCAAGCTTCAATCGGCAGTTATGCCGCGTATTTTGACACTCGCCAATAAATCAAAACCTAGATCTAGAATCATGAAATTTATCAAGAAGCAAGGTCTCACTGCACAAGTATAGGAAAAAAATCCGAAAATTTATAATTAAGAAAGAAAGAAAAATCTTTATTTGAGCACTTCTGCAGAAAAAATAAACATAAACCGTACTATAATTCTGTGCTTAAACTTAACACTTACATGCAAAATCAGCACTGTATTGTACAGCAGTGCAACAACCAGGTAAGCCACTCAGCTTATGAGGGACTCCAGGTCTCTCAGACACGAAACCACTATAATGGCGCACATCTGAGGTACCAGGTTTCCGTACTCATAGGGTGTCGAATTGTTTGTGAGGTGCTACCAGTTTAGCGCCATAGCCCATAAGTAAGCCAGTTATATCACAGCTGATTAATTACGTGTTGTCATGACATGTTTCTTGTTATTTGGTAAAATAATTTACAATGTCTGGTGGTACGAAACCCTGTGTGCGCGAGTCCGACTCGCACTTGACCGTTCTTTTGGTAGGTATATTGCTTAAAATTTTGATGCTGTGATTTTAATTATTATTCCAAAGGCTTTTAAATAGAAAACGTATTATAAAAAGCTATCTAAAACAAAAAGTGGGTATTCCTTTCTGTTTTATTGACTACGGTTTTATGATTTCAATTTTTAATACCTATTTAATTCATAATTAGATTATTAAATGCAATGTAAAAAACAAATTATCCCAGGTGCACTAAAGGATTTTTAATTTATAACGAAACATCCAGTATATTTCTATTATGTAGTAGGTATCTGGCGTGATTGAGTAACAAACATCCATCCATCCATCCAAAGTTTTGCATTTATAACATTAAGTATTAAAATAATTATAAATATTAAATATAGATGAAAAGGAAACACTAGTTATACACTTAATTTAGCAATTCACACAAATACTGCCGTCGCGTCGGCGCCATTTTCCCACCGATATACCCTCGAGTTCCAAGTCTAGTGTTGCCAGCTCTACACTAAAGTCGATCACCGTAGAGGCAGTGATGCCATGTACACTCGCTTCAATTTTTACCTCTAACAGTATGTATAATAATATAATCCATCCATAATTCCCACGGGATTCGGGAAATTTAAATACCTAAATCCACGCGGACAAAGTCGCGGACATCAGCTAGTTCTGTATAAATGCACCTTTATCCGCGGGTATCAGCGAGTCATTCAGCGAGTCATTCGATGACTCGCTCGCTCGCTGAAGATTGAAGGACAAAACAACAGACAAACGTACTTTCGCATTTATATTATCAATATATGATATGATTACAAATTACAATGATTGTTCAGTAATTATTATCGAGAATTTTTCTCCACTACTTACCTCCTATAAGAAATCTACGGGGAAAAACATTCACACTGGTTTCAATTGTGAAGATCATCTATTGACTATTGTATCTACTTGTGCATACAACCAACTTGCGAACTACTGAGTACTAGTGAGTAAGCCTTCTGACTGGTAAAATTGACAATAACACTAAGGTGATGACAACTCAGTCAAATTAGCAACTCATGATCAAACTTAACACGCTTTAAAGTATGAAAGTTGAGATGTGACGTCATCAAATTTCAACACACTTTTTTTATTTATTTATTTATATATTTAGTATCGAACTTAAAAACTAAACATAAAAATTTAAAGGACATGTACAAGGACAACTTATCTCTAGAAGAGATTTCTTCCAGCAGCCCTAGAATGTGAGAATGGTGAAAAATAGATAAAGCTGAGTAGGTACTTATAAACTAGAGTAAAAACTTTTCAAAGTAAAGTAACTTTGTAAAGACATCATAAAAATAGACATATAATATATATGTCACCGTAAGATTGTAAAATCAGTTAGATTATAATCTAACGGTTTCTATCCCGCGAGATTATAAACTGTCGTAAGATTGTGAACCGTTCAATGTTCTGAGTATTATTTTATGAAATATTTATTGTTTTTACGTTTTCTTGTCTCTTTCTTGTACAGTTCGCGCGCGAGTTGAATGCAGAATAAATGTAAGTGTCACCATACATTTACTCTGCATTCAACTCATGCGCGAACTATAGTTTAGGTTAGGGTTTGACATGTATATTCAGGTCGCAGGCCGGGCACTTAGGTTCTATCGGGTTAATATACCACTACAGCCCATTAACGTCCCACTGCTGGGCACAGGCCTCCACTCTCATAGGAGAGCGGGAATTAGAGCTTAGACCCACCACGCTGCTCCAATGCGGGTTGGCGGGCTATCGGGTTAATATACCTAATATATTACAATTTACCGAAAAATAACGCGTTAAATTGTAAGCAGTATGTTCCGGTTCACAATCTGTCGACAGTTTATAATCTATCGAGATAAAAAACGTTATATTATAATCTAACGGTTTTTACAATCTTACGGTGACATATACATGAAATACACAAATTAATAACTTACATACAAAATAAAGTACAGTATACATATATTTTTCTTAAATCTATATAATAGTTCAAAATCGTTCTCATAATAAAAACTAACCGAGGATGTCAATTTTAGGTATTTTGGAAGACCTATTAATCAGTAAGAAATAATTTACCTATTTTTCACATAGGCATTATTCCTATTATGGCCCTCTATTGAACTGTATTTTTTCGATGACCTGCATGCTTAGGTGTTCATCAATTCGAGCCATTTTCGGCTCGCTATAATGAGTATTAGTCACTTCCTAGTTCCTAATTACAGCCTCGTTGGTCTAGTGGTTAGCATGTTCGACCGACGAGGTCCCGGGTTTGAGTCCTAGGTCGGGCCATAAAAAGTATCAGGATTTTCTGACAAGATATTAGCAGTACAAGCCCGGAGTTAGAAAGTTGGCAGTGTCTCACCCCATGCCTCGGAGAGCACGTTAAACCGTCGGTCCTGCACCTGATCTCTCGCTGGTCGTGTCGCATTTTCCGTCCCATCGGGCTATGAGAGTAAAGGAACAGAGAGTGACCTGTGTTTGCGCACACACTTGTGAACTATAATAATTATTATGTCCCGCGCAGATGGCTAATCTCTCTGGAGATACGCCGCCGTGGCCGAAATTCGATCGGGAGGACACACAGACCACTCAACCGGAGGACATTACTGCCTACTGACTGGTATAATTGACGAATGAGAAGCGTTTAGCTATAAAACATAGTTAGGTTACCTCACTATGTTTTCCTTCACCGTTAAAGCAAGTTATATTAAACTTATTAAGGGTTGCAAACCTACCTTTCAGGTACGCAACCCTAAAAAGCACGTAAGTCTGAAATGTTAGAGCCCGGGGATCGAACCCCCGTCCATGGAAGTGAAAGCCGAGCGTCTGAACCGCTAGGATATCACTACCTTATCAGGAAATTATTTATATAAGTTATAATCATTGATTAACCTTGACTCTCACTTGGTGGTGTAACGATGCAGTCGACGGTGAATCCGGGCCAAGTTCATGTTCCAAGTTCATATTCTATATTATATTTTGCATTATTCATTAACAAAGTGTCATATTTATGCTAATATAATAATAGATGTGTAGGTGTGTCTGTCTCTTAAACTTTCACGGCCGCCGCCTATCTATTTTTATACGACTACCTGAAAAAAGGAGTTTGTTTTCAGGGTATTGTTTTCAGGGTTCATGTATGTATGTATGTATGTGAGTTTCTATATTCCACCATAACTTCTATACGCCTGAACCGATTTTGATAAATGAGGTATCGTTAGAATCCCTAGCTTATTCCGGGTGACATAGGCTAGTAAAATTTTAAAAAAATTGATGGGGTGACCATGGTCCCGCATTAAAGACTAAAGTTAAAAAAAAATATTCGAAAATAAGATTAACTATATAATCATCATCTAGAAAATGATGAGTAGATTCTAAAAATATATAACACTATAGTTCAATATCCAGTGATTTACAAAAAATATCATTTAATAAAAATGTGAATAAGATTCCAAAGGTAATTTCAATACGGGCTACGGCAGAGCAGCCGTATTTTTTAATAATTTTAATTATATTCAATTTTTTGGAAAGCTTTATCAGAGATAACAGTCCGGCAAACTTATTTGACCCGATGACAGCATCGCTTGTAACTATAAAAGTAAAGTTAGACGCGTCGCGTCGCTTCGACTCTGTGCAGTGGTATTTGAGCCAAATTGATCCCATTTAATTACCCACCTTCGAAATCTAAACCTTACCCTAACATGTCATATTTAAAGTCACGGTTACCTTACCATGTTCTTTCAATATCGTTGAAGTAATACAGTACCAAATTTCGATTCGATAGGACATATTATGGAAGGTAGTCAGATCCAGATCCCCTCATCAACTATTAAAGAGCTGGTGATCTTCAAACGGCTGAACAGATGTTCACGAAACATGGCTAAGAACACTTGGGATAAAATTATCCATGACACAAAAAAAATAAACGAAAATCGGTTCATCCCTCTGGGAGCTACGATACCTCAGACAGATACACAAACAGACACGTTCAACTTATAACACCCCTCTCTTTTTGCGTCGGGGGTTAAAAACCAAAAATATACATGCATAAAAATTCATTCCAAAGAAGTGTAGGAAATCCTATTATCGTAAACAACACCTCTGTGGTAGAGATACCTAATTTAGATTTAGTGATCTGCGATTATCGTTGATTGACCACAATCATTTAAAATTCTGATAGGTACGTTATTAGTAAACATAAACAATATTGATAATATGAATTTTAATAATTATAGAAGATAGAAGGCCATATCGATAAAAATGCTAATCTACTTAATTGCGTAATTAATTATTTTCGCTCAACGTAAAAGAGGCTAAGATTAAGTTTTCCTTCAATTTATAACACTTTTCAAACCTTACACTTTTTACCCTCGACGAAACGGAGACGGTATAATTATGTGTTTGCCCTTAGAGGTTGTGTGTTTGTTTGTTTGTGCACTTTTTTGTTACCATTTTTCTCAAAAAGTACTGGGCCGATTGAGATGCGGTTTTTTGCATTAGATGTGTATAGCTTGTGAGAAGGTTCTTAGATATATTTTAGGACCAGGCCTGACCAGGGAAAATTCAGAAATTATAAATTCCCAAATTGACCCTGCCGGGGATCGAACCCGGGACCTCCGCACGTTAAGGCAACAGCGCTACACACTGCGCCACGGAGGTCGTCAGGAGAACTTAAGTACCTTACCTCACTCTTAACTTAATTAAGAGTGAATAGGCATCTTCTATGGTAAATCTATGTGGTACAGTATGTATCTTGCGATATTCACCACACCACACAAATCTTCCAAATTATTCTCAACATACGTTTCACTCCGACACCGGAGCGTCTTCAGGAGATGTTGACTCGATAATGCTCGATTATAAAAACCCCTTGCACTTTTGACAAAATATGCAAATGGCTAACAAAACGTACGTGGAACTTTTATAAGGAGTCGCACACACTAGCACGACGGAACAAAACGTCGTTCCCCTCCGACACGGGCGTTTCACGCACACGTTTTGTTCCTTGCCCAGTGCCCCGACCTTATTGTAAAGGACTACAGTTAAATCTAATGTACAAAACTATGGAATAAACTTAAATTGTGAAACTATTTCGGATATCCGAGAGTTTCGGATAGTTTCCGCTATGGATTACTTATACATCCTTATTATATCTAAGTATGAAACTTTAAAGAAGCGAAAAAAAAATCAGTACAAGGTGAACAACTTTAACAAAAATCTATCACAACAAAAGCAAGTGTTTTGAATTAATTATTCAAATTATTAATTAATTATTATTTACATTTGAATATTTTTTTTCTTATCAAACATCACGGGATCCGGTCACAAGCCGGTTTCCGACCGATAGACCGTGATAAAAAATGTTCGACTAGGTCAGTACTTCAAGGGATAGAAATAATATATAAAATATATTTTTTTATTTAAATTATAAACTTTTATGATTGATTAAAATCGTTGAGTCCGATAATCCGTTTTTACAACATAGAGCAAGTAGAAAAAACCGACAAAGTGCGAGTTGGACCTTGGAGTTGGAGTTGGAAGTTGAGTCGGATATGTACTCGTGTGGTTGAGTGGAGTCTTTCCAATAGGTTGTTGAACTCATGATGAAATCGTGATACTAGCACAGAATAGGTAATAGTACGTATACTAGTTAAAAACCTAACTCTAGAACGTCAAAGCGTGTCACTCACGCATTTCGCTAAGAAGGTATCTGCGATTTATTTACTTCTCTTCTATAATATTATGAATTAGAATGTAAAACGTCATAAATGCAGCCAATTACCAATGCAAAGTGTCATACGGCTCGGTTTATCATTAAACCGTAGAATCAAGTTTAATATAAAAAAACGTGTCAAATTGTTGATTTTTTCATAAAATTATTTTGTTAAGTCCAGTATGACAATATACTTCAGCTCGTATGTCCTTACTGTTCCGGCTTCGTGCAAAGACGTCTTCCTCAGCTCAGACTTTTGGCCTGAGGGCATAGTTTACCGTCGCTTCGGAATCCCTACTGTTTCATAATTATTTTCATATGTATTAATATTATTTTATTGTGTTATATGTTGTATTATGCATAGGGCTATGGGCCTAGTTGCCTGATGTAAACAAATAAATTAAATAAATAAAAATATGCTCACTAGGCATGGGGAAAGAAAAAATATTATCAGTATACTGTTAATTCTACTTATTAATGCTTAATAGGTATTCTATAGCGACCTATAAAAAGCTCAAGAGTCTGTCGTATTTAAAAAAAGCTGAATGGAAAATTCTGTGACGTAGTTATTTAAAACTGGCTGGACCGTAGAGAATAGCTGCAAAAATATCGTAAAAAATGTGAAGCGTCATTATTTATAATTTGCAATAGGTAGTTTATTTAAGGATACTTAATCTGTAAAAATAAAACGCATATTTTTGTGGTCTCCTTCTACAGATTTAGTATCCCATGGAAAGGCCTTCCACTATGGGAATAATGAAAAGGGGTCATTAGTCACGACCTTCAGCTCTGAGCAATACGATGCATAGAGTAACCTATAGTAGGTAGGTATTTGCTCGCATTCTCATCTTGGCTTATTTTCCATTAAAACGTGTTTAATGTTGTTTTCTTTCATTTGAAGTGACGTAATATTAATAATATTAAGTATGTTTTGCTTATAAATGATACCGGTTTTGCCCTTGTGTTGATCTGGAATAACTAATCTGATTTAATTAGCTGCCTTTTTCTCGTTAGTAGCAACTTTCCGAACAGGTGGAAGCTGATATAGGGTTGTCGCCGTTTTGAAAAGTAAAATAATCATCGAATACCTATCTGTATTTCAACCCTTTAAAATACCCTGGATAAAATTTGGCACACAGATAAATTATAGTTTGGAATAGTACGTAGGCTACTTTTTATCCCGGAAAATTAAAGAGTTCCCGCGGGAACCAAAAAACCTCAAATGGATGCTTGTTACTCAATCACGCGAGAATAGCTGATCAGATCTATATACAATTTGGCACAGAGATATATTATAGTCTGGAATAACATGTAGGCTACTTTTTATCCTGGAAAATTAAAAAAGTTCCCGCGGGAACCAAAAACCTCAATCCACGCGGATGAAGTCGCGGGCTTGCTATTTTTCATCACTTGTTTTTTTTTATAAATTTCAGTAAAGTCGTTCTTCTTTTCCCTTTACAAATAAATTAGCTGTAGTTTATTCATCACCCACTTCATTGCTGACTCATCTTCTCAGAATGAGATGCGTATTATTATTTTTTATCCACTACAAGCTAGCCCTTGTATAGCGATGGATACTAAGGCCACCCGTGCGAAATCGAATACATAATTCTTTATATAATTAATTATAATTACTCGGATTTTAACTATTTTTTGATTATTTATGCGTAGGCTTGTCGTCGTAATGACCGACAGTGTCGTATTCATGTCGCATTAGTTTTACTAATTATTTAGGGTTGCCACTTGCCAACTGCACTAAAATATCAACTTGAAGAAAACATCGTGAGGAAACAACTACTTGATCTGTGATGTCTGCCAATACGCATTTGACGACCTCCGTGGAGCAGTGTTACGCTGTTGTCTTAACGTGCGGAGGCCCTGGGTTCGATCCCCGGCAGGGTCAATTTGGGAATTTATAATTTCTGAATTTTCCCTGGTCTGGCCTGGTGGGAGGCTTCGGCCGTGGCTAGTTACCACCCTACCGGCAAAGACGTGCCGCTAAGCGATTTAGCGTTCCGGTACGATGCCGTGTAGAAACCGAATAGGGGTATGAGTTTAATATAACTACCATGCCCCTAACAGGTTAGCCCGCTACCATCTTAGACTGGATCGTCACTTACCATCAGGTGAGATCGCAGTCATGGGCTAAGTCTAACTTGTAGTCGATAAAAAAAAACTGCTTCATTTTTGTTTAGTGATAAGGTATCTTTGTCTTCCAGATGAGCAGTATTACTCGATGCCAAGGCTATACGAGCTGGATGACTATGAGGAGTGCTTGGGCAAACGGGGCGCCTTCTGCCTCGGATCATTCCACCTAACAGCAAAACGATACAGCCCACTGCTGGACGTCATACAGGTAATAACAATAATCATACCTACTTCTTTGCTTCATACCTACTTTTTGTTATACCTACCGTTTTGTTTATTAAGGTAGCACTGTAAAGATTTAGATTCGTAAATGAAATTGTATGTTTGTAATTAGTTATTCCAATTTATGCATGTTTTGATAGCCTTTATTAGGTTGTACAATTAACATTATTTACCTATTTGTATGAGTTTGATTAATAACAACAATGTATTTAGTGTGCTGATAAATAATATAGATAAAACATCTAAGTTTGACGACCTCTCTGGCGCAAGAGGTGAGCGCTGGCCGCTGTGGTCTTATTGTGGGAGGTACCGGGTTCGATTCCCAGCAGGATCAATTGGGAATTAATACGTTTTTAATTTTCTCTGGTCTGGTCTAGTTCTTGTTACCACCCCACCGGCAAAGGTGTACCGCCAAACGATTTAGCGTTCCGGTACAGTACCGTGCAGGAACCGATAGGGTATACTGCCGTACCCCTAATAAGTTAGCCCACTACCATCTTAGACTGCATTATTACGACGTACGTTGAGAATAATTTGAAAGATTTACGTGGTAAATATCGCGAGCTACAAGTGCAAGGTACGTACCACATTAACTACTACCATGGTAACATTTAGTGTGGCACAATGTGAGAGTAAATAGTTTTTTTCTTTCTTTCTTTTTCTTTACTGTGGCGGATGTTAGCGAATTAAATTCCACATATTAGGTAGTTCCTTAAATAATTGGGGAACAAACTTCCTGCAATTTTATCATATCGACGTATAGGTAGCTACATATTTAAATCAATAATTCTACATATTAATTTCTAATAGAAAACATTTATCTTATAATTGAATCAAATAACTGACCTAACGTATACCTAGTAATATATATTTTTTTTAAAGTTCAATCACGCAAGAATATAAGATATTGTAATTAAGTTTCAATTTTTATTATAAGGAAGAGACCACAACCTCGAAGTCAATCAAACACCATCAGTATAATTGAAAAAACAATAATAAATAAAATCATCGAATATTAACAAGAAAACCTCCAAAATATGTTACAAGGAACACCTATAATCATCAAATCGCCAAAAAAATAACGACTCTTTAAGTTATGAACTTGAAAATCCCAAATCTCTAAGTTACCTTCGGCAAAAATTCAGTTTGGTATTTTCCGTAACGGGTCTCAATCGCCATTTTTAGCGTCATATTATGCGGTCCCACATAGAAGGTCATTGGGTCCCACAAACTTAACTGGTGGCCAAAATTGGAACTAGTTTTTATGCCTGTTTAGTTTTTGTTTTTATTTTATCTACTACTAGCTGATGCTCGCGACTTCGTCCGCGTGGGTTGAAGTTTTTTGGTTCCCGCGGGATCACACAGTTAGGAAGTCCATGAACATTTTTTATTTGGAAATTAAGGGAAAATGTTTTTTCTTTTCTTTTATTTTTCCGTCAATTTCACAATGTTTTTAATAGTTATTCTGCTATTCGGGATAGAGACAAATACAACATATCAAAATTCATGAAAATCGGTCCAGCCGTTCTAGAGTTACAAGTGTTCGAACAAACCCGACTTTACTTATTTTATGTAAGTACTTATACTAATATAATATTATAAATGGGAAAGTTTTGATGGATGGATGGATGAATGTATGGATGGATGGATGTTTGTTACTTAATTACGCCAGAACGGCTGAACGGATCAGGATGAAATTTGGCAATAACAGATGGGGTACTTTATATACCGGAAAATTGAAGAGTTCCCGCGGGAACCAAAAACCTCATTCAGCATCTAGGAATCAGCTAGTTTTTCATAGATACTAGCGACGCTGTCACCGGGTCAGACAAGTTGGTCTGACTATACCAACTCCGTGCATATGAAGTAAACCAAAAACCATGTCTAGCTCGACTTCTTCCGTGAGAGCCGTAGACGGAAGTTGAGCAAACAGTGCGCGAAGTCTGCATACAAACTCTTCTTTCTGCTTCGTTTTGAATATTTCACGGTAAAGTCGATGCGGTGCGGCGGTATACGTGGCCCTATGGAGGGTAGAGGTAAGGACTAAGGAGTGTTATCTCTGTATTATAAAAAGTGTGCGTCGAAATGCACCACATTGGGGGCGCCACATTAGCATCAAGGTAAATTTAAAAAATATTATTAGAGTAGGTTTGAGAAATAAACAAGGAAAGAAAACATTCATCATTATTTTGTACAACGTAAGCGGTAAGTTGTTGAAATTTTCAATAATTAACAATTTTAGTCGAATTCATACCATACCCTTTGCTACAGTAGCGCCGTTGTGGAAGGTTTTTGAACTGATATTTTCAGCAACCATTATTTTACCAACTTTTCTCCCTTAAGAGATTTAAATACTCCTTACCTCTACCCTCCATACGTGGCCTGTATTGCGCCGGACCAAGACTCCACAGAGTGTTTAGGAAAGTGAGGGACCTTACAATGACCGGATTAGACTGATTTGATATACAACAAGGTTGTTATTTAGCCATGCAAATTGTAAGTAAACTAATGCCAAATTCAATGTTAACTTTATTCAACGATTTTGGTTTGTATTTTGGCCTCCATTTTTGTTATTTTCTCCCTTTCATCTCTTCCTTTCCTTCATTTCTACCTTATTTTGTACTTTACCTTACAATGACCGGATAAGACTGATTTGATTAGTTATACAACAAGGTTGTTATTTAGCCATGCCAATTGTAGGTAAACTAATGCTAAATTCAATGTTAACTTTACAACTGTTTTGGTTTGTGTTTTGGCCTTCATTTCTGTTTTTTCATTTTTTAGAACTTAAAATTAGGTCCTACTAATTAAAAATATGTTTGCCTTTTAAATTAAAAAACTACTTAATTAAATTTACAAAAAATACACGCCGTCCAAGTGATCGTTAATGGGCATGTCATACTGCCTCGTTGGTCTGTTCATGTTGATATTCATGTTCGACTGCGACCGACGAGGTCCCGAGTCGGGCCATAACAAGTATTGGGTTTTTCTGACAAGAAATTCTCAGTACTAGCCCGGAGTTAGGAAGTTGGCGGTGCTTCACCCCCGTGCCTCGGAGAGCACGTAAAGCCGTCGGTCCTGCGCCTGATCTCTCTCCGGTCGTGTCGGATTTTCCGTCCCATCGGGCTATGAGAGTAAAGGAACAGAGAGTGCACCTGTGTTTGCGCACACACTTGTGCACTATAATATCGCCCGCGCAGATGGCTAATCTCTCTGTAGATTGGCCGCCGTGGCCGTAATTCGGTCGGGAGGACATTAATGGGCATGGTGCCCAAAACGCCTTTTGCCTTTTTATCAAAATAGTTGGTGTTTTAGCGTATCTCCTACCCCTGATCTCTGAGTGCGGAACATGCCTACCGGATGCTATACCGGCTAAGTCGATACGATGCGATAAAGTAACAAGTTAACAACACAATTTATTCTGATAATAGATCTCTATATACATAAATATGATTTTTGTATACACTTATTTGAACGTCAGTAATATGTAAAACGTGATGTTGGCAATAATTTACGGGATCATAAAACAAAGCTACATTTTCTGGGATGACAAGTAACCTGTATCCAGGTCTTCAACCACCACCATATCGCAGCCACAGTTACCCTGTTGTGGCGTGATTGAAGAACAAACAAACAAACACCCTTTTGCATTTATAATATTTATACGGATCACCAGAATGATTAGTCGGAGTGAACGAGGTCAAGGGCTAAAATAAAATTAACTTCATACAAAAAAATATACAAAAATTTCATTCAATATTTTCGCGCAGTGCATAAAATTAAACTTTATACAACGTAGAGATATTTTTTTTTCTAAATAGTCCACTTAGACCGAACCCGACACCTTTGCGTATTGCGCAAAGCGAACTAACCGCAGCGCCAGAGAGGTGAATACATAAAAATAAATCAAGCAGATTCTCATTCATAATTAATCAAAAGTAATTTTCTGATGTCAATGAACTCTGTGCAAAGTTCAACGTCCCAAAACTCACGTTTAAACTCTTTCTAATCTCTTTTTAGGGTTCCGTACCATCCTTGTAATAATAATATTCATCTAACAATGAGGTAAATAATGAAGCTTTTATTTAATATTATTTATTATTTAATTATTATAAGAAGAAAAATTATAAATATGAAAGTGTGTCTGTCTGTCTGTTACGCTTTCACGGCCCAACCGTTCAACCGATTTTGATTAAATTTGGTACATGGATAGGTTGTATCCCGGGGGAGGACGCAGGCTACTTTTTATCCCGGAAAATCAAGGAGTTCCCGCGGGAATCAAAAACTTAAACCACGCGGATGAAGTCGTGGGCATCATCTAGTTCTAGTGTAAACAATAAAGCTTTTATTTAATATATTATTTATTTATTATAAGAAGAAAAATTAAATAAAAAATGTTCAAAAATCCAAATAGATATACTCGGATTAAGGTTCAGACAATATCATCTAGTTTCTAGTCATTAATAGTTTACTAAAAGTATAGGGTTTTGACCACACGTCATTAAAGGTACTTACCTACTTATGCAAAATGTAAACTTGTTTTTTACTTTTAATTAAAATCATATTCAAACGACAAAAACAAAAGTGTATTTTAATTTCGGTCGGGTCTAAAACTCTAAGAGAATAAATTTACTTAAAATTAAATTAAAAATATTAAAATTTTGGAGCAATCTTGGATTGTTGGTTTGTCCTTCAATCACGCCGCAACGGAGCAACGGATCGACGTGATTTTTGGCATGGGTATAGTTGAAGACCTGGAGAGTGACACAGGCTACTTTTTATCCCGGGAAAATTAAGGAAGCTTTTTATCTAAAAAACTTATACCACGCGGACAAAGTCGCGTGCATCAACTTAATAGTTTTTGGATAAAAAGCTTCAAATATTTGCAAATTTTCATTCTGAATCCATAATAGGAACGATTCATGATTTATGCAGGCTATATTATCTATAGCCTGTTTACGCTTTTGGTAAAACCCAATCGCCAGGAGTTAACGTTCCGGTTTGATACCGCCTGTGTACCTATTCCATTATACACCTATATGTTTACACTTCCATATTTCTACTTTATTAGAGCATTCTAAACTTGATTGAAATGACGTAGGCTTGAGAGTTGAGTCCTTTGGGGCTTTGGGATTTTACTCAGCAATTTTACTTTTTTTTTATTCCATTACAATTTAGTCCTTGACCGTGATTACCTAGTACTAGTAATTATTCTGTGCCGTGATCTCTCCTGTTGCTAAGCAATAAAAAATAGTGCATTTTAAGATGGTAGCGGACTATCCTTTTAGGATATGGCAAATTCTAATGGCTGTTCCCTGATCGGTTGCTACCGTATCAGAACACTAAATTACTTGGCGGTACGTCTTTAACGGTAGGGTGGTAACCAGCCAATGACCCTAGCGGGGATTGAACACGGAACCTCCCACTTGTAAGACTGCCTCGTTTATCTAATGGTTAGCATGTTTGACTGCAGCCGACGAGGTCCTGGGTTGGAGTCAAACATGCTAACCATATATATATATGGGTCAGGCCATAGCATTGGATTTTTCTTGCAAGAAATTCTCAGTACTAGCCCGGAGTTAGGGAGTTGGCGGTGTTTCATCCCCGTGCATTCGGAGAGCACGTTAAGCCGTCAGTCCTGCCTGTGATCTCTTTCCTGTCGTGTCGGACCATCCGTCCTATCGGGCTATGAGAGTAAAAGAACAAAGAGTGCACCTGTGTAATTTGTATTTCACACAACTGAGATGGCTAATCTCTCTGGGGATCGGCCGGGAATTAGGCCGAAATTTGGTCGGTAGGACATTATTATTATTATAAAGACCTAGAAATTAAGTAAACCCGCTCTTACCCATTGTCCTAGGTGAGCGACAGAAGCGACGCGACGCGACGCCATATAAAATGACCAACTTGTCTACGCGACAACGTAGGCACACGTGAAGGGTCAGCTAATGTTTGCTATCGCGTCGCGTCGTATCGAATCGCGGTATCGCGTTTGTCGCTCACGTAGGAAAACGGGTAAGACTTATGCATCACCATTCATTACCGACCTACTAAGGCCTGCTTGCAGAAATGCCGGGTTAACCCTTTAACCCAGACTTAGCGGCTAAATGAATTAAATATGCACGCACCGCAAAATTAGGCACAAACCCAGAGTTAAATATTCAAAATTTAACCCACCCAAGTCGGTGGGTTAAATCTAGCTACATACATGAATAATAGCCATAGCCATTTTAACCCTGAGTTTACAAACTGCTTTTAAAAATTTCACCCGGTATTCTCCGCAAGCGGTCCTCAGTGAAATAACAATCAAACCAAACTTCGATCGATGCCATCGAATGAAAAAAGATACTTACAAGGTAATTTGTTCCAGAAATTCTCCAAAGACAAGAATCATTTCAACCACACACACATCCAGCGGGGCTACTGCCTTACAACCACCTGCGCTCACATAGATGGCGAATCTCTACCGCGCATCTTCGAAGAGTGCGTCAATAACCTCACCAAAACTACCTACGGCCTCGATACAGAACTATTACATGTGGAGTACTGCAGCACTGAGGTGCCAAACAAACCTGTTATAGATATGCCGGATATGATATTTGCGGTTATAGTCGGCCTGATCGTAATGGGAAATGTGGTTGGCACTGCGTATGATTTGCTTAGGAACCCGGATACTAAACGTAAGTGGTTGTCAATCTATTGTGCTTATTTTTGTTCATTCAAATCAAATCAAATCAAATATTTTTTATTCAAATAAACTTTTACAAGTACTTTTGAATCGTCAAGTGAATCTACCACTGGTTCGGAATGCCATTCCTACCGAGAAGAACCAGCAAGAAACTCGGTGGTTGCTCTTTTTAAATAATTCATTTACAATTACTATATCAATGTGTACATAAGTAACCGCTGTCCCCAGCATTGTTGGAGCGATCAAATCCATGCTCCTCTATCATTTACATAATCTTCAACAGTATAATAAGCTTTTTTCAGGAGCATACTTTTAATGGATTTCTTAAATTTGTTTATTCAATTCATGTCAAAGACGGGCAGACAGAAAGTAGCCCCATTCCCGCCGGTGGCACCCGTTCACGAGCATGACGCATGATCCAGCCATTGCTTCGCTCGACCATATTTGAGGGAACGTAACAATTCGATCAACAATATAATATCAACCGTCAGAGGTATTCTTAAATACACATCAAAAATTGCGGAACCGGCAGGATTTCAATCTGTTCACTTACCCCGTCAGTGCCGAACGGGTAAAGTGGCCTAGCGGTCAAAGGCGTTCCGGGCGCGATTCCCAGACGCCGCGCTGGGTCAAATCCTGTCGGTACCGCAATTTTTGATGTTATGTATTTAAGAATAGTTTAGAAACTTCCCTAGAGCAGGTAAACACAATATCAGAGGTATTGCTTTACTCGGAATTGACCTATTACTACCATTAAATTAAAGAAAGAAAAATATAAAGATAAGATTATTGTTATCTGATACTGATTACTGTTACTGTTGTTACTGTGATTACTGTTGTTGTTGATACTTACAAACGAGTCTAATGACTAAGTAATATTACACAGCAAACCGCTACCTGATGACGTGGTCGGCCCGGGTCAACTGGGGGAGGCTAACGGCCACATACGCTGAGGACCCTCGGCTCAGCGCTCTCGACCCGGTCAATGGCATGAAGTAAGTCATTATTAAACTACAAGTTAGCCTTTGACTGATCGGTTACCGGCACATAACAGGTTACCGACCGACTTACTACCGACTTAGACTGCATAATCACTTACCATCAGGTGAGATCGCAGTCAAGGGCTAGCTTGTAGTGGATAAAAAAAAACCTTTTCCGGTAGGGTGATATGTCTAGCAACGGTAATGTGACATTATCCATTCTATATTATAAATGCGAGTGTGTCTGCCTGCCTGCTACGCTTTCACAGCCCATCTCTTCAACCGTTTTCAACGAAGTTTGGTACAGAGATAGGTTGTATCCCGGAGAATGATATAGGTTAATTTTTATACCGGAAATTGAGATGTTCCCGCGGGATAATAGAAATTAATACACGCGGCCGAAGTTACATTGATTATTATTATCAAGATAATAACAAGATTAGTTATTAGATTAAAACATTTATGTTGTCCTTCTAAATATTTTTATCAATTCAGATAAGAAAATGCCGTTAGTCGTCTCAATTTTGGTATTCAGGGTTCACAGTAGGTACACGATTCACAGTACACAGTTACGATAGAAATATTTATTTTTACTAACGGACTTTATGGCCGTCGCCCTGGGTTCCAGGCTTTCCAGCTCTTCTGAGCCTTAAGAACATAATTTTTTTTTTATTTAACCGGTTTAACGGCTCTGGATTCTAGTCTTTCTGAGTAAAAACATAATATTATGTTGATTGTTTTAGAGCAATGACACTGATCGCCGTAATCGTAGCGCACTCTTCAATAGCACACTACATGACGTTTGTGTACAACCCGGCGTTTCTGGAAACTGTAAGTACATAGTCCATCTTCTTTTTTTGATCAGGCTCTTCTTCTTCTTCTTCCTTGAATAAGCGGCTTGCAGGGCTGGAAACCCAGTGTCACTTTGACCGTTACCGATATTGTGATCCCATCTATAGTTCCTGGCCGATATCATTTTGCAGTTCCCGCCAAGTACTAGGTGTTCCTGCGGGAATCATAAACCTTAATCCAAGCAAACGAAGTCACGGGCATCATCTTGTTGTTTTATAACATGTTTGCACCAATTTGATCTTGAATATAGAACCTGAGTCAATGGTAGCTATATTTTGTGTCACGCGCGGCTTACCTACGTACTACACATTGCACAAGATAAATACGAGTGATAGAGATAAATCGCGTGTGATAGTTGAAGTTAATTGCTTTTTTTTCCTTAGTAGCACATCCATAGTAATCATAATCATAATCATTTATTTGCTGATCGTAGGTAAGTACAATTACTAGTACCATTTACTATTAGTAACTACACAGTAAACAGATACAACCAGTATGGAAACTACCTAGAAACGTTCGAAACAGCCTCACTCACACAAACGTGCGCATCGACGAGACCCCAAGCGCTCGTCGCAGTGCCGTTGATGAATTGCTCAGATGATAATATGTACAATTGGTTTTTAAACATAATATGATGAATAAATAAAATAAATAAATTACTTATTATCATTCTAATGTTATCAGGTACAACAGCACCCGTTAACATCTCTACTGACTAACGGCACAGCTGTGGTGCAGACCTTTATCATTCTGTCCAGCTTCCTCCTTGGTTACAACGTGCTTCTGTCGCTTGAAGCCAACCCTAACAAGAAGACGGGGCTGACTTTCTGGTGGCAGATCATTCTTCATCGGGTCGTTAGGTAAATTTGAAAACCTGATCTAAATATACCTATCAAAGGAAAAGGTGACTGGCTGGTCTATCAGCGCACGGCTCAAACCACTGGATGGATCGGGATTAAATTTAGGATACAGATAGCTTTTATGACGCTAAGAAAGGATTCTTGAAAATTCAACCAAATTGTAATTTTTTTTTCTTTTCATGAAAGCATGAAACACAGTATTTGCAAAGTTTTCTAAATATTCAGTTCAGTTTATGTTTGATAGTTTGTTATAATAATACATACAAAACGAATCGAACCATCGATTTTGCACTTCAGGAAAAGTCACAAATTTTAGGAAAATTCTTTGTGGTCCGATAAGGACTTACATTTTAACGGACTTCAAATAGGGGGTTCTGTATTCGATCAGTATGTATATGTGTATGTATTAACATATTATGTTTGTTTGTAAACGATTTTCTCGGAAACCAATTGACCGATTTTAAGGATAATTCCATATCGTAATCTACATACTTTCAGGTGAGTTTTCTTATATAATACACCTTTTTTTTCGAGGGGAAAATCTTCCTAAGATACCCAACTTCTGGGGGAGAAGTCGGGTTATGTAGGATTTGTACCTACTAAAACCCCCCGGTGGCCACCCTCTACATATTGGGAGGCTCCGAGATCTCTATAAAGAACGCATCGGTGCCGTATATAATACACCTAGGTATCTTTCTGATGTACGATGTTATATACATAAATGGTCAGTAATCTCACCAATATTTTTTATTCATGGTCATGCAAGTAAACTTAGTAAATTTTATCTTATTTATCTAGAATAACACCCCTCTCGATGTTCGTGGTGGGTCTAACGGCGACGTGGTGGCGCCACATGAGCTCTGGTCCGCTCTGGTCCACTCTAGTGCAGGCCGAGAGCGACCGCTGCAGGAACAAGTGGTGGACTCATGCCCTCTACGTCAACAACCTGGTCAACCCTGACGAGAGGTGCCTCATACAGACCTGGTAAGATTCATGATACAAACTAGAATAACACCCCTCTCAATGTTCGTGGTGGGTCTAACGGCGACGTGATGGCGTCACATGAGCGCTGGTCCGCTCTGGTCCACTCTAGTGCAGGCCGAGAGCGACCGCTGCAGGAACAAGTGGTGGACTCATGCCCTCTACGTCAACAACCTGGTCAACCCTGACGAGAGGTGCCTCATACAGACCTGGTAAGATTCATGATACAAACTAGAATAACACCCCTCTCAATGTTCGTGGTGGGTCTAACGGCGACGTGATGGCGTCACATGAGCGCTGGTCCGCTCTGGTCCACTCTAGTGCAGGCCGAGAGCGACCGCTGCAGGAACAAGTGGTGGACTCATGCCCTCTACGTCAACAACCTGGTCAACCCTGACGAGAGGTGCCTCATACAGACCTGGTAAGATTCATGATACAAACTAGAATAACACCCCTCTCAATGTTCGTGGTGGGTCTAACGGCGACGTGGTGGCGCCACATGAGCTCTGGTCCGCTCTGGTCCACTCTAGTGCAGGCCGAGAGCGACCGCTGCAGGAACAAGTGGTGGACTCATGCCCTCTACGTCAACAACCTGGTCAACCCTGACGAGAGGTGCCTCATACAGACCTGGTAAGATTCATGATACAAACTAGAATAACACCCCTCTCAATGTTCGTGGTGGGTCTAACGGCGACGTGATGGCGTCACATGAGCACTGGTCCGCTCTGATCCACTCTAGTGCAGGCCGAGAGCGACCGCTGCAGGAACAAGTGGTGGACTCATGCCCTTTACGTCAACAACCTGGTCAACCCTGACGAGAGGTGCCTCATACAGACCTGGTAAGATACCTTTTAATGCGGACGCGTACGAAGCTATTTGTTTCCGCTAGGATATGGAACGCCCTTCCGGCGACTGTTTTTCATATCAAGAGTCAATAGGCATCTTCTAAGCAAGCGCGCTCCACCTTAGGCTACATCACTACTTCCAGCAAGTCTGATTGCAGCCAAGTCTATAAATTAAAAAAAAATACACACATACTTCCGAGATTCTTGCATAATAAATAGTCCTTCTCGGTAGGAATGTCATACCGAACTCCGTTTTTTATTCCCACGGGAACTTTTACCTCCTTTAGCACTTGATCTGTGAACACAGTATGAAAAATAAAATGAGTAAAATATAATTTTCGTACCACTTGCTCAAAAAAGTGACATTCTATGCCACAAAAAGCGAACATAACAATAGTCATTTTTAATCTGTTAAAAACAGGGAAAGAAAATTGTACTGAATTTCATTCATCCTCTAGGGGGAGAATGTGATTTAAATTTGGAATACTTATACTGAACTACATCTGTGTTTACACCATTGAGTTTATATATAAAGCATTATACATCTTTTTGAAAAAGGAATACGCATTTGTTCCGACGAGGCCGTATGAGCTTGATGCCTTTGGTTTTCCGAAAAAAAAATATTAGTCTAGGAATTTGCCGCGTTTTTGTTTTCTTCAAATACATAAACGTTATGTTTATTTTAATGTTCTATCTAAATGCTTATCTCATATTATTATTGTGTTAATTTTTTCGCAAATGGTACGAAAAGTAAAGTATTTTCCTCGGTGATAAAGCTGTCTTAGTCTTTGAACTTAAATCCCTCGCTACACTCGCGATTTAAATCGTCACCCGCGACAGAAGACACTGCTTTATCCCCTTGGTTAATAATCTACTATTTTCTTGCATCTCTTACGTGCATTCAAAGAATGTTCTAATTAATTTCCATACAGATTTAGAAATACCAGAAGTGTTTTTCCATGTATTACTCAAATTCCGGTATATGTACGTAACTAATACTGGCATCAAGCCAAGAACAACATAGTTGAGCCGCGACTGCGACTACGTCCGCGTAGTTTAATTTATTTTTCTCCTCAATTTTCCAGGATAAAAATAAATAAATAAAAGTTTATTGACCAAACACTACATTATACTACGTATACCTTACTAAATTTATACAAATACAAATTACCTACACATAAACTACGTGTGGTCAATGGGCCACCTCCTCAGCCCGTGCCACAGCATGAGAGATAGGTATATACCATCCAAACATCAACATCCAAGTAGTCTATGTCCTACCCTAGAATGTAACTTGTCATTGTCACGATACTAAATCATCAAAATCGGTTGAACAGATGGGCCGTGAGAGCGTAGTAGACAAACAGACAGACACATTTTCGTATTTATAATATTAGGATGGAAGCATGGATAGTTAATCACCTGAATTACTATGACCATTTGATGGTCGACATGCGACATTGGTGATATTGTGACCTTAACATTAACAGAGTGCGGTTTTGGCTAGACGGTGGAGATTAATTATGTAATACATTATCTTTATTTATTAGAGTAAATCTGACAGCTATTTATGATCTTTAATATTCATATTCAACCTAATCCATACTAATCATACTAATATTATAAATGCAAAAGTGTGTTTGTTTGTTGTTTTATTGGTTTGTTAGTTTGTCCTTCAGTCACGCTGCAACGGAGCAACGGATCGACGTGATTTTTTGCATGGGTATAGTTGAGGACTTGGAGAGTGATATAGGCTACTTTTTATCCCGGTATATTGAGGAGTTCCTGTGGGAATTTAAAAAACTTATTCCACGCTTCCGAAGTCTCGGGCATCAGCTAGTTTTATATAAATGCGAGAGTGTATCTGTCTGTCTGTATGCTAGGCTTTAACGGCCCATCTGTACAACCGATTTTGATGAAGTTTGGTTCAGGGATAGTTTGTATCCCGTGGAAGGACATAGGCAACTTTTTATCTCGGAACACTCAAGCTTTCCCGCGGGAATCAAAAAACCTTAGAGCATGCGGACGAAGTCGCGGGCGTCATCTAGTATTATAAATGAGAATGTGAATTTGTTTTTTTGTTACGCTGTCACGGCCAGCATCTTTTTAACATTAACTTTTTTATTTTTAACATATTGCTCCGGGGAAGAACATGGGCTACGTTTTATTCCGGAAAATAAAGGAGTTCTCGAGAAAAATACTTCAACTACGCGGATGAAGTCGCGGTATAATATAGTAGCGAATGCCCGCGACTTCGTCTGCGTGGTTTGAGGTTTTTCGGTTCCCGCAGGAACTCTTTAATTTTCCGAGATAAAAAGCCTATGCGCTATTCCAGACTATAATCTATCTCTGGGCTAAATTTCAGCCAGATCCGTTCAACTGTTGGGGCGTGATTGAGTAACAAACATCCATACATCCATCCAAGCTTTCGCATTTATATGATTAGTAAGAAGTAAGATAGGAAGTTATAGCTCAGAATCTATGTTTATCTCGGTCGTCATGATTAGGTATACCGTATACCGGATTATAATGGGCATGGAAAAACACTTCTGTTGTTTCTATATCTGTGTGGTAATTAGAACATTCTCTGAACGTGCGTGTCTGATTGCCAACGGATATGGGAAAAACTACATTTTACTCATTAGGTATTTTTTATTCTCTGTAAGTTGTCTTTATCTTTAAATGGTATCCATAATAAAAATAATAATGTCCTCCCGACCGAGTTTCGGCCACGGCGGTCAATCTCTAGAGAGATTAGCCATCTGCGCGGGAGATTTTTGACGATGGGTAGGAAAGGGGTATGGGTTTAAAATAACTGGCATGCCCCTAACAGGTTAGCCCGCTAACATCTTTGACTGCATCTTCACTTACTATCAGGTGAGATCGCAGTCAAGGGCTAACTTGTAGTGGATAATCCACACTAATATATTATTATTATAAATGCGAAAGTGTCCGTCTGTCTGTCCATCTGTCTGCTACTCTTTCACAGCTCATCTGTTCAACCGATTTTGCTGAAATTTGGTACAGGGATAGGTTATATACCGGGGAAGAACATAGGCTACTTTTTATGCCGGAAAATTATGGAGTTCCCCCGGAAAACTTAAACCACACGGACGAAGTCGCGGGCATCATCTAGTAAATAAATATAGTGCACAAGTGTGTGCGCAAACCCTACACGATCGGAGAGAGATCAGGCGCAGGGCCGACGGCTTTACGTGCTCTCCGAGGCACGGGGGTGAAACACCACCAACTTCCTAAACTAAAATAAATAAATAAATCCATAATCCATACTAATATTATAAATGCGAAAGTGTGTCTGTCTGTCTGCTACGCTTTCACGGTATAGTGAAATACTTTGATTAGCTGTAACTTCAGGAAGCTGTATTTAATAAATAATTCTTATAATGTTCCCTCAAAACTACAATAAAATAATTTAAATAAAAGTCATAAATTAGATCTCGAAAAATAATTGGCAGTGCAAAAAATCATATTCAGAGTTGAATCAATCAAGCAACTTGTATCCGCTTCTTAAAAAGTAGAGGATAAAAAATGATGTTACGAGTATAATAAAATTAAGGTGCCGGTGGAGGGTGAATTGCCCATATAAACGTAATACCAAAATAATTTGTAATTCGAAAATATTTCCACCATACTATGCGATTATTTAGATTGAACTTGTTTTTATCTAGGTCCCTGGATAATTATATTTTTAAAATACTTTCCAAAATTAAATGTAAGCGTTACGTTTGCGTTGCACGTTTTTACGACATCAATGACATGTTTTCTCCTTATTTGTTTCATATTAAACCCAACGATATCTTACGTACCTACTAATTGATCAGGAACATAGCCTATATTGTTAAGTTACAGAATAACAACACGAAGTTAAAATCACAAGTTTTCATTCATCATTTTTGGTATTAACGGAACAAGACTAAATGTATAACAAATTCTGAACGTTCATATTGCTATTGCACTTGCACGCGATCATGTGTCACCAGTCAAATAGAGTTAACAATGTACCGGCAAATTTATATTTGCGGGTTGAATAAATAGAAGTTGCGGGCGGCGATCGCCGGCCTCTTAAATAAAGACGTTATACCTATCCATATCCACGTTTCCTGTTAATTTAATTTGATAATCATTCTAAATTATCGATTAATGTAAAAAAGTGCGTTGACTTTTGATGACGTCAATTCAATCCTATTCAAAGAGCGCGTTTTGTGTTAAAAAAATGATTTGACTACTTTGTCAAATACCCAATTGATGATGATGAGGATGATTTGTTGTGGCCACAGATTATAATCTGTCCAACCATTTATTTTACTTTTGACATGATCTGTATGAAGTTACAATTATTATTCATAGACGCAAATATTTTTTACAATAGTGAAGCGGCGTACCCTTTTATCCGATATTTCGTAACTCGTATACTCATAGTACGAATTTCCTTTTCAAAATAGTCACGGAGCTGCAACTCTCTCTTGTCTTTTATGCACCACACATCTTTGGCGATGGATGGTTTCTATGATCTGACTGATTCATGTACATTAACTATACTTTTTTACATAAATGATTTATTTTAATACATACGTAATAGTTGATGTACATTAGTTAGATTTAGTAATTTAAACGTTTAGGTATGTTTATAAAACAATAAAAAATGTTGAGCAAAGATAAATAACTATCAATGTGTTAAATCTATTGAAACTTCTTCGTAAAGAAAGTCGATTGTTATCAAAAATCGAGTCAGTAACGCATTAGAACATCGTTGTACCGAGCTGGCAAAAGTAAAATAAATGAATGGACAGAGATTAACTACAAGTCTCTTTCTCCAGGTTCCTGGCAGTAGACATGCAGCTCTATGTGGTCACATCAGTGCTGCTAGTGCTGCTGGTGCGGCGTCCGCAGACCGCGGTCAAGTTGCTCTCTGGTCTCTTTCTGCTGTCCATACTTGTTAACTTCGCTATAACCTACCACTGGGATTTGACTATCCTGTTCCTTGGAAACCCTGAGTAAGTTGAACCTACTGTTTATTCCAAGTCAGCCCTTGACTGCGATCTCACCCATCTTATATTGTAATAATGATGCCTATAACCTGTCAGGAGTATGGTAGATATATTAAATCCATACTCTTCATCGGTTTCTACAATACATCGTACTGGAATGCTACCATCACCACGGACTACCTTCCTTGCAATCTAATATCCTCAACTTTGAATTGCTCAACAAGACTTTCGATGCAGTCACTCTCACACCAGATCAGTCCGAAAGTCAATGTATTAGCACCGAAAGACGTTGTCCTAGGATACCAACGTCTCTATTTGGCGCGAAATCTAATATCATCTTAGGTAATTTCCATAGAGTTTACGCTAATTTGAGTTTTTTAGAGCGCGAAGGAGATAAGTAGGGGAAGAACTTATTTTAATTTGTAAACTGCCGTGTCATTACTGAAATAAGTATCGAAGTATGGAAAAACGTGTGCAGTGTGCTTTGTGATGCATGTCGTAACCGCAAATCGTGTAGCCGCAACACACGATTTGCGGTTACAGCTTAGAAAAGTACTGAGGTGGATAAGAATCTAATTCATATCTAAAACAAGGAATTTGTTTTTTAGATACTACGAGTAGGTACGGACCTCAGTTACAAAGGCGTGTTTATTTCTGTTTTTCTGAAACTAAATTTTTTTACAGACTGATCCGCTGGCAATACCATGGCGTGCCTTCGTTCAAATGGCAGTACGCGGCACCGTGGAGCAGCGCACCGGCCGCTATACTGGGGCTCCTCCTTGCCTTCGTCTACCATCAGATGAGGAAGAACGAATACGACCTTCACAAGAACACTGTAAGTCACTCACTCACTTTTTCAAGTGGTAGGTAGTTAGGCACGTAGTCATGAATGAATCCTCCCATCAGACCAGACCATAGAACATTCAGAACATTTAGTTTTTAATAAGTAGAGAATCTTACTAAAGTCGATAAATCCATTATCCACGACCCTTGTTAGTTTTATGTTTAATTAAAAACCATTTAAAATTATCGCTTGCTTTTTTTTTGTCCAAATTTGTCTTTAATCACGCCGCATAATTGCAATTTGTCTTACATTGCAACGCTTTAACGTCCCATCTTTTCAACAGATTTTGATGGGTTGTATATCGCGGAAGAACATAGACTACTTTTTGTCCCGGTAAACTAATTAGTTCCCGTGGGAATTTAAAAAAATCCTTATTCCACGCGGACGAAGTCGCGGGCAAAAGCTGGCATGATAATAAATCTCTCGCGCAAATGGCTTATCTCTGCGGAGATTAGCCGCTTCAATCTGTCCGCGTCTAATTGAGAAAATTGTCATCATTAATATTTTTTTTGTGATTATTTTATTTCAGTGGTTCCGGATACTCTACCGCATGTCGGTCCCCGCCATGTTTGCGTGGATTATGGGCGGGTTCCTCGTAAAGGACTGTCAGGACAAGTTCCTGGTGACGCTGTTCTCGACCCTGGAGCGACCTGTCTTCGGCGTCATCGTCTCCATGGCCATGATCGGCTTCTTCTACAAACTTGACAGTAAGTGTTGTTACCACTGTGATAACTAGATGGCGCTAATTGCATCTATGACGCACTTTAGATAGACAGATAGATAGATAGATATTTTCTTTATTGCCATATAAACGTAAAGATATAAATTAATAAACACCACAGTACAGAAAACTATATAGTCACTTAACTAGCCTGTGATTTCGGGATAATTCTAAATTAAACTAGACGAAGAAAATATGATATTTTTATCCCGGGAAATCAGAAACGAAAATACATGCGATCTAAATACATAACAAGAAATCATGACCGACAGACAGACTGATCTATCAACGCACAGCTCAAACCACTGGATGGATCGGGCTGAAAGCTTACAGATAGTTTTTATGACGTAAGCATTCGCTAGGAAAGTCTTTTTGCAAATTCAACCCCGTCCAATGACGTGGTTTGAAATATTTATGAAAAGTTAAACCACGGCAGCGAAGCCGCGGGTAAAAGTTAGTACATTATAAAAATCCTTCCATAAATCATCAATTTCATAATAACTATAATTTTAAATTAATTAATTCAACTAAATTTATCATAATATATTTCTGTGAATTATATTTATCATATGCCTATTTTAGTATCAACTATAGAAATATTATAAATGCGAAAGTTTGTTTGTTGGTTTGTCCTTTAATCACTCAGAGCAACGGATAAATTTGATTTTTGCATGGATATAGGGTAGTTTACCTGGAGAGTGACATAGGCTACTTTTATCCACGAAAATTAAGGAGTTCCCGTGGAAATTTAAAAAAACTTATTCCACGCGGACGAAGTCGCGTTCATAAGCTAGTTGACTAGGTATTTAATTTTATAGACTCTATTAATCAATTAACCATAGCCAGTTTCTAAGCCCTCGTAAATAAATTAACCTATAAGATATTTTTTTATAAAGATCAATAGATCATAGCGTTTCATAGCTACCTACCTACCCTTACTGACCTTGGCGATAGGAATTTATAATTCTTTAGGTATTGCATTGTGTTAAAGTAATAAATGTATTATTTCAGACTATAATCTTTATCTGTGCCATATTTCATCCAGATCCGTTCAGCCGTTTTGGCGTGATTGAGTAACAAACATCCATGCATCTATCCATCCATCCGAACTTTCGCATGTATAATATTAGTACGTATAGATTTCTATTACTTACATAAGTGTGTGTACCTATAATATCACTCACCCCATCGTCACATGGGTATAACTAATTTTAATTTTACCCTATCGTTTTTTTTACTCGACCCTACATAAAAATAATAAATTGAAAATTTTGAAAAACAGTTGGAGTAACAGGATAGGACCAAATTTCGAATCGATCAGACTGATGAAGTTGCTCATCCCTTCAATAACTAGAGTAGAGCTGATGATCTTCAAACGGCAGAACAGATATTCCTGAATTATAGCTAAGAACACTCGATCAAGTTACCTTTGAAACGAAAAAAACAAAATCGGTTCTTGGACACACTTTTCTAAATATATCCTGTAGAGTAGGCCGATGTTTCAAGCTCAGAATTATTGTCCCTAAAGACACGCGATGTACCTAATTAAATCAAGGTCTCTATTTGATGAGGCATCAGAGAAAAAGCGTTTTTTGTTTCCCCGATAAAGGGTAGTTTATCTTTCATGAGAATAATATATTCCTCTTTATTACACACTATGAAAATTTATAGTAAAATCGTGTAAAAAAGTTTAATTTTTCTTCCCATTAGTGAGTACCAGCGTCGTACTCATTTAACTTCGATCTAGCCTAATTACCTAGTTTTACTAAAATTTATCTTATGTACTAAGAAGTCTTTCTTGATAAACTTAGACATTTTGTTCACGCGTTCTTTTAGCACTAGAAACACTACACTGTCACTTATCACTATGCACTAACACAAAAGGTTTAGGTTTATTTCATTAGCTCTGTATAACACACTATGAACATAATATATGGTCTAAAAATCGAGTAAAAACTTACGTGAAATCCCAAAATCCACGAATTCCCATTTCCCACGTATTTGAAGAATTTCACCATAGTATATTAAATTACCTAATCTACAGGTTGATGTAATGAAGTTGTTTCTCATAGCTCTTTCATTAATTTCATCAATATTCTCAGGTATAAGTTGGTGGATCCTCTCGTGGCGCACATGGCAGGTCCTGGGAAGGATGTCGCTCTCCATTCTCCTCATACACTGGACGTACAACCTCTCTCTGCTAGCAGTCAAGACCAATCTAGCACGGACATCCTTCTTTGAGATTGTAAGTAAAGACGTGTTGATATTTTTACATGTTATCTCTCTTCCCAAGGAACAAGAAGCTTAATTCGGTATAATCCGCTAAAAATGAGCACAAATCTATGTGCAGCAGCAGTATGTGATACATACCGCCCACCTTCCCGCTTCTTAAACATGCAGGAAAAACAAAACAACTAAGCAAGCAATAATAATATGCCCACCGCCACCACACCATACAACATATCTTTCAAAGCACTATCAGAGTATGGAGGGTAGAGATAAGGAGTGTCATCTCTTATGGGAGAAAAGTTGAAGAATTGACCAGTGGTTGCTATAAATAACAGTTCAAAAACCTTCCACAGTGGCGCTGGTCGGCTGTTGTAGGCAAAGTTTATGGTATGAATGTAGCAATTGTTGATGAAGTGAAGTATGCCGAGTTAAAAAAAAAAAATTTAATCGCCGATTAAAGTAGTTATTTATTAAAATTTCAACAACTTACGTTGTACAAAATAATGATGAATGTTTTCTTTCCTTGTTTATTTCTCAAACCTACTCTAATAATATTTAGTGCTTCCTTTTAAATTTACCCTGATGCTAATTTAGCGCCCCCAATTTAATGCATTTCGACAGTCACTTTTTTTATACAGAGATGATTCTCCTTAACTCTACCCTCCATATCTCAGAGGTACGTTTCAATCTGACACCAAAGCATCCTCAGGAGATGCATGACTCAACTATGCACAATTGGTTATTAAGGACTTCCTCAAAGAAATGCGTGCTTCTATCCAACATCTGTTATCTCTATTCAGAAAATTCAGAAATTATAAATTCCAAAGTTTTCCACGCCGGGGATCAAACTATCCATACTAATATTATGAATGCGAAAGTCTGTCTGTCTGTCTGCATCGCTTTCACAGCCCATCTGTTTAACCGATTTTGATGAAATTTGGTAGGTACAGTATCCCAGGGAAGGACATTGGCTACATTTATCCCGGAAAATTCAAGAGTTCCCGCGGGACTCAAAAACTTTAATCCATCTATTTTATATAAATATATATGGATTATATTGTTATATTATAAAAAATAAAAATATGTACGAGTAAGTCCTGAACAGCTGATTTTTGTTTCAGGGAGGGCACTCTTTAGCATCTATATTCATGACCTACGTGACGTCATTTCCGCTGCACATTTTCGTCGAACTACCCACACAGAAGTTTTTACAAACGTTATTTATGTGATATAACATATTATTATTATATTGGTCACAAATGAAGTCTGTGTAAAACACAGATCACGGAAACAAGGGAGATATGCCTATGTATCAAATTGTATTGAAACCTGCTGTCTCCAGTTTATCCCTACCTATCCCTACTACCTGCTACCAATACAAGCAACTAAATAAATACAATAGACAAGAAGTCTCACTCACACACACGCATCACACGCATACCGATAGATCAGTGCATGAGGCACGAACAAATATACACTTTATTGTTTACCAAACAGGGTTCAATTTCAATCACCGTGCATCTTACTCACACAAACGTAAAACGTTGTCGATGTGCTGTGCAAAATTCAAATATGATACAATTAGTGATTGACTAAAATGGATCTATCGATGCTAAATTTCTTAATATTTGGGTTTTTGACAATGACTACCGATTATGAAAAGTATTTATCCACTTTTCTTTTCTTTCTGCATCCTTCGGATATCTTAAATATTAATATTAAAGAGTGACATTAAATATATCAATAAATGAGTAATGAGTATCTACGTAAATTGACATTATATTAATTCACCTAGTATATTTTTTATACGTTTCGTCAGCTAAGTAAGTCGAGTACTTACATTAAAAAAAATAGTAATAATTATGACTAAAAATATAGTTATAATGAATTTTACTCACGATAGTTTAAACGTTAAAATAGAAATAATTGTTTACTAAGTTATAATTAAGGTACTATTAATTATTGTATCACAGATCATCGTTTGGTCGCTAAAATATCGACAACTGCATTGTACTCGTACCTGCATCGTCACATCTCTAGTTCACCGCACGCCGACAGCGGCCGCACTACGAAATTTGATCTATCGTGCTAGTGAAAGAATCGGTAAAGAACACTTAACCATTGCGTCGTAAGACTGGCCGATTCATTGATAGATTTCTACTAAGCAAGCAATGGTTTTTGTTCATAATGAGATATAGACTTGTCACTCTATTACATTATGATACCACTAAATAATGTTTTATTGATTTTAATGGAAAATTACAACAATTTATTTGTACTTACGTGTGAAATGAGATGCCATCTTTCATGTAATTCACTTTGCAGCTTGAATTTTTACAAACAACCACTGAACAACGCGGCATTTTGTTAAAAACCGAGAGAAGTGAACCAATCTTTGAATGATATGCGACTAAAGACAAAAACGGCCATCAGGCCTATTTTGTGCCTGATGAGTTCGCACGCAACACGCCCCCTTAGCACATCTCCCTTGTTTCCGTGATCTGTGGTGTAAAACGTGCGAAACACACATTTTCTACTATAACGGTAATTAAAGAATTACTGCATTAGTTGTATGTGGCAAAGAAAATTCATAGCTGGTGCTTAAAAGTTTAATGTCTGAGTTAAAAGTTAGAGTAAGTTAAGTCTGAGTTAAAACTTAAAGTAAGTTAAGTTTAGTTAGAGTCTAGTGAAACCTGAAAGTAGATTTTTGACATTTTTAGACACCTAAAAAAACTTATGCATTCGGTGATAGACTAGACCTTTTTTTTTAGTTTCCCGCCATTTTGCACTCTCAGTTTTCACTAGACAGATTCTAACTAATGTTGTAATAGTCCGTCATACTTATCTGACCTGCTGGATCTAATTTGTATGCCTGTTAAGTTTTTTAAATTCCATTTTTCATATCTACTAGCGATGCCTTCACCGGGTCAGGTATGTTGCACTAAAATGACCTACCTACAGTCCGAGCACGAGCTCCGAGGAATCGGGGTCTGAAGAAACGACGGCTGTACGCCACCCCCGATCGTCGCTCCATATCCAGCTCGCTCCCAGCACTAGTTTCGAGCTTGAAGCGTGTAAATTTACGATAGCAGTATTGTTTTGTACTTAAAACAACTCTAGCTAGGTCATTACTCCTCGGAGCTCACGCGCGGACTATACCTATAGTGTTGTAAATATACCGTGTAACCGTGTAATAAGTTAGATCTGATCCATGTACCAAGGGTGAAAGAGAGATCTGCTATAGGGCTTAGCATTGCGATCTACCTATAATAGAGGTTACAGTGCACGTCACGTTTTGTGTATTTCATAATGAAGTCCGTGCAAAGCAAACTTCAAAGTTATCTGGCTCGGTGGCCAAAATTTGAACTAATTTTTATGCTTGTTTAGTTTTTGTTTTTATTTTATTTTTCATAGATACTAGCGACGCTGTCACTGGGTCAGTTATGTTTGTGGGATTATTCAGTAGTTTATGTATCGTATTTAAAAATAAAAATATCATTTCGTTTATTAAGCTTTGATTTTTTAAATTAGGTGTACAAAAGTGTAGAGTAGTTTTAAACGGCCGGGTATTAATGTACTAGCATTTATTTTTTGTAGTTTAACTTTTAATGAGGGTAGTTGATATTATAGATCATTGAAGACTCGTAAAACCAGTCCAAGTGATTTAAAAAAATGTCAGGGACTTGAGAACCATTTTCGAAAATAATATTCTATATTCCATGTCATATTACTATAAAAAATATAATAATTGAGTGTTTTTGTTGAAGTAAAACTTCTTTAGAATCGTTGTGATTTGAAAATAAAAAAGCGACACCAAAAATAAACAAACATAATATTCATAATAGGATTTAGCCTGCGAGAGAATGAGATAGAATATAAATTATATTTATCTCATAATAAAACTGTTCTAGTTGTCCCTCGATTGGTATACTTAAATGGGTACTTGCCTTTTTAAACTGTGATATCTACTGTAGGTACGTACTCTACAACTAAAATAAAAGTTTGAAAACGCTTAAATAATTAAGATTATAAAATAAGTTTACTTATTACATAATAAATTTTGTACAACGTTTTTGCTGTTTTTCTTTCACATATTATTATCTACCTACCTTCATGATAAGGCTAGAAACAATTCATTACTCTGGAATTTGTTTGGAAGTCTGCCATTGTTCTTTGCCAAAAACTTTTTTCTTATCCTCTACAAATTAGCCCTTGACTGCGATCTCATGATGCAGTCTAAGATGGTAGCGGGCTAACCTGTTAGAGGCATGGCAGCAGTTAACTAAATCAACTTAATACTTACACAGCTTGATAGATAAATAAGTATAGACCGGTACAGGCAATGATTTTACATTCACTCTATTCAGGTGGGTGCTGGTGATATAGTAGTAACTCTATGCTACTACCTAGTAATATTATTATATGGATAATAGGTATTAGGTACTTAATGTACTTACCAGGCTATGGTGTAATCGTCCTGGGCTATGGTAAGTAAATAATGGCAAATTTTAATAAGTTCTCGTTCAATATCCAAAAAAAAAATGTTTTTTAGACTACGATCATTTTAATTCCTGCGTAATATTTCAATTCAAGATTTCCACACGTTTAATCATAATTGAAATTTTTAGTCGCACGCGCTCTATTTCATCTGAGACAAATTAAAAATATTGTACACTAGCTGACCCGGCGAACTTCGTACCGCCTTAGTATGCAAAATTAAATGTTACATATTTTTCAATATTTCTGAGAGATTTTCTTAATATTTTTTTCCGTAAGAACCTTCTCCTAATAATAACAAATACAACAAAAAAAGAATTAGTGAAATCGGTCCAGCCATTCACGCGTGATGCCGTGACCAAGGAAAACGGGTTTCATTTTTATATATATAGATCTTGCCGCGCATTTCTTTTATCCCGCTACCTGTTTTTTACTATAGATTTAGCAAAAACCGGTACAATAATTAAATAACTACACTGAAAGATACTCAAAGGGAGCCCCTGTCCAACTGCCAAATCCCTAACGTATTAAAATCTTTTAAAATATTATATTATTTTGGGGTTTTTATGATTTATATATTATTTAGATACACCACAAAGATACACTATGGATAATAATTGCGCGTTCGCCATATTTTTTTTTTTTTTTAGTTCTAGAGGTTTTGCCAAAGAGCAATGAAGCCATAGATCTAGAAAAAGAAGCAAAAAAATAAAGCGTCAGGTTGACATTGATAAATGACATAAATGTCAAATGAGTTCTGAGTTCTGACCAATGAATATAGTAGTTTCCGATTATTTTTATATTTATTTGTGTTTGTCTCTATATAGTTTATTATTATTTAGTGTAGTTTACTAACACATATATGTATAAATATGCCTTCTATTACAGAACATTTTCCATAATTTTGGCACTCTGTAACCGGCCAATCTCCTTCGTGCCTCCCTCAAGTTACTCGACATTGGCAAAGTGCACTGTGCTGTTTTGGCACTACTGAAAGCCAAAAACCAAGAAAAGAAGAAAGAAAGTTCTGACCACTGACATTTCTAAATGTCTGTGCTAATTTTTAATTTTTATTCTGTATGACGTGCACGCTGATTAAACAAATGCGAATTTGGAATTTTTAAGTGTTCAAGATCAAGTTTAGAAGGTGTTGGTTATAATTTTCGTCGTAAAAGTGATGTTACTGTGAAAATGGGTAACCACAACACCCATGAAAAAGGCTTCTCTGATGGTGGAAGCGGTTCCAGTACTCCCCGAGGGTCAACCAGAGGAAGTCGGTCTGGATCCGGCGGCGAACTGCAAGGCCACCAGGAAAAGAATGAAAACCAAACAACATCCTTAGTGCCCGTAGAAAAACTTGGCAAGGTAAAGGTTATTTTTTTCCTTTGCATTCCACAATATCTCAGGCTCAGTCAAAAGAATTAACCCAAGACTGTTCTAACTTTTAATTATAGCAGTAACTAAGTAATACTTAAGTACTTTCATAAGTATATTCTTTTTCTGAATGTTACGTAAGTACTTCAAACAAAACAAATATTTCCAGCCGATACCAATATGCCATGGCTGTCGTATTAATGCTATAATTTTTCTATTTATGTTGTTTGGCCTTGAAAATTATAAATTTTTCGTTTGATAAGAATGTAAACAATGTTGCAGTCATAAGGTTTTTGGCCATTAAAAATTGTGAAAGTTACTGAAGGACTAATAATATGTATTTAAGCATAGTTATATATATGAGGCCCGTAGTGGGCCTCAGTTTGTCAGCTAAAGTATTTTTAATTCCCATATATTTTTGCACTGCCAGTAAATTGTAAACAGGAAGGGACTATATTTATAAAAAACAACTGTTTATGCCACAATTTGGCAAAATAAATAATTTTATCTTATCTTATCTTATCTAGAAAGTGTCTGTCTGTAACCTTTTCATATTATGTCCACTGGAGAATACACATAATTTGACACACAGATAGCTTGCATATTGGAAACAGTTAAAAGGTAATTTTAATTTCAGGGAATCAAACATTCATTGTGATTCTTGAAGTAATTACCCTTTTACACAGCTATAGTCAGGGTTTAAGCTATTACACTATGACTAGATGATGCCTGTGACTTTCTCTATGTATATATGAATGTGTACTCTTTCTTTCATCAAAATTTGTTAAACAGAGATGACATTGAAAAGGTAGCAGACAGAAAAATATTGCATTAATACTTAATATTATACCAGATGATGTCCGCAACTTTGTCCATGTGAATGGGTTTTTTTTCACGGGAACTCCTTAATTTTCCAGGATAAAAAGTAGTCTATGTCTATGGGGGGCCAGATACAACCTGTCTCTATAACAAATTACATCAAACAGGATGGGCTTTGAAAGTGTAGCAGACAAACTTTAACATTTATAATATTAAGTATTATGGATGGATATTGGATATTGAAAATCTAGTTTGACTCACAGTCTATGTTTGTTCACCCTACATGACTGAGTTGTTGTTGATTTAGCATTAGTGTTTCTTGGTTTGCTTTTTATGCTGTGTCATTTCTGAACATCGTCCAGATGTGTCACATAAAACAACAGTCTATAAATACATGTTTTGCACCCAGGAAAAAAAAGAAATGTATAAGGAGAGTCATTGGTATAGCGTAACTAGTTAGTAAATGGGTTTAAAATTTAATACTATATTCCTTATACGAGTATTTGCTCAGTAGGAAGAAAAATAATATAATTACTTATTTATCTTTTACTTTTAAATGACGTTTTCATAATTTACAGTGTAGACCAGGTATTCCCAAAGTGGTTGATATCGACCCCTTGGGGTCGATTTCGGTTTCCCAGGGGTCAACATAAACAAAAACAGATTTTGGGGGTCGACAAGGTCTAAAAATCAACCCCTATTTCAATGTGTTTTTCAAAAAATAATTACCTACTTAAGTATTTTTATGTAACTGGTATTATTAATTATTAATTACTCTTGATATTTACTGAATTTTATGTTTATTTATTTTGTTAAATTTTGATGAAAAAATTATGTCAAGTTTACTCACCCAACCGCAAAGTTTTTAAATTGGTAATTGTAGTTGTAAATTTTGTATCAATAGCAAAAATTAGATATAGGATTTTTAAGGTAATTTGGCTATGGGGGTCTGAGGTATCAGTTAATTTTGGAAAAGGGGTCTCTTGCCCAAACTAGTTTGGGAATCCCTGGTGTAGACTGTAGACTCTACATAGCAGCACTGAAGGGACTGCACATTTTATGTTATTGAGAGTTGTTGACAAATGGAGAGAAGAAAAATCAATATTATTTTACTATTAGAATATTATTTACTAATAAAGTACTAAGTTTCAAATGTATAGATAAGGCATAACAACCTAACAATAGTCTAGCAGCCAAGGTAAACACATGCAAGGTAGGTAATCAAAAAAAACAAAAGAACTTAAAATCTCTGGCACGTATGATGTGTGGCGGTCTTCGCAGTCCGCACATAATCCGATAGATGGCATTACTAGTACGATGCCAGTACTCAAAGAGCCTAACTCACGATTACGAAGTGTTCTCTGAATTACGCTATATATACGACCTTCAAAGATGAACGATCGGACCAGTGGTCCCCGAGCACAACACCCGCTCGGAGGATAATCATCCTATTGTTACGATCGAACCATATCACCTGCTCCATACAGATGAAAGCAACAAAATTAATAAATAACGTATACAGCTGCAGTTCTTTCTTATTTGGTAACTTAGAAAGTACCTACTGTTTATTGATTAATGACTTAAGGGCAAAACACACAGGGGACGGGGGCGGGTCGGGCGCGGGCCGGGTCGGGTGTCAGGCATGTTGAATTCCTTGTATTTATATGGATTACATCACACAGCGTCACCCGCCACGCGCCCGACCCGCGCCCGCTTTCTGTGTGATGTCGTCCATATAAATACAAGGAATTCAACCCGCCGCGCACCCGACCCTCGCCCGCGCCCTGTGTGTTTTGCGCTTTATTGTTGTTGTTATGTAGAGTGGGTGGATTCTACATAGAGTGTATCATTGTATGGACAACAAGGTAGACCAACCACAGTCAAGTAATTTCAACTTTTTATTGGAGTTGTTTGTTAAGTCGAGTGGTGTTACATGGAGTTTACACTGTAATAGGCTTTGTATATTAAAAGTAAGGGCTATGAGACCTCATTCATGCAGATTAAAGTTTTTAAATTCTCGTGGAATCTTTTTGTTTTCAATTTTCATAAAATACTAGCTGACCCGGCGAACTTCGTACCACCTTAGTATGCAAAATTAAATGTATATTTTTCAATATTTCTGAGAGATTTTCTTAATATTTTTTTCCGTAAGAACCTTCTCCTAACAAATACAACAAAAAAAGAATTAGTGAAATCGGTCCAGCCATTCACGCGTGATGCCGTGACCAAGGAAAACGGGTTTCATTTTTATATATATAGATAGACTAGCAAAGCAGTATTTTTTTTTAAATAGATTAGTGAAAACTCGATCGAATAGAACTTACGTTTTAACTGGCTGTCCAACGACACTACACGGCTTGTTATATTTTATTTTCATTGAACTTGGTTCAAGTTTTCTTAACAACTTAATTTTTAGCCAATCTACAAAAAAGAGCAGGTTCTGTATTATATTTAGTATGTTTTTTAATGTTTGTACTGTAATATGTTTTCTTCAAATTACTACCTACTTAACTTTTTTTTGAAGTGAAAACTTCAATAGCCAAGTTGAGCACTTTTTGGTAGGGGGTAAAATTGTGGATTCGCATAACCGACATGCAGCATGCTCGCATTGTTACGAAGACAATATAAATATACCACATTCGTAATTAAACTTTAATGCTTTAGTTTAAAGGTTTATAATATTTTAATTATATTTTTTTAATTGTTTTAAATATTCGTATTTATAGGCGTTTGAATTTTTTTTCAAATTTTAATACTAAAATTCTAAGTTTTCACTTATACATATGACTGCCAATTATTTTTTTACTGGCTGGAGGAAGCTCAAAAGATGATCCCATAAAAATTCTCCATCCTGATGCTGCAGCCGCAGGGTTACTGCCCACCATGGGAATTATTCATGGTGAATTCAAAAAACACATAAATCTTCCTGTATTATGTTCAACTACAATACCATTCATATTAAATGCATTTCAAATCTGAACACCAAACAAGCTCTATCTATGTAACGACAAAAGGTGATCGCATACCAAGAAACGAACCGCAAGGGCCGCAACACTTCGATGCCAGAGTCAGAGAAACAATAATTACCGTTTCCGATTAAAACTTAAAATATTATCCATTTCCAATTGGTTGTCCCCCCTCCCCCAGAAGTGATACCTTGGAAAATACTTACTACTTTTTTTTAAATAATCGACGATTAAGATCGTCGAATATTCATAAGATAACAGGTTAGCCTGCTACCATCATAGACTGCATCATCACTTACTAACAGGTTAACTTGTATATCTTACCAGGACGGAGGTGCGGGCATCAGCTCGTATTAAAATAAAACTGCTTTAAGCGATGGTAGTAAACTAGTAACCCCCCAGATATTCAGGATACAAATTGAAGGTCTAGCGCCCGTCTCACTGCTACGTCAAATCTAGTGGGCGATCATGTTTAAGTATCTACGAACAAAATGACTTTTTAATTCGAAATCGTTCTGATGACGTTCTTATCAGAAATCGGGAGATAAGTCTCGTTTTGATTCGTGTTCATTTGATCGTTAATAGCGATAGAAGGGTCGTGTGGTGTGAAACGGTTATTAATTTTATCTTACATCTAATAGTAAAAGCTGTTTATAATTTAGGGTATTCCCTTATGGAGCGAGTTGTAATTGTGGCTAAGGATTTACGGTTCACCATAGTTGGTATCCAGAAGAGCAGGTTAAAGCCGAAACTGAAGCTGAAAGCTAAAGCCTGTTGCAAGGTAATTTTTATTTTTCTGTTTACAAGTCTGTTACATTTCGGCGTTTGAAACGATTTTTAAACGTTTAATTTTTATTAAGTTTCAAATTGGCGTGTTACATTTTTAAATATTATGCTATGATCTTAATTTTGATCAAATGACTAAGGACAACTTGCGAAAAGCCTTTAACTTAAACTTTAATTTGTATACCTGCCCTTTTCATGTCAACTCCGGAATAAACTTATCAAAAAGTGACAGCATCAAAAATATTAACTTATTCAGTTTAGGCGGTGTTGTGCAAGATGGCCTGGGTAGGTATATTAATGTTAAATTAAATGCATATTCGGTTTTGTCTGCGCTTTAAAACATAAAACGTTTTTCCCGAAGGCCGTATCCATAACACAGCCACATCCCTTTTTTATTTATTTAAATTTTTATATTTATGAGAAACACTTAAAAAGAGCGACGCTCTTGTCATCTTGTGGAACTATAATTATTGTATTAGTTACTTACCTAAACTTTGACTCAAAAGTTGATGTTTCAAGAAAGCAACAAGTAAAACTTACCATCAGCTATTATATTATTAAAAAAAATTCATCATAATGTTACACAAAACGAATTTATTTTTTCATTATAAAATTAAGCTATAAAACAGTCACAAGTTATAAAACAATTTAGTTACTTTAACTCTAAACAGTTTATTTATTTCTCCAAGTGGAAAATCGATATGGATCACTTCCGAGATTAATGTACGCTTATTTGTAAATAATAAGTTAATCTACGATAAACAAAATCACAATCTTGATAACATAAGGATAATGAAAGCTTAATATATTTAAAATCAATAATTTTTATTTCCGTTTGTCCAATAAATCTTAGCTGTCAGGGAAAATACTTAAATAATTTACGTTAGGGTGGCTCTATTAATTGAATTATATCGTCTGCGTGGAATAAGTTCTTTTTAATTCCCACAGGAACTGCTCAATTTTCCGAAATAACAAATATTCCATAGCCTATGTCACTCTCTAGCCCCCCGATTGTCTAAAAGTTGTCGATCATATCGTCAAAGTTCGGCGTCAAGGTAAAATAAACCATAACAACATTGAATTAGAGCTTAATTTCGTGTATCAATTCTCATACGTTTAGGGTATCGTACATACCTTATGTACGCTGATTTGATCGGCAATTCTTACACAATCGCACCTCAGGTCCTCAACTATACTAGTAACTATCCAGGAAAAAAATCACGTAGATCCGTTTCTCTGTTGCGGCGTAAAGGACAAAGCAACAAACACACTATCGAATTTGTAATATTAGTATGATGATGTGTAAAAAAACAGATTTGAATTGTATCGCGCTAAAATATAGAAACAGTTTTATTTTGCTCTCTTTCTAATTCGAACCGCTAGGATATGGAACGCCCTTCCGGCTTCCATTTTTCCATTCTCTTTTAATATTGGTATCTTCAAATCAAGAGTGAATAGGCATCTTCTAGGCAAGCGCGCTCCACCTTAGGCTACATTCCAACAAGAATGACTACAGTGAAGCACTAGTCTATAAATAAAAAAAATCTTTATATACGTGACTTGATACCTACTACATATATAAATTCACCATCAAAATTTCCTAACTCCCTAGTTTTGAGGATTTCATGTAGTACGGTTCACCTACAGCATCAGGATTGATAATTTCGAGTCAGGTTTTTTTATGGAACCACCTCGGGAGCTTCCTGTAACCACTGAAAAGATTTTTTTTCAAATCGGTTCAGAAACCACGGAGATATTCACCGACAAACATTTAAAAAAAAACATACGCGCCGAATTGAGAATCTCCTCCTTTTTTGAAAGTCGGTTAAAAATTAAAAATTTGAATTAAGTAACAATGATTGATGCAGGTTTTACACAATAAGCCTTTATTTTATTATTACTTAATATTTAGTGCCATCACTCTTGTTTGAAAATCTACGAATGTTTTATTAAAATCACTTTTACTTTGTATATGTATTACTTAGGTACTTCCGTTTAAATATTATTAATACGAAAGTGTTTGTCTGATAATTTGCCCGGCGAATAAAGTCGCACGCATAACTAGTTATTGATAATAAAATCAAGAGTGAATAGGCATCTTCTATGCAAGCGCGCTCCACCTTAGGCTACATTCCAACAAGTCTGACTGCAGTGAAGCACTAGTCTATAAATAAAAAAAATCTTTCCAAAAAACTTACTTCCAAAGCCACTGTAAAGTAAAAATAATTTAGATTTCTACACACTATGTTGAAGTCGAGCGAACCTGACACGTCAACTTTGCCTATCTTTGTATACTCGCCCGACTTCACTCTTCTTTGAAAATCTTTGAAATTTTTATTAAAATCACTTTTACTTTGTATATGTATTACTTAGGTTACTTCCGTTTAAATATTATTAATACGAAAGTGTTTGTCTGATAATTTGCCCGGCGAATAAAGTTGCACTCATAACTAGTTATTGATATAATAAATATAATTTACTAAAGGCAGCCCTATTACCTTAGTGGCAGTCGGTCATGATTAATTACAGACACCTTTTGGTATTAACTAATTACTTTTATCGGTCAGATTTGGATAATTAGCGATACGTTACGTTTTAACAGGGATTATTTTTTTGTGAGAATGTTATGGTCAAGGTTTATTTCATTTCATTTCATTTATTTATTTGCTCAGATTGAAGATAGGAGATAGGTGTTACATTATATTTTAACAAGAGCATACAATCTGCCATGAATGGCAGACTGCATCATCACTTACCATCAGGTGAGATCGCTAACAAGCTAGCCCTTGACTACGATCTCACCTGATGGTAAGTGATGATGCAGTCTAAGATGGTAGCGGGCTAACCTGTTAGGGGCATGGCAGTTACATATATTAAACCCATACCCCTTATCGGTTTCTACACGGCATCGTAACGGAACGCTAAATCGCTTGGCGGCACGTCTTTGCCGGTAGGGTGGTAACACCCCCCAGACCAGACCAGAGGAAATTCCCAAATTGACCCTGCCGGGAATCGAACTCAGGACCTCCGCACGTTAAGGCAACAGCGCTACACACTGCGCCACGGAGGTCGTCACGGAGGTTGCGGATTTCCTCATTACGGACTCTATCCCTTAGAGAAACACCCAACATAGCCCGCTGTGCTACTTTAGATTTATGCAAATGGCCAGCTGTCACTGTCCACGTGATAGAGACGCATGGAAGTAATTAATTATCCTTTATTGTTGTTCACAGCTGCTCGCGCAACGCTCGCAAAGGGAGGATGGCATCAATGGCGTCACGGAAAACTGTTTTACTGTAAGTGTATCGTCGTAATAGTTTAAAATGGCTGGTGAGAGGCTTCGGCCGTGGCTAGTTACCACCCTACCGGTAAAGACGTGCCGCCAGGTGAATTAGCATTCCGGTACGATGCCGTGTAGAAATTAGGTGCATTTTGACGACCTCCGTGGTGCAGTGTTGAGCGCTGTTGTCTCGGGCGGAGGTCCCGGAGGAATTTATAATATCTGAATTTTCCCTGGTCTGGCCTGGTGGGAGGCTTCGACCGTGGGTAGGTACCACACTACCGTCAAAGACGTGCCGCCAAGCGACTTAGCGTTCCGGTACGATGCCGTGTACAAACCGATAAGGGGTCACTCATCACTTACCATCAGGTGAGATCGCAGTCAAGGGCTAAATGTAGTGGATAAAAAAATCTGTTTATAACTGTTATACCCCTAACAGGCTATTCCGGTACCATCGTAAATTGCATCTTCAAATTTCTAACCCCAGTAGTTTAGGTTGTTGATAGACAGTCAAGACAAGTCCTTTATTATATTGTGTAGCTGTTTCTATTTTTATCTAAGTAATTGGAATCACAATAGGGAAGTAAATGGCGTACGAAAACAATTCGTTACGTTAACTTACAACCTCGTATAGACTCCCACGGTGAATGTTCAGTAATTGCTCGTTTTGGCAAATGCCTTCTATTTCGGTCTCATTGAAATGACTATTTATAGAACCCACAAACTTATTTGACTCGGTGACAGGTTCGCTAGTAGATATGAAAAATAAAATTAAAAAAAACAAACTTAATTAACAGGCATTACAAATTCGTTCCAATTTTGGCCACCGAGCCATTTAAGTTTAACGGCCTGTAAGTAACTAAATATCTTTAGCAATGGTTTCTATTTATCAATGTACTAGCTGATGCCCGCGACTTCGTCGTTACTAGAAGAGTAGGTATACGAGTTACGAAATCATACTTTAATATTATAAATGCGAAAGTGTGTTGGTTTGTTGGTTTGTCCTTCAATCACGCCGCAACGGAGCAACGAATCGACGTGATTTTTGGCATGGTTATAGTTGAAAACCTGGAGAATGACATAGGGTACTTTTTATCCCGGAAAATTAAGGAGTTCCCACGGGAATCCAAAAAACTTATTCCACGCGGACGAAGTCGCGGGCATCAGCTAGTATGGAATAAAACGCACGTCGCTTCACTATTAAAAAATACGCGTCTATGAAGTATTTAATTTTTTTGCGATAGTCGCCAGTCAATAATTATGAAATATCATAGGCGTACACACTAAGTATACCGAATTTCATCAAAATCGTTTGAACAGATGGGCCGTGAAAACGTAACAGACAGGCATACACACACTTGCGCATTTATAATATTAGTATGGATGTCTAATTTGTAGAAAAGAATTCACTGTAGAGATATAAAAAAGTGTCATGAGATATCGGCAGTCAGCTCATACAGCTTTTTTTTTTCCAGAAATACCTGTTCCCAATGTATCCGGAGCTGGCGCGTCAGTTCTACCACTACATACACAAAAGTGGGAAGTGCAAGAACAAACACATCCCCGTATCCACGTTCCGGCAACAGTGCGAGAGGATCCTAGCCATGCTTGACGACAACATCATCATTGACACCTATGTCAGGTGACATGTCCGCATTGGATATATTTTAAGAGATAGCTGCACTTTTGGTTACTATCGCCAGGAAGGCTGATTCAGTATTAGGTGGGTGTAGAGCTCTCCACTGATGACGATACTGAAGGTCTGCCCGCATGCGGATAGGGCTTTGACTACTTATCGCCGCTCAAAGACGTGTTATGGTTACCAAAAATGAACAATAACTATAGGCCGACCGTTTAAGTCGCGTATCGCCTGCGCGGTAAGAAGGGAGCGGGGGCGGGTAACGCTACACACGGAGTCAATAATCCAAAGATTTATCTCGAGATAGACATTGATGGTAAAGAATAAAATTATAAGTATCTTACATATCATCCGCTAACATCTCCCCCCGCTCCCTTCTTACCGCGCAGGTGATACGCGAGTTAAACGGTCGGCCTATAGGAAGGGTGATTCTTGTATAATATTAAAGTATGCGCAGTCCCTATGTGAACAGTATAAAAACTGACGCTATTCATCGGAGCGTTCACTAGATATGGCCGTCAAAGATGTGTTTAGTATGGTTACCAAAATGAATAATAACTAGGATTCTAGCATAGTATTAAAGTCTAATAGAAGCAGGCCTTACTTTGCGGTAGTCCATGATATTGAAAGAACTTTAATTCGCTATAATCAACCACAGTAGGTAAATCTGTAAGTTCTTTTAAGTCGCCATTTAATATAATACGCGCTGGATTGCGAACCTCATCCTTTTTGGAAGTCTGTTAAAAAGTCAATACAAAAACAAACACATTGTCCCCGTATCCACGTTTCTGGAGTGCGAGAGAATCCTAGCCATGCTTAATGACACCTATGTCAGGTGAGACAGACAAACACACTTTCGCATATTGGTATTGGTATGATTGTGGTCAAGTGTAACCCTATTTAGATTTACAAAATGTCAAACTCTCAAGGCTTCAGCCTTCTATAGTAGGAAGGTACGTTTAATACCTACGGTGCAGACCCTGGGGAAATCGGTTGGCTGCCACATCCAACATTCAATCCATACTAAGTACTACTCCATACTAATATTACAAATGCGAAAACGTGTCTGTCTGTCTGTCTTTCTGCTACGCTTTCACGGCCTATATTTTCACCTGATTTTAAGTAAATTTCGTAAAGAGGTAAGTTACATCCCGTGGAACGACATAGGCTACTTTTTATACCGGAAAATTAAAAAGTTCCCCCGGGATTAATCCACGCGAACGAAGTCGCGGACATCACCTAGTCATAAAATACTAATATTGTAATTTTGTTTCACAGAATGTTCAGTTCGGACCCAGAAGAAGGCATGATAACCCCAGACGATTTGCGCAGTCTCCTATTTATAAGCTACAAGCTATCTATGGACCACTACCCTGAGGGGCCGCAGACTTGCCCGATGGTGAGTGAATTTTATAAGTTTATTGATAAAATAAAAATAATTATAAATAAAGGTTTATTTAGCTTTTCACGGATAACTACAGGGAAAAGAGAAGAAACACAAAAATGAGAAATTTCTCTTTTTCTCCGTTCTACCACAGAACAGCGAGAACCCGTCAGCTTTGGCATGCTTATGTGGTTGACGTCCAATCTGCTCGCACGAAACGTTTTTGCTCGACGTTTCAGTACGCTTACTCTGAGTTTTTACATTGTAAATACGATTGATCGACGCGGGAGCTCACCACGCCAAGTGTAAGCGAACGTCAAAGTAAAATGGACCTATAAGCTCTTGCTTTAAAGTCACAAATTCAGCGTTTGGAGCGGCTGTGAATAAATACACGAAATGATGAAGTGAGCTCTAAACCAATGCCGTTAAGGTTCATTTTACTTTAACGTTCGCTTACACTTGGCGCGGTGAGCTCTCACGTCGATCAATCGTATTTGCAATGTAAAAACTCAGAGTAAGCGTACTGATACGAACCGCCAGGGGGTGTGGTGCTCTCTCAGTGCACGTGTTTCCTGCCACGTATAACTTAGGTACCTTCAAGGCAAGTGTGAATAGACATCTTCTAGGCAAACGCGTTCCAACCTAGATCTCATCATTGCTTTGCACTAAGTCATAGTCATCAGGCGCAAGCCTAACTCGCAATTTAAAAAAAATTGGCAGTCATATTAACTGCCGACAGAAGTGAAAACAAATATTTAATTAATTTTTTTCTGATTAAAAATAATAATAGTAAAAATAAAAATATTTCAAATATAAACCTTAAAACCATGCGATTAAAGTTTAATTACGAATGTACTATATTATGTATTTAAGACCTTTTGTCTTCGTAACAATGCGAGGTGTCGGCCACGGTTCCACAGCACTTATATAAATTAATATAAACCTTAAAACTAAGGGATTAAAGTTTAAATAAATAAATAAAATAAATAAATAAATAATATTTTATTTGCAAGAATGTACTATATTAATATACTTAAGACCTTTTGTCTTAAGAAGAATGGTGTCGGTCTCGCGTATTCCACATTTTTACCCCCTACCAAAAAGTGCTCAACGCGCCTAAAGAAGTTTTCACTTCAAAATATAACTTACAGATCAACAAAACGCTAACGGCCGTAGTGAGAGGCTGCTTCAACAAGAAGGACTCACACAGCGTTGGCTTTGTGGTGCGCTGGCTGGAGGAACACTGCCACCGTTTGATATTCCCTATACACAGGTAAACATCAGTCAGACTATATCATAGAATAATTAACCTCCAGAATCAAGGCCAGCCTGTAACAGAAAAGGAATAGGTAATAACTTGAAACACCTCCCAAACGTCATGTACAAATGTGCTAATTTGTCAAAGGGAAAGAAAAAGACATATTTTTTTCTCATTCTATCTTGTATAACATCCCAACACTGCATCTCTTTCATGTGGGAGTGAAAGGGTATCTGCCTTGGTCTATATACCTCTCTCTGTCTACGGACTATTATATAGTCTTTTTTTTTAATAACTAGCTGATGCCCGCTACTTCGTCCGCGTCGATTGATGTTTTTTGGTTTTTGGAGCTTAATTTTCCGGGATAAAAAGTAGTCTATGTGTTATTCCGGACTATAATCTATCTCTGTACCAAATTTAATCCAGATCCGTTCAGACGTTCTGGCGTGATTGAGTAACAAACGTCCATCCATACAAACTTGCATTTGTAATATTAGTATAGATGTTAAGATATAGATCAAATATTATGTAAGTCATGCCAAGTATTTATTGTAGACCAAAATCGGTCCATAAACCATTTAATTTAGATGAATATCGTAGGGAATATCAATGAATTGGGTATTTGACAACAAGTCTATGCTTAGTATGGGATTTGGTATGAAATACTGACGACGTCATCAAAGTACGACTCACTTATTTACTTAAACTTACGATATTACGACTTTCCGGAGATGTACTCTATTTATTAATCATTAAAAAATCAAACTTATCTGACCCGGTGGCCAAAATTGGAACGAATTTGTATCCCTGTTAAGTTTTTGTTTTACCCCGCGCCCCACCCGGGTAAGGAGGCAAGTCCTCGAAGCCCGTACTTCGAAAGGACCCTCGGCGCTAGTTTTTGTTTCTAATTTATTTTTAACATAATATGCTAGCAAGGCTGTCAACGGGTCAGATAAGTTGGACAGACTTTAATTTATTTGACTAGTTCTGAAGTACCCAATGGAGAAGTTTACCATTTTTTTTTTAAATTTAATATGAAAATTATGATACAATATAACAAAAGTATGAAAGAATCATAAAAATATCTCAACAAATGAAAAAGTTATGGAACTTTAAAGTTGCGCTTGCAAGACGGGAGACGTGACGTCATAATTCCCTATCAACATACTTTATAAAGCCGAATAAAAGAAATAAATTGACTTAACGTGACTTAATTGAATTAAAAGCACTTAATTTGTGTGTGAAGATAATTTTGAAGTATTAAATCTCGGCTAGGTATTAAAACTCACTCAGAAAATTTCTCACTCGAGTAAGATACAGCAATCGGTGTACATTAAATAATTAATCTTTTGAATCGTCATTTCTCAGTCATTTATTGATGGATTGTAAAAAAAAACAGTGATTTGTTAGTTTTAATCTATATTTTACTTCCGTTATGTTAAATACTAGCTGACGCCCGCAACTTCGTACGCGTGGATCGAGGTTTTGTGGTTCCCGCGGGAACTCTTTAATTTTCCGGGATAAAAAGTAGCCTATGTGTTATTCCAGACTATAATCTATCTCTGTGCCAAATTTCATCCAGATCCGTTCAGCAGTTGGGGCGTGATTGAGTAACAAACATCCATCCATACATCCATACATCCAAACTTTCACATTTATAATATTAAGTAAGATGATATTCACAACATCAAATCAAATCAAAGAACGTTTATTCAATTTAGGTAGGTATGCTACACTTATTGACGTTCGGTTATTTATAACATAAACGAGTAACAATATAATGGTGATAATCAGTACGACATCTTAAACTAAAGCTACGAGGGTTCCAAACGCGCCCTGGTCTGAGAAGAGCCCACAACAAACTTAGCCGGGTTTTTTTTTCATTATCACCATTTCACAATCATCTTAACTAAGGAACATCATGAAACTTCTCCATTGTTGGTTCACACAGATACTGCGTCCACATGTTGGCGACTCGGTACCGGGAGATCGAAGCCCGAGTGGAGGCGGGCAACGGCGGCGGAGACGGTTTGGTGCTGGGCACTCCGGTCCTGGAGCGCAGCGCCTGGGCCGGCTCCGGAGCCCTGCTGCCCGTGTCCGCGGCCTGGCTGCTGGCGGCGACCGCGCCCCCCCTCTACAGTCGGCCGGCGAAGCCCCCTACACAGCCGCACCCGGGTGAGTCTCACTGGCTAGTTTCACCTAGAGCTGGGGACTCCGGTCCAGGAGAAATATTCTTCGAATTAACTGCCCCGCCCATTGACACTTCAGCTTAGTAACACACTGAGCTATGACGGTTAATTTTTTTTTTTTTTTTTTTAATTTATTTAGTACCAATAGTTTTATTTATTTAGTACCAAAAGTTTTTAATCCTCTTTATTTCAAAAAGTGCGCCGGAGTTATCTTTGCCGCGAACTTTTTGAATTTGGAACATCTTAGTGTTCAGCGCCAAAGAAATCGAACGCAAATATTGTTAGTTGTTTTATCATTTGGTACTATTTAATTTCAATTTAGTTGTTACTCTATATTTTATTAAATAATAATATTACAATAAAATATTAGGCGCCTTTTATTTTCTCATACAGGGTGATGAAAAGTAGTTTGTACGACCACCGTGGCGCAGTGTGTAGCGCTGTTGTCTTAACGTGCGGAGGTCCTGGGTTCGATCCCCGGCAGGGTCAATTTGGGAATTTATAATTTCTGAATTTTCCCTGGTCTGGTCTGGTGGGAGGCTTCGGCCGTGGCTAGTTACCACCCTACCGGCAAAGACGTGCCGCCAAGCGATTTAGCGTTCCGGTACGATGCCGTGTAGAAACCGAAGGGGTATGGGTTTAATATAACTGCCATACCCCTAACAGGTTAGCCCGCTACCATCTTAGACTGCATCATCACTTACCATCAGGTGAGATCGCAGTCAAGGGCTAGCTTGTAGTGGATAAAAAAAAAAGTGTGTCATTCGGGCGCAAAATTCTTTGGCTCGGGCGACGTATTTTGAATCCCTCGCTACGTTCAGGATTCTACTAAAAAATATTATTTTGCTCCCTTATAATACAATCTACTATTGACTTTGAAATTTACTATAGAGCCCGTCCGTATTCCAGGCGGTACAAGCGCGTCGGCCGCGTGGCTCGCGCGCCTCGTATGCACGCTGCCTTCCCACTGGGCGCCGCTCTATGCGTCACGGGAACACGGCCTGGGCTCCAACCGGTTTTTGCACCACACACTAGCTTACAGGTACGTGCACCGTGGACACACACCCTTACCACCCACTCTAAAAATAAACTTGTAATGCCTGCTTCTAGGCTTAGTAAAACTAGCAATTCATTTGTTGGAAACAGTGTCCGCTTCTACAATAAGCTCCCAGAAGACATGTTGAAGATGTCTCTGAATAAGTTCAAAGTTAATGTACAACGTAAACTCATTAAAAAATCTTATTACCATGTAAAGGATTAATAAATGACAAGGAAGCTTTCCAATGATTTGATCTTTATAGTTAAACTAGTGTTTCGCCCTGTGCGCGAGCTGCTAAAGCAGCTCACGGGTTGTGGTTTGACTTACAAGTAGTACAGACATTTATTATGATTATAGCAAAATTATTAAAAATGGCGTTGATTTTTTTAAACTTTGGTATGAGTTTCCTGTTTTGTGATCAGAGGGAGCCCTGAATATCGATTTTGAACGAAATCGGTCCATAAACAAAGAATTTCAAACTGGCGCTGATTTTTTAATACTTTGGTTTCAGTTTCCTGTTTTGTAACTCCAGGGAGTCTTAAATATCGATTTTGATCGAAATCGGTCAATTAACAAAGAATTTCAAAATGGCGCTGATTTTTTTTAATTTTAGTACCAGTTTCCTGTTTTGTAATCGCAGGGAGCCCCGACGTGGGTAAAACGGAACCGTATCAAAATCTTGCATAATTCTTCAATATTGGCCATATATTTTCTATGGAAAAATAAATTCCGCCATCTTGAATTTTACCTTTTCATCAAGTAGACCTTCAGGTACTGATCATCTTTTGCCAAGAAACCACTCTTCCATCTTGAATACTTTCTGAGATGGAAATCAAACAAATTTGTATGGCGGCCATCTTGAATCCACCATTTTCGAGTTTTTTTTAAACTCATCGCCAATTGGATGAGGTTCCGAGTGACATTTGTTTGAGGACCCCCCACCTATCTTCAATACCTTGGCCGTGCCTTTTACCCGTCTCCGAAATCCTCAATCATCAGCTGTCTCCATATTTTTTTCAACTTATATTTTCTGACTTCTATACGAAGCCATCAGTGAAAAAAAATTTTTCATACAAAATTTTACAGGAGGACATTTTTGGGGAAAATCTCGAAAAGTACGCCAAATGTGGCAACACTGTTTAGATATCTCGATACTGCCGGTCGAGCTACACAATCGATCCATACATGTCAACTTTCCCAAATGTTGCCAACTGCCTCAAAATCGTGATCGAAATTTTCAAAAACACAAAATGAATACAAAATGGCCGCCACCTCGTTTCACAGAACCATTTTACACAGTTTCATAATTTTTCCGTGAACTACAGGATATACCGCTCCTGATGACGTTTCAATTTTTCATCTCGCTCGCACCCAGCCGAAATGATAGCTCCTGAAAAGAGACCATGTCGAAAATCACTTTTACTTTGATAAATTCCAGTGTTGCCAGACCTCGGCGATGAAAATACCCAAATGTCATTCGTACAAGTGGGACACGTGGTCGCTCGTACTCTAATTTTGCAAAAAATACGTATTTCGATTTTTTTATTTTTGGGGTAAATCTTGAAAATTTCCCGAGAAATGGGGTAATTTTTTTTCCCCAATCCATTCTTCGAGTTAGTACACACAATCGCCCCATACAAGTCGAAACGCTCCGACGTTGCCAATTGTGAGAAAATTGAATTTTAAAATTGCGTTTTTTCGTACCTCAGACCGAACGGCCGCTGCGACAGCCGCCATCTTGAATTTTTAAAAACCACTCCCGTTCTGTCAAAATACAGGATAGCTGTAGGCGAAAAGAGAAAAAAATATTACGCTCGACCACGCCGTTTCGGATCTGTGGCGCCGCGGTTCGGGGTCGAAAAATCAAAAATTTCAAAACACTACATCTCGGCCGCCATCTTGTTTTTCCAATTTTTTCCACTCTTTCTATTGATCGTTTCCTAGTTTCTTCAATCCTTGCGAGTTTAAACGAAATCGGTTGGAAAACAAAAGAGTTGCAAGAATTATGTCGGCCGCCATCTTGTTTTTCCGAAATGTCATAATTTTTCCCTACTCGACATCCGCACCCGAACACATCTCCCGTACATCATTATATCGTTTTCTGTCTCTTTCTAGGAGAACAATTATGTCAATGAGTGAGTCAGTGAGTGAGTCAGTGGTAATTGAGCTATATATAGTATAATTTGTGAAATGGCGATAATGAAAAAAAAACCCGGCTGAGTTTGTTGTGGGCTCTTCTCAGACCAGGGCGCGTTTGGAACCCTCGTAGCTTTAGTTTTAAGATACCGTTACTGATTATCACCATTATTTTTTATAAATAACTAGACGTCAATAAGTGTAGTATACCTAATTACCTATCTATATTGAATAAAACATTATTTGACTTCCTCCTCCATGCCTGAATCCTCCTCACTGCTGGGGGTTGTGATCTTTGCCACGGAGTACGATGAGTTTCTTTTACAATGTTACGCCATCATGGTCCGTCGACAGATATGCCGAGTGTGTTGCTTATTTGGTCGGCCCAACTCATTGGGGCATACGTCCTCTTGGTCTCTTTCCTTCCACTTTGCCCGTTAGCAGCAGTTTCTCCAGGTTATCAGGGTTTCTGCGGTCAATGTGTCCGAAGTACTCCAAGATTCTCCGTAGACATGTGGTACATAGCGGTAATCTTCAGTTACCTACACCCTTAGAAGCTCTGCATTACGCCACAATTATATATTTTTTTATTAACAAGGTGTACCCATGTATGCTAAATGTTGCCATCACAATAAATAACAGTTGTACGTCTTTTTTATATCAACTACAAGTTAGCCCTCGACTGTGATCTCAGATGGTAAGTGATGAGGCAGTCTAAAATGGTAGCGGGCTAACCTGTTCAACTGTAATACTTCAACTGTTTCAACTGCCTCGTTGGTCTAGTGGTTGGCATGATCGACTGTGGCTGAAGAGGCCCCGGGTTCGAGTCCCGGTTCAGGCCATTATTAAGTATTGAGCTTTTCTGACAAGAAATTCTCAGTTAGGAAGTTCTCGGAGAGCACGTAAAGCCGTGGTTCGGAATGCCATTCCTACCGAGAAGAGCCAGCAAGGAACTCAGTGGTTGCTCTTTTCAATCAAAAATTTGTCATTATTGTATGTCATTACTTGTATGTAAGTCCCAAGCATAGCTGGAGCGAGTCAAATCCATGCTCTTTTATCGTTTACATAATCTTCAACAGTATTATAATAGACTTTTTAAACATGTGTGAAGAAGGCAAGTCTAAAAAGGATTGTGGAATTTTTGAGTAGGTACGCACATTCCCACGAATGATCTCTGGACTTTTTTGAGAAGGAGCGAAGGAGTCGCGAGCTTATTGCGGTTATAATGCAGATCTCTGATTTTATAGTGAAAACTTCTTCAGTCGCGTTGAGCACTTTTTGGTAGGGGGTAAACTTGTGGATTCGCGTCACCGTGACCGACGCCGCGTTGCTACGAAGACAAAAGGTCACTACATTCGTCATTAAACTTTAATGCCTTAGATTGCCTTAAAAAAATTTAAAAAAATATTTAAATTTCGTTTTCACCCTATGACTGCCAATTTTTTTGTGACTTCGATATACAAACGTACCGTGTTTTCCATTGCAGGGGTCCCACTCTAATAGTGGTGGAGGGTGCGGCGACGGGTGAGGCGGGGGACGAGGGTGTTGCGGAGGGGGTGACGCTGGTGGTCGCATCCCCTCAGGAGTGGAAGGACACGCATCAGTACTGGGGCGGGCCGGACTGCGCGCTCATCCAACTGCTGCCCACGTGAGTGTGTTGGCGTTCTTCATCATCATCAATCATCAATCAATCAATCAATGAAATCATTTATTCAATACTAGCTGATGCCCACGACTTGCTGACGACCTCCGTGGCGCAGTGTGTAGCGCTGTTGCCTTAACGTGCGGAGGTCCCGGGTTCGATCCCCGGCAGGGTCAATTTAGGAATTTATAATTTCTGAATTTTCCCTGGTCTGGCCTGGCGGGAGGCTTCGGCCGTGGGTAGTTACCACCCTACCGGCAAAGACGTGCCACCAAGCGATTTAGCGTTCCGGTACGATGCCGTGTAGAAACCGAAGGGGTGTGGGTTTAATATAACTGCCATGCCCCTAACAGGTTAGCCCGCTACCATGTTAGACTGCATCATCACTTACCATTAGGTGTGATCGCAGTCAAGGGCTAGCTTGTAGTGGATAATAAAATAAAAAAAGACTTCGTCCGCGTTGTTTAAGTTCTTTTGATTCCCGCGGGAACTCCTTAATTTTCCGGGATAAAAATTAGGAGTGTCACTCTCTAGGTCCTCAACTATACCGTTTAGATCCGTGAATAAAGAAATCTTTAGCGGCGAATATAGGAATTGAGTCGCATTTTTTTAATCCGCGAAAGTGAAAACGTGAATGAAGGAAGCGCGGATAAGGAGCTTTTACTGTATTGAAATATTTGTCCAAAATTATGTACTGTGAAAGACAAAGTAATTTATGTACTTTATACCAGAAGTTACTACCAAATGTGTATTAAAAATACATTTTTTATTGTATTTATGGTTCACTATTTTGGCGATAATGGCTTACACAGAAAAGATAGATATAATATGCTGTCGCGGGCTTTTTTGTAGGACTATTTTAAGTTAAGATTAATATTTCCATGATACATTATATACGTGTAACTCTAACGGTTTTTGCAACGCACGCCAGAATAGCTTGCAGATGGCAGAATCTTTCCTACTTACTTGACACTTATCGTTATATTTTGGACAATTCGCACAATATCTTTATAAATTATGGCCTATGTGTTATTCTGATATATAAGCTATATTATTGTAAAGTTTCATTAAAATCCATTCAGTAGTTTTTGCGTGAAAGAGTAACAAAATTAACTCCATAATCCATAAACTTTCGCGTTTATAATATTAGTAAGATAAGTACACTTATTGACGTTAAAAATTACTTACTTATAAAATATGATGGTGATAATCGGTTACGATATCCTAAAACTAAAGCTACGAGGGTTCCAAACGCGCCCTGGTCTGAGAAGAGCCCACAATAAACTCAGCCGTCATCTCACAAACTATCAGAACCATTAGAACAAATTATTGCCGAGCTTCCTTGCCGTTTTTCGCTTTCTCAGACTGTGGACGTCCACTGCTGAACATAGGCCTTTCCCAAAAAACACCACCACATCCAGTCCTCAGCCTTTCTCATCCAACCACTATCCGCAACCCTCTTATTGCCATCGGTCCATCGTGCTGCAGAACGGTGCATCGTGAAAGCGTAGCAGACAGACAAACAGACACACTTTCGCATTTATAATATTACTAGATAATTTCTGCGACTTTATCCTCGTGGATTAAGATTTTTTGATTGGGAACTCTTTAATTTTTCCGGGTAAAAAGTAACCTATGTCCTTCTACGGCATACAATCTACTCCTGTACCAAATTTCATCAAAATCTGTAGAGCATATGGGCCGTTAAAGCGTAGCAGACAGCCAAACAGACAGGGACAGTTTCGCATCATACTAATATTATAAATGCGAAAGTGTGTTTGTTTGTTGGTTTGTTCTTCAACCACGCCGCAACGGAGCAACGGATCGAGGTGATTTTTGGCATAGGGATAGTTGAAGACTGGAGAGTGACATAGGCTACTTTTTATCCCGGAAAATTAAGGATAGTTCCTGCGGGAATCAAAAAAACTTAAACCACGCGGACGGAGTCGCGGGCATCAGCTAGTTTATAATAATAGTATGGATATTAGTATGGATTGTTTTTTTAAAGATTTATTTTATATTTTTAAAGGCTCGCCCTAGTGGAGCATGCACCAAAGATGCTGTATCTGAACTCGTGTATCCGCGGCTACCCCAAGGGTCTCCGCGCTGGCTCCGACCCCCGGAAGCCCCTCCTGGCCATCAGCGAAGGCTTCGATTCCTTCACCTTCCAGGGGGTGCCTTACCCCCTTAGCGCCATTGAGGTAACGACACATTTTAAAGTTAAAAAAAAATTTGGCAGGGACTGCCGATGGAAGTGAAAACTAATATTATTTTTCTGTAATTTAAAAAAAAATTAAATATTTCAAATATAAACCTTAAGACTAAGGCTAAAAAGTTTAATTACGAATGTACTATATTTATATTTAAGACCTTTTGTCTTCGTAAAACACGCGAGGTGTCGGCCACGGTTACACTGCACATATTAATATAAACCTTAAAACTATGTCATTAAAGTTTAATTACGAATGTACTATATTATTATACTTATGACCTTTTGTCTAAAGAAGAACGGTGTTGGTCTCGCGTATTCCACATTTTTACGCCCTACCAAAAAGTGCTCAACGCGCCTAAAGTTTTCACTTCAAAAAAATGTTCAATATTGTCTGTTTGCAGGTGTGGGGTTGTGGGGAGCAGTCTGTGAGAGAAGCGCAGATGGAAGTCAAAAAGTGGCAAGTGAAGGAGGCTGAGAGGCAACGACACGTGAGTTAACTAGTCTATTATATTAGATGCAACAACCTCAATTTACATAGACGGGCCCTGTCAAACAAAGAATTTGGACCTAATTTACTAACGCCATCTAGCCTGAAAAGCGGGACAGCGCTATGGCGGGGACAAGGACAGGGCTATACAGGTGAGGAGCGCGCTCTGAAAGTCGGACGCCCAACTTTTTCTATGAAAGGGCCCATCTAGTACCTACATGTATATCGATGATTAGATGATGATGATAGATTTTGGCATTTTTACCCCACTAACCAGCAAAGTCAAAAGGATAGGTAATGATTTTAGCAGTCGATATGTATGTATGTATATTTGTATTCATGTATGTTCCACTGTAGCGTCTAAACTACTGGACTGATTATTATGGTTTTGGTAACAAAGGCTACATTTTATACCAAATCAATATGACAGATTTTACATACAAAAAAAATGGGGGTCTCTGAAAATTTTTTTGCCGATGTATCCAGTGGACTATCAAATGAAAGAGGAGAAAACTTTTAGTTCATAAATAAGCGACAGAAAAACATTTCTACAATTTTTTTTAAATTTATTTAGTACCAAAAAGTTATAAAAAATGAAGAAAAACAGATACACAGTGGACAAGGAAGCACTTATCTCTATAAGAGATCTCTACCAGTGACCCTTGGCAGTGAGGTTGAATATACATAAATAAATACATACATAGATATAACAGATACGTATTATTAATTTATAGTTATGATAGAGAAAATAGATAGCGATTTCTGTAGTCTGGTTAAAGTTTTTAAACCTTTATATCTTCGAATTTGCGCGATACAAAGTAACGTAAACTTCTGCGTCTAAACTATCGCTATATCAAAAAAGAAAGTGTGAAAATTGGTAAGGCTTAAGGGTGAATCGGTAACACAGCCAGGCAGACTTTGGATTGAGGTTATATACTTATTATTTTCTTTCAATTCTAGGTAAAAATATCAGCGGCTGACTGGATTGAGCACCCTGACAGATATCTGTTAGAGCTGGCGGGCAGACCCCAGTACAATAACTCGGCCAAGTAGCCTACACGTGAAGATCTAGACTTAGAGTTAGGCCAGAAAGAACATAACGTAGTCAAACTGTTACATTTAGTAAAGATATTCGAGCTTTTAGTACTTAACGCAAATACGACTGCTAGTCTAGGAAACGGGGCGATTCGTTGTATGGAGACCCTCTCATTAAATCCTCAGTCGTTGAAACTTGGCAGGGTTGTAGTATGAACCAAAACTTATACAAAAATATCCATAAAAAATCCACGCGGAAGTTAAACATTTATACTTAAAACTTAATATTTATGACTGGATATTTTCTCGATTTCTTTTTAAAATAATAGTAGGTAGTATATTTACACTCAAAACCGAAATATCAAACGAAATAATCATGCAGAGCATCGATATATAACCGATTTTATTATCAAATCTAAACTACGTTTACGCGATGATGTACCTTCCTGCTTTAACAATTGGGTATAGCATAAAAAACCTTACTTCCTTTCTGATTTTTTATTGGATATTTATAATATACGTTTAACTCACGAACAATCTACATACTGTAAAGTTTCATCGCCTGAGGAATTATTGTTGGGGTCAACTAGCTTTATTGCCTAGACTTTTTGCAGGTTTTGCATGTTTTGATTGAAAACATTATATTATATAAACAATCAAAGACGATGTCACTCGTGCCCGATAAAAAAAATGAACCCAAAATGGCGGCCCTAATCGTTCCCTCTCACTCGCTCATTGGTAAACGGTGTAAAGCTCGTAATTGACGAAAAGTCGTTTGATTTAAGTAAAGCGACAGACTGCATCGTCACTTAAGATCAGGTGAGATCGCAGTCAAGGGTAGTCGTAACTTGTAATGGATAAAAAAATGACTTAAATCAAATGACTGACATCAAAAAATTTCCTCCTACGAGAGTTCGCACATGGCGTCATTAGTCAATACTCAATAACGATTTTGCATTGCAGTCAATACTCAATCAAAATCTCGTGACGCCAAATGACTTAAGCCTGTCAAATGCAGTGGGCACGGAATTTGGTGGGTGGTTTGGTGGGTCATTCAGATTTGGCTTTCAGAATATTTGACACTCACGATCAAATATTGGTTTTATATCCCGACTTAATTCAAATGTCTTAGCGTCATTGGCAAGCATGAGTGCCATTAACATTAAGCCGCCATTTTAGGTTCGCTTCTATGGCACGCCGCACGAGTTAGCTATTTAAATTTTTAAAAAATCAAGCCAAAATTATGCTCTACTTTATTAAGAAAAATAACTTAAGTATATAAGTTTTGTACGTAATAATTACAAAATGGCACAAAACATTTGTATAAACTTTCACTCTTAAAATAATATCATGATTATTCCAAAAATAAATATAAAAAACTGAGTGTGTGCAATTCACATACGGCAGAAGTGCAACTTCAGAAAAGTGGCCTACGAGAGAATGAGATAAATATATAACTTGTATTCTATCTCATTCTCTCGCAGGCTAAATCTCTTTTTGGTGTCGCCTTTTCGTTTAGTTGAATTTTCAAATCACAACGATTCTAAAGAAGTTTCACTTCAATAATTATACCTAAATAAATGTTTGAACCAATTCGGCAGAAATGCATAGTCAAATGTTCCTAAATTATGTTTTGTTAGCCATAATAAAAAGTCATTTATTATAAAAAGACACAATTTTAGCTTAATTTTTAACATCACTATAAAATAATATTATTTGTATTTAAGTTCGGAACTTGTATGGTTCTTCATTAGATAATATGTTTTATATTCTTGTAATAAACAACTTTACGGTGCGTCTAGACTATGTTACATAAACATTTTATATAACATATACACATGTTACATAAAGTTAATAAGTTCTGGTTACATGCTCTGGATGCATCTATGTGTTAATGTCTTTCTAACTTTGAGGTTAGTCTACACTATTAGTGTTATAATATTACAAAATTTAGAAGTGTTATATAGTGTAATAGTACTCACAGATCCTATTTGTCTACATCATCAATACTATATGACAGCTATCGAGAGAATGCTTTCCTGATAGTTCACCATCAGACGATCAATGTAAGTTTCAAAATGATGATGTACAGTATATTTTTGTCGTTTGTACACTCGATACATAATTAAATAAAAAATTATTTCGACTTATAATAATGTAATAGTATATTGATGTATTTAATGGTAAATTCAGTATTTAAAGAATCAATGCGTATGCTTTAATATCTGTACTTTTGAAATCCTTCTTCGAACCTTCTTTGCACGGTTTACAGTTCTCTAAACTAAGATCTGTAAACCGCGCTAACAAGGAATCTGTTTCGTATAGCCAACTCAAAGAAGGCAGAAACGCATTTACTCGGTGGGCGTACTTATCGCGTCATGTCTTGTCATGTCAAGACTCACATTTCAATTTTGAAAGCTTCAAATTGTGAATGTCATGGCTAATAATTCTTCTATAATAAACCCAGGTGCTTATCTGTAGGTGTTAAGACGGTAAAATAACTAAGAATTTTATTTAATTAACTTGGCTTTAGAGTCTACGAGTTTTGACAAGTACGTATTCAAAAACAATGTCACATGACACCTATAGCGATGTCTTGAAAAGTTTTAAATACGTACGGTCTGTTTTGTTGGTCTACAATGGACAAGTTAACACCCAAAGTTTTAACAGAATAAGTGATTAATTTATATTACAATTTTTACGATAATTAATCTATTTTTTTATTTATGATGACATTATAATAGTGGTGATAGTACCTACTGTACTAAAGGACCAAGTTGTTGTGAATAATTATTTAATTTAAAAAAACATCATGTTTGCTCACGCACCAATTTACTCCTGAAAGTGCTGACGCAAATAATTTGAGGTAGGCTTAAGGTGAGTCCAATCTATAACATGTCATTTTTTAATTATAAATATATTAAAAACCAAATACATTAATGAATACGTAAGCAAAGTTCATAAACATGTTATGAAGCTGTATACCATTGTTACATAGTCTAGACTCACCTTTAGTTTTTTTATAAGTAATTATTTAAATTGAAAAAATGCTTTGCTCGTAAAGGTAATTTTGGTCTGAATAGTGATTTAAGTTTTGCCTTATTATTGAACCTAATTGAAATGCTTTACTGTATAAAAATGTAAAAATAGATGATAATATTATTATAATAAAAGTATTTTAATATATTTTTGTCTTTATTTTTACCTAAGTCGCAACGAGTAGGTACGATTGTTCCTGACATAATGTGTTATAGTATATATTATATTGTCTAGACAGACGGACTGAAAATTTGCAGTTTTACGTAGTTATAGTTTTTATAATACTGCTGCACAGTACCTAGCTTGTTCATAAGCGTCAGAACTGCACACTTACTGCAAGCAGATTGCACAGTTCACAGTTTGTTCATCCACTATTTTCGACAGCCTGAACGAACGATTAACGATTGAACTATGGTTCATAAACGAGATGAATGAAGTGAAATTATTTATTATTTTTTAAACCTTTATTGAAAATAATACAATAGAACTTAATGCTAGCTAGCCTAACCTAATTACTATATAAATCATGCCCGCGTGGAATGGTGGCAAGAATGCTGGCTGCATTTCCGCGCTGGACAGCCAGGCTGATCCTTTGCGCAAAAAATGAGCCAGCCCTTCTGTCACCAGATGAGGCAATTAACCGCGGTGAAATTATTTATTTCAAATTAGGTATATTATGTCAGGACTCTAACACCGTTTCGGAAAACAGTTTCTACTGAAAAGAAACTGCTAATAATTTGCATGTTTAGCTTTGAAAATGTATTACTGAGTGGTGTACAATAGATTTTTATATCATACTTGCTCAGTAACTAGGGATTACTATGGTGGAAAGTCTCCTTGTAAGTTGGTGTTTGCAATTCAAGGCAACATTACGTCGCACTATGCTTGAATTGTAATGTTCACATTACAGTTCAAGCTATGCAAAACTCCTTGGCAAACAATCTCTTTTCTTATAAAATGGTAAGAAAACTTTTTACTGAAAAAAAAACACTGAACATGGCGGCATTTAATTTCCATACATTTCAAACTATGCAAAACTTCTTGGAACTCAGAGCCGTAAAAAAAAATGGAAAACTATTTACGAAAAAAAATGGAAATGGCGGCATTTCATTTGATCTGAAAGTTTGTGAAGTTTGTTCGTAAAGTGATTTAATTTTATTTTGCATTACCAATGTTTTATTTACCTCGCAAGAATGATATAAAGTAGAATGCTTACCTCGGTTGCAAGTAGCTATTACACCCTCGAACTATATTCACCCTCGCTCGCTGCGCTCGCTAGTGTGCCTAAATATCTCGGGTGCACGCGATCCATTAGCGCCCTATGCGAGCTGCGCTCGCACTGGCGCCAAATTGGATCTTGTTCTGTAATAGCTTACTTACATCCCTTGTGTAACAATCTACTATTACGCAATCTATACTCTGAACAATACCCTTTTAGTTTTGCCAAAATAATGGAGAATTGAAGTATTTTTTCTACTTTTAGATTTGCCTGTTTGTAAAGCTCTAAAAAATTTTTTTAAAAGTATAGTCAGACCAAAACTATAATCTTTCGAAAGAAGACTGTTGCTGCTTTATTCTTAAAAAGGCTGGAACCCAGAGCCAGTTAGTAAGAGTTAAATATGTTGCTGTCATTTGTCAAAATGATTACAAATGTCACTGGCAGAACTGATAAGAATTTGTGTAAACAAATTGAAAATTCTCTTTATTTCTAAACTTTTATGCCCGATTTGAGCATGAAAGCAATTTAACTACTAGTTAGACACTTATAAGAATAATTTAGAGCAAAAAGCCGCGTTAAAGAATATAAATATGGCGGTTTATGCGGCGCATTTAACACGTACTTTGCAAGGGACTCCCTCGGTTTTCCAAGTGACGGCGCAAGAAGCCCTAGGTTCAACAGTTAAACCAGCTTTGAAAAAACTTATAGAGGTAATTGATAGCCGTTAAATTACATCTTACTAGCGGTTGCCCGCAACTTCGTCAGCGTGGATTGAGGTGTTTTGGTTCCCGTGAGAACTCTTATTTAATTTTCCGGGATTTTTATCCATGGGTTGCCTATGTGTAATTCCACACTATAACCTATCTCAATCCAAATTTCAGCCAAATCCGTCCAGTAGTTTTTGCACTACAGTTGTGTATGACATGTAACTGTTATGTATATATAACAGTTAGTCTGGACACAGGTTAACAAGAAAAACTGAGTTTCTTGCAGTAGAATCAACTTTCTGAACTGGTAGTTGAGTTTGACTTCTCATAGTGATACAAGTTGTCCTATGTGAAATAAATAAATAATTTATCATTTTGTACAGTAAGTATTGTTATAGAGAAATGTTTAAGGTTTGTGTTTGTGAGGGTACTTGGTTACTTTGTTTGTCAATAAAGTGAACTAAACCCTAACAAACACAAAACATTTCTTAATAACAACACACACATATAAACTTTCACCTTTATAATATTAGTGTAGTGTGATTAAAAATATTGATCTATAATATTGTACTTCCAGTACCTAGCAGCAGTTTACCCTTACAAGTGTGGATGGTGCGAGCGCTGGTACCACGAGTTGTACCTGCTTTTTGATCTGTGCCTGCAGTACCACTATTTGAAGCATTATGGTAAAGTTCTTATCTCCCATACCATTCAATAAGCTTGTTCCAAAAAAACATTCATAACATGGTCATATGCATTTATAATAACACTAGATGATGCCCGCATCTTCATCCTTAGGATTAAGGGATTTTTTATTCCCACAGGAGCTTTTTAACTTACCGGGATAAAAAAAACGCATTTATAATATTAGTATGGATACCAGAGAGCATTGAAAAACTAAATACGCATAACTTGAAATCAAAAATGTTTAAATTATCTATACTAATATTATAAATGCAAAAGTTTTGATGGATGGATGTTTGTTACTCAATCACCCTAGAACGGCTCAACAGATCTGGATGAAATTTGGCACAGAGACAGATTATAGTTTAAAATAACACATAAGCTACTTTTTATCTTGGAAAATTAAATAGTTCCCCCAGGAACTGAAAAACCTCAGTCAGTTGTTAAATCTTATTCTGAATTATTAAATCTATAATCTGTTAAATTATTGCAGGATAATATTAATTTTTAATACCATACTGTAATTTAATTAAAACTACAACATGGCAATTTAAAAATATTTTATATAATTGAAAATGATGTGTGGTACTGAGTTTATATTGTTTTACTGTCAACAATTTGAATATTAAGCAGATCTTATGCTGTAGTTTGACTGGCCTGCTAATATTTGCAAGCCATGTTTGGTAGTACACTGAATCCTAAAAAATGTAAGAACTCTTCCCATGGATTGTTGCAAAAAATAAATATCTTATCTTACCCATACCATGGACTCTTCCATTATTATCTACACTAATCGAACCCTAATTCTTCTGTTAGGCCTGCACTGTAAAATTCCAACATAGTTTCCATAAAAAATCTGTGATAGAATTCATACTAATATTATAAATGCGAAAGTGTGTTTGTTTATCGGTTTGTCCTTCAATCACGCATCAGAGCAACTGATCGACGTGATTTTTGCATGGGTATAGTTGAGGACCTGGAGAGTGACATAGGCTACTTTTAATCCCGGAATATTAGGGAGTTCCTGTAGAAATTGAACAAACTTATTCAGCTATCGTATTTCACATAGTCATACTATACTTGCTAGCTATCTACTTGCAGCTAGAAGTTGGTACGAATCTAACTTGTTTCCAGCCGCATCATTTTCCGAGTGTTTCTACGGGCTGCACCGAGTGCCAATAACCCCCAGCACTGAGTTCAGCTCCGGCCCGCGCCTTCCGCCGGCCCTGGAGCACGGCTCACTTGCTCTGCTGGTGCTGGCGCCTTATCTGAGGGATAAGTGTGAGCAGCTGGTCCACAGGTGGCGGGAAGATCTGGAGGATGGGAGACTAGGTAAGGTGAGGATTGAACTGTGAACTTTTTTTTTTTTAATGTTTTAGTAGTCTGTACTCAAAAAAACAAGAAAATGGAATGCCAAGCCTTAATTTTAAGGAACATTACAGACCAATAGGTGACACTTTCATTTAAGGGGGCAGGTGTTGCCTAAATATAGGCATTATTGGTAAATACGAGTGTTATACGCCTTTAGTACACCTACGCGTTCGTATGCGGCAGCGAGTCACTGCGAAACTACTGCGGTAGGAATTCTATTGAAACACAGCTAGGAAACGTCTGCGTCTGTTTAACGACGATTTCGCAGTTCCTTGCGAAACAATACCGACAAGGACGCAACTATTTCATGTAGCTAGTGCTAGAGTGAGACATAGCGTATGCGAAATTCTGCCATACTACTTACAGTTTTTTTTGTTGTTTCGCTGCCACATACGAACGCGTAGGTGTACTAAAGGCGTTAATGTCACAACTGTAAATTTATATTTGTCACAAGTGTCAAGAAATTCGAAAAATCCATATTCCTACATTAAAATGCTTGAAGTTCTGTACAATATCTCACCATTTGAAGTCAAAAGGTTTGGGATAAGCCAGTTAGGATTTTTTTTCTACTATAATATGAGGAAAGAGCAAACATTTATACTTTTGTAGACCAATTCAGAACAAATATTGATACTGTTACAGACCAAATCAAACCAAGCACGCAAAGCAGCAGTAAAGCTGTACTCCATAACGCACTTCGTGACAGAATCAGCGCGGCTGCTGGTTCTAGCGCGATACCTCACTGGCAAGGGCGAAGCGCCCTCCTTGTCGCTACATCTATTGGGCTTGACCTTGAGGGACGCTCCGCCTGAGGAACCTGACGAGAACACTTGGGGAGATTTCTTCAGGAGTATGTTTAATGGACAGTTGGGGTAAGTTTTTTTTTAAATTGGGTATTTGACTACTAGTCAAATCAGCAAATTTTTTTTTCCACACGTCAATACGCGTGCTTACTATGAAATACTGAATTAAAAATTCAAATCATTTTTATTCAATACTAGCAGGTGCCCGCGACTTCGTCCGCGTGAAATAAGTTTTTTAAATTCCCACGGGAACTCCCTAATTTTTCGGGTTGATATATAGCCTATGACACTCACAAATAATGTGGCTTTCTATTGTTACCAGAATTTTCAAAATCGGTTCAGTAGATCCAGAGATTAGCCCCTACAACGTCACAAACTTTACCTCTTTAATAGTAGGAGAGCCCAAGAGGGGATTTTTGGATTAGCGCGGCTGATTAATATAAAGGGGGATTGTTTGGACCCTGTAGAGTACCTTCACCATATATGAGCCCTGTATATTGGTGGGTCTGTCTAGGACAGCGGATCAGAATAGTAAATAAATAAAATCGATCATAAAAATACTCGAGCGCGTGAGATTAAGGTAGAGTGAGTTAATTACATGCTGAAAAGTTGAGTTGGAGTTTTTTTGAGTTTGTAACTCTCCAACTCCTTTAGGTCTCGCTCAAATCTTCAGAGGCGACATGCATGGCGATGACGCCGTGAACACTTTTGCCCCCTACTAAAAAGTGCTCAACGCGGCTAAAGAAGGTTTCTCTTCAAAAAAACTGTGGCATCAATAAAATAGTCTTGGGCCTAGTCGGTCACCACTGAGACCACTCAATTTAGTTCATAATCCAATAGCGAAGTAATTCGCTCTATTAGTTCATTAGTTCTTTTTTTGAAATAATTTAGTAAAACAATAAATAAATAAAAAAAAAAAAATATTTATGATTATTGCAAGTTCTGTTTATTTTCATTTAAAAAGTACAAAGTATTACATGAAAAGTTCACATGTCTATTTATGTAACATAAGATTTTTTATTTAATAATTAATAATGAAAAATAAAATAATTTATATTAATAATTAGTCAACAACTAGTCTCATTCCTAGTGTAGTACGTAATCATATTACAATACTAGATTTTGTTTTTTAAGTACAAATTTATACAATTATCTGTCAATCTATAGTAAAGAGGACGCTAAAAAAAATAAAAAAATAACTATAGGCCGACCGTTTAACTCGCGTATCGCCTGCGCGGTAAGAAGGGAGCGGGGGCGGGTAACGCTACACACGGAGTCAATAATCCAAAGATTTATCTCGAGATAGACATTGTTGGTAAAGAATAAAATAATAAGTATCTTTTTTTTAATCCGCTAACATCTCCCCCTGCCCCCTTCTTACCGCGCAGGCGATACGCGAGTTAAACGGTCGGCCTATAAGAGCGAGATCATCGATGAACTAGTTCGCATAGTTCACCTAAAGGAACCGCTCTTCCCACATAGTTCGTTCGCGAACTACCCAACCCAAGACTACAATAAAACAGTTATTTAATTACGATGTCAACAGCAGTGCAGTGATTACCTTCCCAATGGTGTGGCGCGTGGCCAGTAACGCGGTAGAGTACGGCGCATTCGCGGTGCAACTGTTGCGCTGGTGGGACGCGCGCGCTCCGCTCGCGTTGGCGACACTACCCGCACCGCCGCCGCCGCAGGTTAACAGAAAAATATGAGCTCGCTTCGCTTGCGTTTGTCTTCCACTAGCTGATGACCATGACTACGTCCGCGTGGATTTAGGTTTTTTGGTTCCATCGGGAATTCCTTAGTTTTCCGGGATAAAAAGTAGCCTATTCCCACAGGAACTCCTCAATTTATCATTAATTCGTTCAATTTGGGAATTTATAATTTCTGAATTTTCCCTGGTCTGGTCTGGTGGGAGGCTTCGGCCGTGGCTAGTTACCACCCTGCCGGCAAAGACGTGCCGCCAAGCGATTTAGTGTTCCGGTACGATGCCGTGTAGAAACCGAAGGGTTTGGGTTTAATATAACTGCCATGCCCCTAACAGGTTAGCTCGCTGCCATCTTAGACTGCATCATCACTTACCATCAGGTGAGATCGCAGTCAAGGGCTAGCTTGTAGTGGGTAAAAAAAAAAACAACACGCGCGCGCGCTCGCGTGGAGTGGACTACAGTGACTAGTCATACTGGCTAATCGCGGAGTGGCAGCCTTCGCACACCTTTGAAAACATTACAGACAATTCTCAGACATGCGGGGTTTTCCTCACGACGTTTCGCTCTCGGCTTGTACATCAAATTAATATCAGGCGAGTATTGCTCACAAACTCTTTTATTTAAATAGTACATTTCAACACACAAAAATCAAAAAACAATTTCACACTTTGTAATCATATTGTTTGTTCGCTTTCAGAAGGATGAACGAGACACTCGGTTACGAAACGTATGCCCCGTGTGTTTACAGCGATGGAAAGTCCCTACCGTGTTACCTGTTTCAGGGTGTGTATTATAATTTTTTTTACAACACAGTTGCTCGTAAAATTTCTCTTACTTTAGTGCCATTTAAACTATAAATTAGACTTTAACTACCCTTGGGCGATAAAAATATTACCGCACAGTTTGCTGTGTTTAAGTTTTAAGTAACTAATTGCTTAAGGTCGGCAAGAATGAATAGGCATCTTCTAGGCAAGCACACCAACCTAGGCCTCAACATTGCTTTGTATTAAGCTTGATTGCAGTCAAGCGCAAGCCTATTCTGTTATTATAAAAAAAAATGGCAGTCATAGGGACTGCCGATAAAGTGAAAAATAATATTTAATTTTAAAATAATATATTTTTTTAATAATTAAAATATAAACCTTAAAACTAAGGCATTAAGGTTTAATTACGAATGCACTATATTTATATTTAAGACCTTCGTAACAACGCGAGGTGTCGGTCACGCCTTTCCACATTTTTACCTCCTACCAAAAAGTGCTCAACGCGCCTAAAGAATTTTTCACTTCAATAAATATAAATAAAGCTTTTACCACCCTTGGGCGGTAATATCTTAAGACTTAGTTTGGCCTGGTGGGAGGCTTCGGCCGTGGCTAGTTACCACCCTACCGGCAAAGACGTGCCGCTAAGCGATTTAGCGTTCCGGTACGATGCCGTGTAGAAACCGAAGGGGTATGGGTGTAATATAACTGCCATGCCCCTAACAGGTTAGCCCGCTACCATCTTAGACTGCATCATCACTTACCATCAGGTGAGATCGCAGTCAAGGGCTAGCTTGTAGTGGATAAAAAAAAAACTAACGCACAGTTTGCAGTGTTTAGTATCAAAATTGTGTGTATTTTGTCTCTAGGTACGTGTTTTGCTACACGTGCATAGCGCGTCACATGCGCAGCGCAAACGCGTGTCCGGTCACGCGGCTGCCAGCCGGCGAGCGCACTCTAGTGAGACTTTACCTCGACTCGTAGCATTGCGGCCGCTATACATCACTCCAGTGGCTGGAACCAGTGACTTCCTTACAGTATTGGACTAATGCACTAACGAATTACCATGGATCATTATAATGCTATATGTAATACACAGGGTTAATTTTAATTACCTCTTTACTTCTCTAATTATTAATTAATATAGTAATTATTTTTAAAGGACATGACCAGTGGGACTATGGGAGCTTGCCTAGATATCAAAAATCAATGTGCAGCAATGATTTCTTTATTATTGTAATTGTTATATTTTATAGTTTTCAGATAAAAACGTTTCGGGAGTCTGAAGGCTCTGAAAACTGAGAAAATAAATAAAAAAAGTTTCATCAATTAATTGCTTTCTCACACTAGATGGCGCTAGTTATTGTGGTTAGCGAGTCTAAAAAAATATTTTCAAGTATTGCTCACGTCGTTTCTCAGGAAAATAATTAAGCTTTGCATTATTTGGGCATGGATGAGGATAATACTGGAATAATAAAACTATATTTGCAAGAATTATGTAATTCTTTTAATAAATCACATTGTGCCATCTAGTGTACGAAAGTAGCGGTCTGCTTTCCCAGACTAGATGGCACAAATGTAGCGTGATTAGTGTTGTTAGTGTTTTTGCGCGTCACATGCTCAGCGCGAACGTGTGTCCGGTCACGCGGCGAGCGCTCGCTAGTGCGACTATACCTCGACTCGTAGCATTGCGGCCGCTATACATCACTCCAGTGGCTGGAACCAGTGACTTCCTTACAGTATTGGACTAATGCACTAACGAATTACTATACAGTATACACAGGGTTAATTTAAAAATACTAATAACCTCTTTACTTCTCTGCTACTCTCTATTCCGACCAACTTATCTGACCCGGTGATAGCGTCGCTAGTATCTATGAAAAATAAAATTAAAACCAAAAAAATATACAGGCATAAAAAATAATTTTAGTTTTAGTCACCGGGTCAGATAAGTTTGTATTCTGATTTTTTATTTTTCTTTCTAAATACATTTACGAAAACAAACTTTAAATTTTTTATTACACCATATAAACAATATTCAGCTCTGTTATAGTAGACACTATTCGATTCGAGACCTACGCGCCGGTCGCATAGAGCAATTTTTAAGCAGCCAATTTTGTTATTTCTGTATTAAAAAACTTTAGAATTTTTTAAAGTCAACAGTTGACGAGGTTATTTTTTTTTAAGTAACCCTTACGTTATTTACATGATATAATATTTTTATTTTGTGTACTACGGGTAACCGGTAAGTAGGATTTTACAAACTCGTGACGATGGTGAGTAAAATCCTACTTACCGCTCTTGTATCATATTTCCAAACGGGCTGTGGCAGTGTATTTTAATTAGGGTTGTGTATAAATAAAATAAGGTGTACAAAATGTATATTTCAATAAAAGTTTTTTATTTGTTATAAAAAATCATTTTATTTTAGTGTAAAAAATAGCAATTAAAAAAACTATCAAAAAATATATTTTTGAATAATATTATTAATTCAACAAATCGTACATACAACGTTTTTTGCTGAAACTTACAGGAAAAGAGATAATTACTTTACTTTTATTAAACCGGAAAAAATCAATAGCATCCAAAACTAGTATTGAATACACACAATTCAAATTTTCGATTCAGAATTCAAGATTTAAAATTAACCCTAATTTTAAATCCGAAACTCTACTTCCTAATTTCAAAATGGTTGGTTCTTTTGTGCCTTAAGTAAAATGCTTTTTAAGTTTTCGTTGAGTTGTAAAAAAATACTAAATAAGTATCGTTTCCTGTAATTTTTTGCAAAAACCCTGTATGTACAAGTTAAAAAATTAATTAAGGGCTAAATAGTTAGTGATCAAAAATAATTCATTTAGCCATAATTCTAAATAGTATCTATCCTAATATTATAAATGCGATAGTTTGGATGGATGGATGGATGCTTGTTACTCAATCAAGCCAGTACAGCTGAACATAACTGAATGAAATTTGGCACAGAGATAGATTAGTCTGGAATAATGAGTTAAAACCTCAATCCACGCGGACGAAGTCGCGGGTAAAATAAAACTAAAAACTGGTTTGCACACACAAATGTTATCTATTGTTAAACTTAATTATTTACTTGTACTTTTTATATTTTGAACTAAAACCTAACTTATTGCTTAGGCTACGTTCGCACTGCGAAAAATACGTGCGATTTTTTTTCGCAATTCTGTAAAGTCGCTGAGTTGATATAATTTCACCATCGATATATATGTAGGTACTAGATGGGCCCTTTCATAGAAAAAAATTGGGCGTCCAACCTTAAGAGCACGCTCCACAGCTGTATAGCCCTGTCCTCGCAGAAGCGCGGGTCTTCTCCGATTGGCCCGTCTGGGCCAAGCGGGGGGGTACAGGCCTCCTTACCCGGGCGGGGCGCGGGGTAATTTTGTACCCTGGTAAATTTCTTCTAGCCGTTAAACCCCTATTACACTGCACTTTACACAGAGATCCTTAACTCTGAATCAATGTAGTGTAATAACATTTATGGAGAAAGGGTCCCTAATTTGGTTCTTATTGCTTTGTAATAAGCCCCCTGGCCACGCCCACCCTTCCCACAGGGCACTGTGAAAAGTGCAGTGTAATAGGGGTTTTAGTCGGCTAGGGTCTGCCTTGTAGGCTACATGCCCCTGGGTCAGTTGTCAACTCCGGAGTTGGGTCCTCGCTGCGGGTGACGTCATTACCTTCGCGCGTGGGACCCGTGTCATATCCTGTTATCTCGGCGCCGCGGGCGAGAGGGTCACGAGATGATGTCGATATCGATGAGCTCCGCGCTGCGTGCGATATGGTCGTCGTCGCGCGCGGAACTGAAGTCAAGTCCGGTGGGCTCCGCGCTGCGGGCGATATAATAGGCATGATGACTGATTTTGAAAAATGGTCAGATTACGTTCGGAAGTATGTTGTAAGGAGTCTGTGTTGTTGTAAGCAGTCTGTGTTGTTGTAAGCAGTCTGTGTTTGACAATTATATATAAAATGATTGTTCAGAATTAAAGTGGATTTTATAATAAAATATCAGTGTTTAGATACAAACTAAAACATGGTGGCAGACTCAGAAAAACAAATAAAAGTGGCACCTCCAGGGCCGTTCAGTTTTGTCGCTGAAGAATGGCCCAAATACAAAACACGTTTTTTACGGTACATGAGCGTGTCCGGCAATGATGGCTGCGCGGACAAAAGTAAAATAGACTGTTTATTGTACTGCATGGGGGAAAAGGCCGAAGACATTATTCTTCAATTCCAAAAGGAATTAGGTTACGAAGACTTAATAAAAAGATTTGATGAATTTTTCTCTCCTAAGAAAAACGTTATTTATGAACGTTTCAAATTCAATTCAAGGGTTCAGAAAGAAGGAGAGAAATTTGACGACTTCGTGACGGATCTCCACAAGTTAGCCGAGTATTGCGAATATGGAGTCATAAAAGAGGAGCTAATTAGAGACAGACTGGTCATAGGCATTCAGGACAAATCAGTCAGCGATAGAATGCTATTAAAAAGTGAATTAACTTTAGAGAAAGCTACACAGATGGGTAAACAAGCAGAAATTCAAAGAGAAGGGACTAAGGTCATGAGAGAAGAAACTCCAAGAGAAGGAGATAAGGCCACAGAGAGAGAAGAGGATATAGCAGAGTTGAACAGAATGAAGGCAGATAGTTTTCATAAGTATAAGAAGAAAGACAAGTGCTGGTTCTGCGGTCTGCAGAGGCATCCTCGGGAGCAGTGTCCGGCTTATAAAGTATTATTATTATTATTATTATTATTTATAATAGGCTAGGCAGCTTTCGCTGATGCGCCTATATCATATCTTGTGCTTTGTCTTTAAGTGTTTATCCAGTCTGTTCTTGAACTGATTCACAGAGGTTGACATCACCACATCCTCGGGCAGTTTGTTCCACATAAGTACTACTCTGTTGCCCAAAAAGTGTTTAAGGGGATTTGATGACGCCAATCTATGACGCAGCTTTTGATCGTGTCCTCTTAGACCAGGGTTCCTTTTTTTTACAAATATTTCCTCCATATTTGGGACATTATAGTAGGTGTTCAGTATTTTATATGTTTCAATGAGATCGCCTCTTTCTCGCCTACTTTTGAGGGAACTAATGTAATGCTCGCAGACCTATGGTAGTAGACGTGATACAGACACCTACACTTCACAGGCTCGGCAACAGGCGGTAAGTACAAGCGCACGTCTACACTCGCCCGCGGCTCTCGTATTACTGCTCCTGCTTTACCTCTCGCCTGCTCGAGACCGTGTTCTTGTATTAGTCACATCTAACACAAACACTACATCTCTATCTTATTTAAATTCTTTTATTTCGTAATTAGATATATAAAATACAATTCGACTTCATCACTTTTAATCACTTCTGTTCACTATGTTCTTCTGTTGGTCTATCTCCGTCTTCGTTTCTTCCTATGGCTTGCCACTCGCCTTCGACTTTCTTTAGGTGTAAAATGTTTCTCCTAAGTCTTTGTCCTGTTTCTTCATTTCTAACCATTACGTCACCGTCTTGGGATTTTTCCACGGTGTGCGGAGTAGGGTTATAATTTGCTGTGAGTTTGTTTCCTTTTTCCATTTCCTTAACATACACTTTATCTCCTTCAGCCAAACTACTTTCTCGCGCTCTCCTCTTCCTATCTCCATATTCTTTCCCTTTTTCTTTTTCCTGTTTATCTTTGTCTCTGACCTCCATATCATTTTCTTGGTTGCTTCTGTTTATGTCCTGTACTGTTGGTATTTTGTCTCTGTTCTGTCGCTTAAAGAATAGCTCAGCCGGTGTTTTTCCTGTTACAGAGTGGGGTGTTGAGTTATACATCATAAGGTATTCCCACAAGCTTTCTTTCAGGTCCTTCTTTTCTATTTGACTTATTCTGAGCCGTTTCAATATGTCCCGATTTTGTCTTTCTACTTCCCCGTTCTGCTGGGGCCAGTAGGGTACAGAGTTAAAAAGAGTAATGTTGCACTCCTCGCAATAGGTCTTGAATTCTTCGCTTACAAACTGACGTCCATTATCTGCCGTGATTGAACTGGGATAGCCTAGTCGACTAAACATTTCTTTAAGGATCTTTATAATCTGAGAGCTCGTAATCACTTTTGTGATTCTGACTTCTTTGTATCGACTGTAGTAATCGATGATTACCAGCAGGTAATCATGGTTGGGTAAGGGTCCCAGCAAGTCCATCGCGATATCGACCCACGGCGCAGCAGGAAGATCTCTGCGCTTCATAGGAACTGGCAAGTTAGGTAGTCCGACCAAAGTGCATCCTTTACAACTTTTAACCAATGATTCTGCATCTTTGTCTATTCTTGGCCACCAAACTTTAGATCTTAATCTTGCCTTTAGTGCTACGATTCCGGGGTGCCCTTCGTGTGCTGCGTCTAATACCTTCTTCCTGAGCGCACGAGGTATGACGAGTTTAGTCCCTCGCAACAACACATTCCCGTAAAAACACAATTCATTTTCAAATATCTTGTATCCTTTAGCTAGTTCATCCCAGTCTTTATTATATATTCCTCTCTTTACACTACATATCTCAGTATCAGTCTCAGAATGTCCAATTATATCCTTCATAGGTATTGCGCATGGTCTTGCATTGGCTACGATCTGGTGAACATAGTCATTTTCTCTAGAGTTCTGTGGGATACTGGAAGTTTGGGGGAGGCGTGATAGTGAGTCTGCCACATTGGTCTTTCCAGGTTTGTACTTGATATTGTAACGGTATGCCTGTAATCTTAACACCCATCTCTCTATGCGCGCACATGGTTTCGATTTCGGTCCGAAAAGTACCTCTAAAGGCTTATGATCGGTAATCAGGTCAAACTCTTTTCCAAAAAGGAACACATTGAAGTGCTCTATGGCCCAGACTAAAGCTAAAGCTTCCTTCTCAGTCTGGCTATATCTGCGTTCGCAATCTGTCAAAGTCCTATTTCCATATGCGATTATCCGAGGTCCTTTGCTATCAATTTGTACCAGTACAGCTCCCAATCCCACAGGACTTGCGTCAGCAATTACCTGTGTTTTGTCTTTTACGTCATAGTATCCCAATGTGTGTATTTTTGTTAAAGCCTCTTTGAGATGTATGAAAGCATTTCCTTGATCTCCTGTCCAATATTCAGCGATGCTAGCATTTTTCCCTATCTTCTTCCTCAAAAGTTGTTTTAAGGGCTCAGTGATGGTAGCTAGGTTCGGTATCCATTTATTTATATAATTTACTAGACCCAAAAAACTCTGAAGTTCTTCGATTGTTTTTGGCTCCCTGAAATTTGCTATACTTTCAACGTATTTATTCAATGGTCTTACTCCGTCTGGTTTCAGTTCATGCCCTAGAAAGTTCACCTGTTGCACCTTGTAAATACACTTGGCTTCATTTAGCAGAACATTGTTTTCTTTCAGTACTTTAAGAACCATTCCCAGTCTCTTATCATGCTCTGTCTCACTGCTCCCAAACACAAGGATATCATCGATAAAGTTGATGGTCCCTTCACATTGAATAAGCATTTTTTCCAATATTTTCTGGAATAGTTCAGGCGCCGAGGAAATGCCAAACATTAACCGCTTGTAACGGTACAGTCCTTTGGACGTTATAAACGTAGTCACGTGTCGACAATTCGGGTGTAATTCCACCTGGTGGAATGCGTTTTTTATGTCTAGTTTCGAGAAATATTTTGCTTTTCTTATCTTTGGCAATAAATGTTCCATCGTTGGTAGCGGGTGATTCTCTCTCATTATTGCGGCATTTGCCCGTCTCATATCGACACATAGCCGCAATTCACCATTATCCTTCTGTATGGGCACTACTGGTGAAACCCACTTTGAAGGTTCACGAACTTCCTCTATGATGTCACTATCTAACAATTCTTTTATTTTCTTCTCTATTTTGTCAACGATAGGGATCGGTATACGGCGGTAAGGTTGTGATACCGGTTTCTGTGAGTCATCGATAGGAATCTCAATCCGTACGTCCTTAAATTTGGGAAATGGCTGCGTTTCAATCTGATCTATGCCAAGTCCCAATTTCAAAACACCCAAACGTAATGCTGTATCTTTACCTAATAGGTTCCTAGATCCTCCGGTTATCACATAAACCGTTGAGCGTTCAGATCGGTTATTCACTTTTATGTCAGTTTCAAACGAACCTTTGACATCTAAGGGAGTTGTACTTCCATACGCCATCAGTGTCTTATCCGGCTTTTGAACCTGATTAAAACTAATTACTTTTAGGGTCTTCAAGTTTTTCCACGTTTTGTCTGTGATTAAGTTCAGTTTGCAGCCCGAGTCAATCAACATATTCATCTTGACACCTCCTACGTCGCATTCAACTGTCGCATCATTATTAACATTGAAAACGTAGCCGATTTCTCCGTCCTCTATATAATCTGTTTCTTCACCTCTTTTAGATTTCTTATGTATTTTCTCATCTCCTGGTTTTGTTGTTTCTTCTGCTTTCCTTTTCTTTGTACTCTTACAGTACTGTCTAAAATGCCCTATCTTTCCACATAGATGGCATTGTTTTCCTCTTGCAGGACAATTAGCGTCGTATGATTCGTGTCTTCCATTCCCACACCTATTGCAACCTTTTTTCTTCGTTCCTTGATATTCTGTGGTTCCAGGTTTTGTTTGCTTGATTTTTCCGGCTTTATACCCAATGGCATTTATGTCTTGTTTTTTACTTTTTCCTTCGTATTCTTCCAACTGATGCTTTACCACCTCCAATGTGTTTGCTTCTGTGATAATTTTATCAAGTGTTATATCGTCACCTATGGTCAAAATCTTCTTCCGCAGATCTGTCGAAAAATACTTCTCCGCTATCTGGTCAATTAGGTGTTCCTCTGTTTTATCAAATTGGCATTTCGTAGCTTGTCTTCTTAGCCTTACAAGGAACTTTTCAAACTTTTCACCCTCCTCTTGTTTTATAAGACGAAAAACGTGCCCCTCATAGACTTTACTTTGTTTAGGGGTGAAATAGTCGTCAAGTTTTCCTACGGCTATCTTGAAAACATCTGTGCCTTCAGTAGAATCTGCGTTTGCTCCAGGTAGGTTGTAAAATACTTCTTGAAGATCCTGTCCACCTAGCCATAGTAGTGTAGCCCTTTTTTTTACAGAACATTTTATATCAGTAGTCTCCAAGTAAAGGTTTAAGGAACGTTTCCATTTTTCCCATCTAAGACCCACTGAGGCCCCATCGCCTTCGAGGTCAAGTTTTTCTATAGGCGGACAAGTACTATTTGCCATAGTCTACGGTGTATTTGGGGTAACCTGCAATGGAAAATAATTCCTACTTGACTTTGACCATTTCCAATTTAATGGGGGTGGTTATACCAATCTCCGACTGTGTGGAGTATTTACATACAGGAGTTCCCAATTTAATGGAGGTACTTTACTAATATAGGTACCAGTGTTCCCAGTTTAGTGGGTACCACAATACAAAATCCAATTAAATGGGGGTATTGTTAACCGAATACCAATTTTTCTAAGTATTCCCAATTTAATGGAGGTACTTTTACCAATGTTCCCAGTTTAGTGGGTACCATTTCTGCTTGTGCGAAAATATCTATAAATTATTGTTTCCAAAATACTTAACTTTTACAAATAGTATTGAGAATCAGATGAGATTCTATGTGGGTATGTATGTACATGTATTGGGTTTAGTGAAGCAAAACGTTTAACGTAGGTAATAAATAACTGAATGTAGCACAGCTGTACATAAACCAGCTGTAGGTAGGTAGGTAAGTACCATGGTCATTTAAATGTATAAGCACTTTATTTAAAGTCACTAAATATCCTAACACCTAGAACAGTTATGCTCGTTGAGCCAAAAGGCATCTAGGTAAAAGTTAAAACCAAGTCATCATTTAACTAATATTAGGTATAATTTTTGTCGTTAGATTACGCATTCACGCATACTGTAGGTAAGTATTCTTACTGGAAGATTCCTTGTTTTCATTAGAATAAAATTAAATAACGATGTTGTGACAACCGACCCCCCCCAGACACGCAGACTTGCTGGCGCCAGACGCGCGCTGCGCGGGTAGGTTATAGAACAAGCTGGTATACTCGTGCTTATGACCTGGGTACATACCTACGTATAAAGTAAATATATTTTGCATCATTATACCCCATTCCTTCTTAATGTTATAAAATTACCTAATTGATAAGAACTTGGCATCAATATCCCTTTAGAGTAAAAAAAAAATTCTTAGGTATATAATTTCTACCGACCTTTTATCCCGTCGCCACATGTAATGCTCGCAGACCTATGGTAGTAGACGTGATACAGACACCTACACTTCACAGGCTCGGCAACAGGCGGTAAGTACAAGCGCACGTCTACACTCGCCCGCGGCTCTCGTATTACTGCTCCTGCTTTACCTCTCGCCTGCTCGAGACCGTGTTCTTGTATTAGTCACATCTAACACAAACACTACAACTAAGTCCAAGTTTTGAAAGTCTCTGCTCATAGGGAAGATTTTTCAGCTCTCTTGGCATTTTAGTTGCTCGCCTCTGTACTCTTTCTAATATTTCTATATCCTTGACGAAATATGGATTCCAGACCTGGAATGCATACTCCAACAAAGGTCTGACATAGGTCTTATATATTTTCAAAAAGGTTTTCTTGGTGATGTTGAAGAACGCCTTACGGATTAGGTACAAGATTGAGTTGGCCTTATTTACAATAGCTACTATGTGTGCTTCCCATTTTAAGTCACTGCTTATGATAACACCCAGATCTTTTTGTGTGTCCACCGCTTTTAGTTGCTTGTTATCTTGCCATAAGTGTCAGCGCATAGGTCATTTTTCCAAATTATGCAAATTTAAGAATGTAAGGAAGGTAGAGAAGAAAGAAGGAAATGAATATGAGGTGAGTTTTGTGAGACAAAACAGAATTATTTAATTGATATAGACATTTTTCAAAGTGAGAGATTTATTGACAAAGTGAACTTTTTGATTGATACAGGAGCAGACATAAGTGCCATATCAGAGCAGGTAGCAGTGAGAAGTAAATTAAAGTTAGATAAGTGCAGTGATATAGTGAAGGGACCAGATGGAACAAAATTGAAAGTCATAGGAACTGTAATTTTGAAGTTTAAGTATAATGAGAAAGCATTTGAAGGTAAGGTGTATGTCATTAAAGATTTAAAAACAGCTATATTAGGCCGGCCTTCAATAGAGTCTATGAAAATTATTAATATTTGTGCAGTAGTTAGTTCTAAAGAGTTAACTAGTAACTCGGGTGTTTCCATTGAAAAAGAATTTCCTAACATCTTTGATGAATTAGGCGTCTTCAAAGACGAATTTCATATTCAGCTTGTGGAGAATCCAAAACATTACGTCCATGCAACACCTAGAAATGTGTCTATTCCATTGCTACCAAAAGTAAAAGCAGAATTAGATAGGTTGCAAAGGTTAGGTATAATAAGCCCAATTGAAGAAGCCACTGATTTTGTATCTCCTATTGTGGTAGTATTTAGAAATGATAAAGTAAGAATTTGTGGGGATTACACGGAAGTTAATAAAAATATTCTTAGGCCTGTATACCCAATTCCAAAGGTGGAAAATACTCTGGCGAAGATCAAAGGAGCAAAATATTTTTCAAAAATAGATGCTACATCTGGGTTTCATCAGATTAAGTTAGACGAATTTTCAAAAAAACTTACTACTATTATAACACCATTTGGTAGATACGTATATAACCGCTTACCTTTCGGATTAAACTGTGCACCAGAGTATTTCAGCATGAAATTTTCAAATTTATTTAAAGATCTTAAAGTAGCCATACACATGGATGATATTCTCATTTTTGAAGCAACTAAAGAGGAACATGATAGGATCCTCAAAGAAGTTTTAAAAAGGCTGCATAATGAAGGGCTAACAATTAACAGAACTAAATGTGTTTTTGGAGTCCGAGAAGTGACATACCTGGGCCATTTAATAAATGAAAAGGGAATACAAGTGGATCCTGGAAGGATCGAAGCTATAAATGCATTTAAAACACCTTCAAATAAAAAACAATTGCTTCAATTTCTAGGTATGGTAAATTTTGTCGGCAGATTCATTCCAAACCGATCTCACATGTTACAGCCGCTTTATGCTTTGCTTAAGGAAGATCATATGTTTGTCTGGGGAAAGTTGCAAGATGAGGCTTTTAAAGAGGTGAAGAAAAAACTTAAAGAAGCACCTACCTTGGCACATTATGATCCAGGTTCAAAAATAATTGTTTCAGCTGATAGTAGTTGTTATGGGTTAGGAGCTGCTTTAATGCAAGAAGATAAAGAGGGGAATAAGTCAGTGGTTATGTATGCTAGTAGGACTTTGACAGAAACAGAAAGACATTATGCTCAAATTGAAAAAGAATGTTTAGCTTTAACATGGGCGGCAGAAAAATTTAAAGATTACATAGTAGGGGTACACATAATTCTAGAAACAGATCATAAACCTCTTCTGCAAATTTTGCAAACAAAGCAATTAAATGATTTAAGTCCACGTCTTTTAAGATTGCGTCTCAAATTGACAAAATATAATTATGAAGTAAAATATACACCGGGTAAAGAGTTAGTTGTGGCTGATGCACTTTCAAGGCACCCACTACCCTATTTTCAGGACAGTAAAAATAAATTTATAGATCAAGAATTACAAATTAATTCCTTTATTAGTGAGACTTTACCGAGTGACATATTAGAAAGAATAAAAATTGAGCAAAGTAAATGTGAACTCTGTGTTAACTTGAGACAATTTACAATAAAAGGCTGGCCTAGAAAAAACCAATTAGGAAAATTTAGGGACTATTATCAATATAGAGAAAATTTTTCAATAGAAGCCAACCTTCTATTATTTAATTCAAGAATAGTGATACCTAAAAGCATGCAAGAAGAAATATTGGATAAAATTCATGAGGGTCATTTGGGAATTTCTAAGTGCAGGGAGCGTGCTAAGCAGTCAGTCTGGTGGTTAGGGCTATCTAAACATATAGAAAATAAGGTGAAAACTTGTTGTAAATGCATTGAATTTCATACAAATCATAGAGAAGAAATGATGATAGATCCAGTACCGGACCGCCCATGGCAAAAAGTAGGTATGGATTTGTTTAAGTTCAATAATAACTGGTACATGGTAATAATAGATTATTATTCAAGATATTTAGAAATTATAAAGCTAAAGGACCTCACCGAAGATACAGTCATACATAAGAGCAAAGAAGTATTCGCAAGGTACGGTGTCCCAGATATAGTCCGGACGGACTGTGGTAGCCAATTCAAAACAAAATTCAATAATTTTGCTAAAGATTATGGGTTTAAGTCCATCACTAGTAGTCCTTATTATTCACAAAGCAATGGATTGGCAGAGTCAGGTGTAAAGATTGCAAAATCATTGCTTTCTAAAAATGAAGACATAAATTTAGCATTGTTAGTGTACAGAAATACTCCATTGGAATTGGGTTACAGTCCAGCAGAATTAATGTTTAATCGTAAACTTAAAGATAATCTTCCCATAATTCCTAGCAAGCTAAATACACCTGTCAAAATTTCAAAAAAAATTAAGGGATGATCAAATAACAAGAAAGTATAAAACTGCATTATATTACAATAAAAGGCATAGAGCCTCTAATTTATCTGAGTTAGAAATAAATGATAAAGTTTGGGTTACTGATTTAAAAACGTATGGGACTGTGATTAAGAAATGTGAAGAGCCGAGATCTTATATTGTAAGCACAGAGAGGGGAAAATTTAGAAGAAATAGGTGGCATTTAATTAAAACCCCATATTCACCACTGGGAACACAAGATACTAATGTACCTTTAAATGATTGTATTCATGGAAACTTTGATACAAGTCTCTCTGACAGTGAATCATCAGCCAGTGATTTGGAACCTGAGTGTCTTCAAGAAACTAATTCTTCAAAAGTTAATTTAGACCAGAATGATAATTCTGGCGGGCTGACACAAAGGAGATCAGAAAGACTTGTAACAAGACCTAAATACTTACAAGATTATGAATGTTAAAAGGCTATTTCAGAAGCCTTTAATCTACATAATATGATGATGATAACATTTAATTACCTACATAAGTATATAATTTTAGAGTAGTTATTATTTGTTACAGTGACCTGGTTTTGCTATAAAAAAATATTGTTTAATTAAACAGGGAAGGATGTTGTAAGGAGTCTGTGTTGTTGTAAGCAGTCTGTGTTGTTGTAAGCAGTCTGTGTTTGACAATTATATATAAAATGATTGTTCAGAATTAAAGTGGATTTTATAATAAAATATCAGTGTTTAGATACAAACTAAAACAAAGTATCTACTATTTCGAAAAAATATCTTTTTTCAGCAGAAAAATAAGGTTTGGTACATAATAGTGGCATTTGAAATTTAAATTTTAAAATTCACGCCAAAACGCTCCCCGGTGTCATGGCGTCGTTTGTGACGTCACTATTATTTTTACCAATGTACTCTGTGCAGTGTGCAGTAAGCAATAGTGTGATTGTCAAAGCTCGAAAACAAACCATTGTGACGTCATTCGCTTCTTGGTGTTTTAACCAATATGGCGGATTGCTGTATTTTATAGTTTTATTTTATCAAAATAAATAGCAATCTCACTCGAAGTAGAAAAATAAATACGTTTTTTATAATCCATGAATCCTATTTCATTAGATAAATGCATAATTTCATTGATTCTTGGTTACTGTCATCATGCCTATTTACGCCGCGCGCGGAGTCGTATCATAGCAAGTGTTTGTCGCGTCACATACGTCGGAGCTCTAACGTATAGGCGCAGGCACTAATTGTTCTGTTGGACTTGCAGGCGGTTCTTCTGGTAGACGAAGCAAAGTGCGTACCAGGCCGTCCTTGTCTCCGCCATAGCCCTGTCCCGCTTTTCAGACTAGATGGCGTTAGTAAAATAGGTCCACATTCTTTGTTTGACAGGGCCCGTCTATGTAAATTGAGGTCGTTGAATTTCACATATTCACGCGAATATTGCTGTACGGAGTTGTAAGACGCTCACCGAATTCGCAGTGCGAAGTAGGTGAAATCCGTAGAAATACGAGTAGGTAAATGTTTTTCGCAGTGCGCAAGTACCCTCTACAAAGTAGTCTACAAATACTCAACACCGTCAGTCAACACACCGTATAGATAGTGATGCGACAACTGGTTTCCGTTCTCCGAAACCAAAGCTATCCGAGGGGTCTTTCCCCTCAACAGCACAGGCTTCGGGGTTGTCTGGGGGTTAACCTCGACTGGGGGAAGTCCCTTGATGTATTCCTTCAGCTCCTCGCGGGTGCAGAAGTTTCTGTCGCCGTAGAAGAGTTTGCCCTCTTCCTGGTCCATGATTTGCCAGGATTTGCTGGTTGTGAAGTAGCCTCCGTCGCCCTGAAGGAGATCAGAGACATACCAGTTACATTCCGTCACACTTATTTGACCCGGTGGCCAAAATTGTAGCAAATTTTTATGCCTGTTAAGTTTTTTTAATTACAATAATTCTATAAGAATAGATTTTGTAGGTATTTAATACGTATCAAAAATTGCGGAACCGGCAGGATTTGAACCTGCGTTTCTCTGGGAATTGTGCCCAGAACGCCTTTGACCGGTAGGCCATGGTTCTCTCACCTGTCAGTGGCGAAATTTGACATATGTATCTCTTCAATCCAATCGACGCGACTGTTAATGCCATCTAGTAGCGGTATATTACAGTATCGACAGGCCCATATTCGATGCCGGCGCACGCCGTCACTTGACATTGGCCTAGGGTATGGAGTGTAGAAGGAAGGAGTGTTATCTCGGGAGAAAAGTTGAAAAAGTGTCCAGTGGTTGCTATAAATAACAGTTCAAAAAACTCCCACAATGGCGCTGGTGTAGACATAGGGTATGGTATGAATTTTAGCAATTGTTGATGAAGTGAAGTATGCCGAGTTAAAAAATTTAATATAATTTTATTGTAATTGTCGACTAAAGTAGTTATTTATTAAAAATTTCAACAACTTACGTTGTAAAAAATAATGATGAATGTTTTCTTTCCTTGTTTATGTCTCAAACCTACTCCAATAATATTTGGCGCTTCCTTTTAAATTTACCCTGATGCTAATGTGGCGCCCCCAATTTAATGCATTTCGACGGACCCTTTTTATATACAGAGATAATAGCTCTCCATAGCCTAGGGGCAAGTGAGCCGTCAATGGAGCATTACCTCAAAAGCGGACACAGCGTAGTGGTTCCCCCTTCGCGCGGTGACCACAGACACCAGCGCGCCGTCCTTGTTGACGATGGGCGTGCCGGCTATGTAGCGGTTAGCGGACTCGAAGGTCGGCGCACACCGCCACTGCGCCATCACGCCGTCACTCGACACCAGCAGGATGCGTTTGCTGCGGTTCAGGAATACCTGCCAAGAGTCATATGGAGATTCTTTAATTTAATCTGTAGCGGTTGTTGATAAGAAAACTACGATGCATTTTACAGTATGTCAGGGTTTATTATTAAAAAACTTATAACAAAAAACAAACATCTCGTATTATTTTGCAGGAAGGAGAATCAAAGACAAAGAGCACGACAAAGAGTACATAATCTCATAGAGCAACTGACACATAGACAACTGACAGATGACCGATAGTGAGGTGCCTAACATCTCAACACTCCTCCTCGAATTTACCATTTCTCAAATTTAAATTAGGTATCAAGCACATCACTAAACATACTTCTTACAAAACAATTTCAACTTAAAAATAATATTCGTTTAACTTACATACATATTCAACTCGAACTTAAGTTTTACAAAACATTTTAACTTTAACATAGCTTATTAATATCAACAGTCATAGAATAACGGTTTACAGTAGTACTCCTCCTATCATAATATTTTCTAACACATAAATTGGTCTCTAAATTTCAAAAATTTGTCTTTACATAAACTTTTAGTCATTAGGTCAGCTAAGTTATCACTAGAATTGACATATTCAATAGCAATGATGCCCTTTTCAACAATGTCTTTAAGAAAATGAGCTCTAATATCTATGTGTTTAGTTCTTTTCGAATTTTCATAGCTTTTAGACATAGAAATTGCCCCTATATTATCCACAAGTAAAATGGCATCATTCTTGTACTTTAAGTGTTGACTGAGACCTTTAAGATTCACCAACTCTTGAGCTGTGGCTGCAGCAGCAATGTACTCCGATTCTGCTGTTGAAAGAGCAACACATGACTGTTTCTTTGAGAACCAAGCTATGGGATTCACTCCATGTAAAATTATGCCACCGCTTACACTTTTTCTGTCATTTCTATCTCCGGCCCAATCTGCATCAGAGAATCCATACAAATTATTATCTGTAGTTCTTCTAAAAACTAGTCCTTTATCTTTAGTTTCTTTCAGGTAGCGTATAACTCTCTTACTAGCTTTCCATAGTTGTTCAGTTGGTTTGTCCAGGTATCTGCTTAGATAAGATACTGCAAATGTCAAATCCGGTCTTGATGTTACCGTTAAGTAGATTAAACTACCAATCAGTTCACGATAGGGTACATCCAGTATTTCTTCATCTTCATATATGTGTATATTATAATTTATCTCCATGGGTGTTTTCATTCCTTTACAATCACTCATATTGAACTTCTGTAATATTTTCTCTATCATGTTAGTTTGTTTCACGATTATAGTGTCTTCACTTCTTTGTATTTCCATACCTAAAAATCTTTCCATTTCTCCTAGATTCTTCGAGTTCTTTGGGGTGCAAGTGGCCCAATCTCCACCTTAGTGGCCAAAGTCAACCTCACCTGCACGTGGTGCACCCTGCTAATTAACAAACGAGGCTCTGACGTCCCCAGTCCCCCCCCGGGTTGCTGTGACTGATACCGCACGGCATAATCTTGATGGTATCCCCGCTTTGTGGTAGGATTCTATCTCGGATCTGCCTGGCTAGCGACCACACTCCAGTCGTAATCAGCCGCAAAGCATTCCATGCGTTCCGGCTGCGAGCTGGAGAGCCAATTCCCCCCCCTCGAATAGTGCAATGTGGGTGGTCTTTGGGTCCGTAGTGGGGCAGAAGCCCTTCTCGCTTGCGTAGGCGTGATATATTGGCGCGGGGTCCAGGGAGACCCGATGAAACGGTTGTCCGCTGGCCGCCCGTCGGTCCGTAGGGGACCCGAACCTAGGATGTCCCGTCTTAGGAGGCTGTCCCGCCACCGACGAAAAAAGCCCGGTGAATGACCGGAGTGCCGGAGTGGGAGACCGGAGTGGAACCCGCCGGTCATTCAGCGGATCGGATTGGGGGCCCTTCCGTCCCCCGTACCAGTAACTCACACCACCTATGCAACTGAGGGCGGCTGGTTCCTCTTCTTTGACCTGGTGACCACCAGCAATGCACGGTTCGTTCGTCCCCCTTTGATTTACCCCCATTAATAATGAAATTTAAAAGTAGAAAGAAACGTTCTACAGCGGCGCCTCATTCCACACTCTGTGTGAACTTTTGTAACATCAGAGGCTTACACTCCAACCTTAACGCCGTTCATCACCATCTTGAAACGGTAAAACCCGCCTTACTCTTTCTGACTGAGACCCAGATTTCACTTCCTGACGATACATCATATCTGAACTACCCTGGATACAAACTAGAACATGCCTTTTCGCCGCGAGCAGGTGTGTGCGTGTTCATCAGAGGAGACATTTGTAGTCAACGATTGCATAGACTTGAGGTCGGGGATCTGTCCTTTCTCTGGTTGCGCGTGGATTACGGCGGTCAAACCCGGGTCTACGCGTGCCTGTACAGATCCCATAGCGGTAACGCTGAAACGGATCGACTTTTCGAGCACATCCAACTAGCGATAGATTATGTGCTAGAGCATATCCCCTCCGCGGAGGTGGTGATCCTAGGGGACTTCAACGCCCACCATGTGGAATGGCTAGGATCACGTATCACCGATCACGCGGGAAGGGCTGCTCACAACTTCGTCCTGGCATATGACCTCACTCAACTAGTATCTGTACCAACTAGGATACCCGATATCGCTGATCACACTCCATCAATTTTAGATCTTTTCCTCACCACTCACCCTACCGGCTACCAGGTGGTCGTCGATGCTCCCTTGGGATCATCTGATCACTGCCTGGTACAGACATCCGTGCAACTTCCATCCACCGTTCGCACCCCTGTGGCCGGTACCCGTCGAGTGTGGCACTACAAGTCAGCGGATTGGGATGGACTGCGTGAGTTTTACGCCTCGTATCCCTGGGCGCAGCTTTGCTTTTCGGATGACGACTCTAACACCTGTGCTGAAGCCGTAGCCGACGTTATACTCCAGGGTATGGAATGTTACATTCCCAACTCATTAATACCCATTGGAGAACGTGCTAAGAAGTGGTTCAATGGGATGTGCAACAAAGCTAACAGCCGAAAACACAGTTCCTACCAATCTTGGTCTTCAGCACAAAGTAATAATGATCCTAACGTAGTTAATCTGAAGAAAAGTTATAATGCTGCCTCCAGATCATATAAAAATGCCATTGCCAGGGCAAAGTTCCTGCACATTGACAGAATTGGGCACAGGCTTGTCGCATTACCTTCTGGCACCCGTGCATTCTGGTCCCTATCTAAAGCCATACAGGGCAACTTCTGCCGCTCAACCTTTCCACCTCTACGAAAACCGGACGATACGCTGGCCCACACCGCCAAGGAGAAAGCAGATATCTTGGGCGCTCTCTTCGCTGGTAACTCGACACTTGATGACGGAGGGAGAACACCGCCAACCATCCCGCGGTGTCAAAGTTCGCTCAGTGACATTCGCTTCACTCAGAGCGCTGTGCGTAAAACGCTTCTCTCTCTCGACGTCAATAAGGCGAGCGGGCCTGACGGTATCCCTGCCGTAGTGCTTAAAATGTGTGCTCCCGAGTTGACTCCGGTATTAACGCGTCTGTTTCGGCGGTCTTACTCCTCCGGCACTGTTCCATCTTCGTGGAAGACTGCCCTAGTCCACCCTATTCCAAAGAAGGGCGATCATTCAGACCCATCGAATTACAGGCCTATTGCGATAACCTCCCTGCTCTCTAAAGTTATGGAGCATATAATTAACACCCAAATGCTTCAGTACCTGGAAGAGCACCAGCTGATTAGTGATCGTCAGTATGGTTTTCGCCATGGTCGATCAGCTGGTGATCTCCTAGCTTACCTTACTCACCGCTGGGCGGAGGCAATCGACAGCAAGGGAGAAGCTTTGGCGGTCAGCCTGGATATTGCTAAGGCCTTTGATCGGGTTTGGCATAGGGCACTTCTGTCCAAATTACCTTCTTACGGACTCCCCGAGAAGCTGTGTGATTGGATCGCCAGTTTTTTGAACGGGCGCAGCATCAAAGTCGCAGTCGACGGTTTTTGCTCTGAATTGAAGCCCATCAATGCTGGCGTTCCGCAAGGATCTGTGCTCTCACCCACGCTGTTCATACTGCATATTAATGACATGTTACATAGTAACAATGTTCATTGCTACGCGGACGACAGTACGGGTGATGCCTTATATAAAGGTCGTGCTCAGCTTTCTCGCGCTCAGCTGGAGGAGTGTAGAAGTACGCTTGTGTCGAACATCGAGTCTTGTCTCGACCAAGTATCACAGTGGGGCTTACAAAATATTGTACACTTCAACCCCACCAAGACACAAGTATGCGCGTTTTCGGCAAAAAAGACCCCCTTTACCACCTCTGTTCTCTTCCAGAACACTCCCCTGACTCCATCTAACAGCATTGGGATCCTCGGTGTTAATATATCGAATGAAGTCCAGTTCCGCGAACATCTGGAAGGTAAAGCCAAACTAGCCTCCAGAAAACTCGGGGTGCTCAACAGAGCGAAAAGATACTTTGCGCCTAAACACAGGCTTCTGCTGTATAAAGCGCAAGTTCGGCCCCACATGGAGTACTGCTCTCACCTCTGGGCCGGAGCACCCCAGTACCAGCTCCTTCCACTTGACCGGATACAAAGGCGGGCAGTTCGACTCGTAGATGATCCCAAAATTACTTGCACGTTGGAGTCCCTAGAGCACCGAAGAGACGTTAGTTCTCTTTGTGTGTTCTATCGTCTCTACAATGGGGAGTGCTCTGAGGAGTTATTCAATCTAATACCACCTTCCGTGTTCTCCAGTCGCACCCTACGTCGCAGAAACAAATTTCATCCTCACCACCTGGATGCCTGGTCCTCATCCACCACCCGTTATTCCAGGTCTTTTCTGCCACGTACCCGCAAATTGTGGAACCAGCTTCCATCTACTGTGTTCCCTCATAAATATAATATGGGGCTCTTCAAAGGGCGGATAAACAAATATCTTAAAAGCCAGCAACGCATTGGCGGTTCCTCTGGTGCTGCAAATGTTCATGGGCGGCGGTAATCACTTACCATCAGGTGACCCGTCTGCTCGTTTGCTCGCTATACATATAAAAAAAAAAAAAAAAAAAAAAAAAAAAAAAAAAAAAAAAAAATAGATTTTTCGCATTGAACTTCTGTTTCAATTCTTTTATAATGTCATCTCCATTTCCAATTATTAGAATATCATCAACGTATATTAACATCCAACAGTCATTCTTGTAGTACATACAATAATCATATTCTGAACGTTGAAATCCATTGTTCTTTGCAAAATCATCTATTGTCTCATTCCAGCATTTTGGAGATTCTGTCAATCCATAAAGTGCTCTATTTAGTTTTAGTACTGTTTTAGAATTAGAATTCTTCACCTTCAATCCTTGTGGCACTTTAATATAGACTTCTGATTTCAATTTTCCGTTCAAAAATGCGGTAGGTATATCTAGTTGATTGATTTTTAAATCTTCTTGTAGAGCTTTAGATATGAACATTCTAACTGTAGAGTGTCTTGCAACTGGAGCATAATTGCTGTCAAAAATATCTTCTTTCTTCTGTTGAAAGCCCCTTACAACTAACCTGGCCTTCTTAGTTCCTTCTTCTTTTTGTTTAAAAATCCATTTTGTATCTATAGCTTTCTTTCCTGTAGGCAGCTCCTTTTCTTCCCATGTATCTAATTTTTCCAGTGCTTGTAATTCCTTTTGAATAGCTTGTTTCCACTCTGTATTACTCACTGCTTCTTCAAATGAGTTTGGTGTAGTCGCACTCAAACAAATGACTATGTTTGATGCATAATCTTCTAAATGCGCTGGTCGTTTTACTGTTCTGCCTGATCTTGACCTCTTTCCTTGTCCAGTATTACTTTCTCTATTTCAGCTCTCTTCTTTTTCTTCTTCTTCTTGAATATCTTGACATTCTGTAGTCTCAGGTACTGTGCTTCTAATTTCCTTATCTCTGGTTTCTGCAGTTTTCTGTACCTTATAGTCTATTTCTTCTTGAATAACCTGTTCTTCTTCACTTTCTATGCCTTCATTATATTGAAAATCGCTTTCATCGAATATGACATCTCTTGATACTATTATTGTATTATCTGCTGGATTCCATAATCTATAACCCACAGTATTGTAACCAACCATTCTTGTAGGTCTGGCCCTTTTGCTTAACTTGTCCTGTTTCGGTATTACAGTTGTCCAAGCTTTTGATCCGAAGACTCGCAGTCTTGATAAATCATTATGTCCATTTTTCATGAAGCACGGTGTATTAAAGTTGATAGCCCAGGATGGAGATCTGTTCAACTGGTATGCAGCACACTGAATGGCTTCACACCATAAGGACTTAGGTAAATTCGTCTCTGCAAACAAAGTTCTAGTTTTATCACACAAAGTCCTGTTCATGCGCTCTGCAACTCCATTTTGTTGCGGCGTATAAGGAAGAGTATATTCTATATTTATCCCTTTATTGTTACAAAAATTCTTCAGTCTATTTGCTGTATACTCTGCTCCATTATCACATCTTATTCTTTGTACTTTATTTTCAGTTTCATTTTCTAATTTAATTATGTAGTTAATAAGTTTCTCTGTCGCTTCTGATTTATGCACCAACGGATATACCACACAGAAATGGGAGTAGTCATCAATTACAGTCATAAAATATTTCTCACCGTTTAAACCGCAGTTCTTAGTGGGTCCTGCAATGTCTGAATGCAGCAACTCTGCTACTCTCCTCGATCTTGGTCTTGGTGTCTGCTTAAATGGTGCTCTTGTAGCTTTCCCCTCTACGCATGGACTGCAAACTTTTTTACAAACAGGTAAATTCATAATACCTAAACCTTTTTTATTTAAATGACCTAACCGTCTATGCCAAATGTTAGAAAGAACATCATCACTCTTGTTGTTACTGATATTACATGTTTCATTACATAGTTGAGCATTTAATTTATATAACCTTCCCTCAGCATAACAAACAACATATGTATTTTTATCTCTTATTACAGCTTTTATTTTATTAAACTTTATATGAAATCCTGCTTCAGTTATTTTATTTACTGACAATAAATTATATGAAATATTCTTTACAATCAATGCCTCTATAGTTATTTTTATATGTTTATACATAAACTTTAACTTTCCCTTTTTATTACTCTCTATGTATTGACCATTAGCAACATATATTTTAACACATTCTTGCAATTCTTTAATATCAGTTACATATTGTTCATATTGATCACTTATAATATGTTGGGTACAACCAGAATCGATAATAAATGTAATATTAGAATTATCGGTTAATCCGAGCATGTATTCGCTAGCAAAAAATCCAACATCTGCCTTACCAGCTAGGGATGTTTCTTGGGCTTGACTATGTTGTCCTCGACCTTGTGCGGGGTGTCTTCGTGCAGCTCTGCGACCTCGGCCAGCAGCTCTCCCACGGCCCCTGCCTCGATGTGGCTCCTGTTCATTGGTTTTCTTTTTACACTCATAGCTTTTGTGTCCCGGCTTACCACAGGCGTAACATGTGATGAATGCACTCTCTTGCTCGGTCGTATCCTTGTTTGTGATGATTTTTGTCTCGGCGTCCAACAATCTGGCTTTTACAAAATCAAATGTCAGTTTTTTTTCTGTAGCCATGGTCTCGATAGACGTTATTACAGCATCATATTCTTTAGGCAGTGATGATAGCAGGTAACAAATCTTATCTTCATCATCAATTTTGACTTCAATCGCCTGGAGATCGTTAACAATTGACGAGAATTTTATTAAGTAAGTTTCTAATGGCTCATTGCACTTTAGAGTTATTAATTTTCGTTTTAAGTAGAACCTGTTATAGACACTTTTTCTCTCAAATGTATTTTCTAATAACATAATCATCTCTCTCGCTGTTTTACCATCCTTTACTATTTCAATGTAGCGGTCGGAAACGCACTGTGCAATTAAAGACTTCGCTCTCGAGTCGTCTTTGATAAATTCGGCGGATTTTTCTTTTCCTTTGTCTCCGTCAGTTAATACATATGCAACTTGTTTTTCTTCTAACATCAGCTTAAGGCGAAACTTCCACGTGCTGAAGTTTGACTTCTCACCCAAGCACGGCAACAACGACATTGACGAGACCGCAGCCCCCGACATGTTTGCGTAGTCTTGATTTTTGTGCATCGTATTGCATCTACGTGGATCGCAACCCAGTAATGACGAATTCTTTTTCTTTTAGCACCAACCACGCTCTGCTACCATGTTGATAAGAAAACTACGATGCATTTTACAGTATGTCAGGGTTTATTATTAAAAAACTTATAACAAAAAACAAACATCTCGTATTATTTTGCAGGAAGGAGAATCAAAGACAAAGAGCACGACAAAGAGTACATAATCTCATAGAGCAACTGACACATAGACAACTGACAGATGACCGATAGTGAGGTGCCTAACATCTCAACAGCGGTTATCACAGTGTAGATGCCGCTTATTGTATCTACATCACGGTATAGATAATCGACTGAAAACTTATACGACACAAATTAGTCCAACAAACTTTATTTTTAATATAGCGAGCAAACGAGCAGGTGGGTCACCTGATGGTAAGTGATTACCGCCGCCCATGAACATTTGTAGCACCAGAGGAACTGCCAATGCGTTGCTGGCTTTTAAGAAATTTGTTTATCCGCCCTTTGAAGAGCCCCATATTATGGTCACAGAAGATGGAAACTGGTTCCACAATTTGGAGGTAGGTACGTGGCAGAAATGACCTGGAATAAAAGGAAGGTGGAAGAAATCCAGGTGGCGAGGATGAAATTTGTGTGAATGGACTGTCAATCATTTGACAGCTTAAAACGTATAACTCGAACTGTTTAGAGTTCATAGTTTCATACCATTATCATACCATTGATGTAGAATTTTAGTACCTAACTACTCATTCTATTTCCACCCAGAACACACGTAACACCATTTATAAATGAAGCCAACATGCTGAATACGAAATGTTGGAATGATTTGCCACCACCGTACCGGGACATTTCGAAGTCAAAAATAACTTTTAAAAGAAAGTTAAAACAATATTTATTAAAAAAACAAAAATCTTAAAAGGTTCTCTTGTTGCCTCTCTTTATAACCACACACTTTGCACTCTATTTGCTGCTGTGATAGTACGCTTAGTTTTACAAAAAAAAAATGTATACATATTCTAAAATATTATAATAATAGTATATTGTATTATATAATAAATAATATATAATATGTAATATATTAATAGTATATTGTATCATAGTATGTTGTATAGTATATTGTACCAACAGATTTTATTTATTTATCTTTATTAATATTATTATTTATGAATAATATTATGTTCCTATATAATATATTTGGCGCCGTCCAAGCATACTGGCTTCACGGAAGATCAGCGCTGTATCCTAACAGGTATAGCACATGCTGAGTGAAGACCATTTTGGGATCAAGTCATATTTCGCCATTTTTTTCTTCTGATAAAGTCTGTTTTTTGTCTTGTCTCCCTGAATAAAGATTTCTTTCTTTCTTCTTTCTATTTCAATGTTTCATACATGCTTTTTGACGTGTAGGCTGATGAACTCCTTAAACCGATCGAATTATCCTTTTGTTAAACGATTCCGATTTAAATTTATGATTGGGGGATAAGGGTTTGGTGAATCGATGTATGAGATGGTGATGGCGCTCGCTTACCTTCTCGGCCAGGTTTTCGTCGAGCCGCACGTACGCCAGCTCGCCGAGCGGAGCGAGCAATTCCTCCGTGAACACGTCACAGTAGTGGTGGGTAATCGATGCTCTCTGTGCCAACTGGAAATATAAACGGGCCGTACTGTCAATTGCAAAGCAATACTTAAGCAATATTACTTTACGCTATAATCCGCCAAAACAGACAGTTGGATGTAGAATATATAGATAGATAGATATATAATAATCGCAGTCAAAAGCTAACTTGTAGTGGATAAAAAAACCCTCTAACCTGGTCCGGAGTGGCACAGTGTATGGGCAGCACAGAGCCCATGCTAGCGAATCTCTTGCCGTCTCGCTCGTGCAGTTCCACTGGAATCTGGAGCGCCTCCACCAGACCCTTGTACTCTTCATTCAACACCGTCCGTTTAGACATGGCGCACTGCTGCAATAAAATAAACATATGAAACGAAACGTTTTTGCTCGACGTTTCTGATCCGTACCGCTAGGGTGTGGAACACCCTTCCAGCGCACCTGCCTCGTATAACTTAGGTACCTTCAAGGCAAGAGTGAATAGCCATCTTCTAGGCAAGCGCGTTCCAACTTAGACCTCATCATTGTCATCTTATTGCACTTGCACTAAGGTTGTCGTCAAGCGCACGCCTCAGGGCGACCGCGTATCTTTTGCATCAATCATTGATACATCGCAATCTCCTCTGATTGGTTAACACTCTTCCACTATTGGACGATATCCGTTGACGCAGCAAGAATACCATAAATTCAGCCAGTATCAATGATTGAAGCAAAAGATACGCGGTCGCCCTGCAGCTATCTCATAATAAAAAAATGGGGGCATACTTTGCTTTAATATTGTTTAATAAGAAGTTTTGTTTTAATATTGTTGGCGTTCGTGTTTTAGAATTATTATAATCCTTATTTTAGGGATGTGATGATACGTGACATAAAACTGTCACTCTGAAGTATCTAACACTGCCTATGTGATGGTAGAACCCTCCCAGGGTTTTCCGTTCCCGGGAAACGGGAATAACATTATTGGTTTCCAGGGAAATCGCAAAAAAAGCCCAGCTTCGGAACGATGAACCGAGAACCGGAACCCGAGAACGAAACCCTAAACTTGATAATAGCGCGTGGCATCAGCGATTTGCTGTGGTAGTAGGTAATAAGTAAGCCATCAACCCATCCATGGCTTTAATATATAATATTAATGTCCTCCCGACCGAATTTCGGTCACGGCGGCCAATCTCCAGAGAGATTAGCCATCTGCGCAGGAGAGTGTGCACCTCCTCCTATAACTCTTATAGTCCGATGGGACGGAAAATCCACAACCGTGAACCGGAGAGAAATCAGGCGCAGGACCGACGGCTTTACGATCCGAGGCACGGGGGTGAAACACCACCAACCTCCCAACTCCGGGCTAGTACTGAGAATTTCTAGTCTAGTTCTAGGTTTGCTATGGTTTATTCAATTCCTTATTACTTACGGATTTTGTGCTATTTACCAACCACCGCGCGTCTTAGTGATAACATGATAGATATCAGACTAAATTATAGGCACAGTTTAGAGATAAGTCATGTATCTATGTAGATTATAAAATTGGCAGTCCAATAGAAGTGAAAACGATTTTTTTTTAAATTAAAATTATTAAAATATAAACCTTAACTAATTAAAGTTTAATTTCGAATGTAGTAGGTATATTTATAGTTCGCGAGCATGTCGCTGTCACGCGTTTCGGTCACGGTCACGCGAATCTACATTTTTACCCCCTACCAAAAAGTGCTCAATGCGGCTAAAGAAGTTTTCAATTCAATAAAAACCATGTAAAACAAGATTGAAGAGCTGGTGGAATTCTTATTTGATTTCAAGTTAATTGTATACCTAGTCATGAAAATTAAACGGATTTTCAATCAGGGGCCCAATTAAGTCTAAGCAAATCGTAAACCGATAGACCAACTTGGAAGTCAGGCAGGCATAGTCGACTGCGATTTTTTTGAATAAAAATTCTAGGTATATCGACACATTACCTAGGTATATAAATTGATATTAAAGTCTTTACCTCCATTTTCTCTGGCTACGCTTGCCTCGTTGATGGCACAGAATAAAATTACAAGACATAATTGTCAACCTACCATTTAGTAATGGTTATTTAAGAACAATGACTGGTATTCGCTCAGTGGTACCTACTAACTATCAGTGGTATAATAACTAGATGATGCCCACGACTTCGTCCGCGTGGTTTAAGTTTTTTGATTCGCTCGGGAACTCCTTGATTTTCCGGGATAAAAAGTAGCCTATGTCCTTCCCCGGGATACAACCTATCCCGTATTTCATCAAAATCGGTTGAACAGTTGGGCCGTGAAAGCGTAGCAGACAGACAGACAGACACACTTTTACATTTATAATATTATCATAGATAGTATGGAAGTTTGGATTAGAAGATGCCCTGCACGACTTCGTCTGCGTGGATTGTTTTTTTAATATTCTGGAACAAAAAGTAGCCTATGTCCTTCCCCGGGAAGTAACCTGTCTCTATAACAAATTTCATCAAAATCGGTTGAGTAGTTGGGCCGGGAAAGCGTAGCAGACAGACACACTTTCGAATTTATAATATTAGTATGGATGTATAGTGTATTCTAATACATGTACCTATTAAATTACCTTAACTAATTGTAAAGAAAGAAAAGACATTGTTAACCTTTCCGTTGAACGCACTATTGAGCTGTCCTGTGTTGAGTTGGAGCGATACATCATAGTTTGTGTGTACCGACCTCCTTCAGGTGACCTTGCACTGTTTGAGGATGTTATGGAGGAGGCCCTAAGGCGGATATGTAAGTCATCCAAAAAAATTTTAATCTGTGGAGACTTTAATATAGATATTTTGCATCTCACTTCTCCAGCTGAGAAATTACTTAACTTATTTAAAAGTTTCAATTTAGACAACATTTTTATTGAACCTACAAGGATAACTGCAAGTACAGCTACCTGTATTGACAATATTTTCAGTGACTGTAAAATTGTCAACAAATCCGTCATTACTCATCTAAGATCTGATCACTGCGGGCAAATGATATCTATACCTAGCTCTAAACAAAATACAACTAAAATAATAAAGTATAGGCCAATTACCACTAAAAAAGTACAGAAATTTAAACATGAAATTTCAAATAATTTACCTACGCTCGATTTTACACAGGGTGGTCCGGATGAACTCTATAACACCTTCTTTGATTTGCTAAATTCTCAATTTAATTCCATCTTTAAAGTAGTAGAAAAAAAATTGTTTAAGAACCTAAAATTTAGTGACTGGGCTACTGTTGGCATTTATAAAAGTAGAAACAAGTTGTTTAGCTTGTATGCCGAAAAGCAATATAATTACACCCCCACATTTGTTAAATACGTCAGAAATTATTCAAAATTATTTAGAAATGTCTGCATACAAGCAAAGTCACTTCATATAAAACAAAAAATTATAAATTCAGATGACAAAATTAAAGCAGTTTGGGAAATAATCGCCGATGAAATTGGGAAACATAAAGTGGACGACAATAAACTGGAGCTAAAAATTAACAACCGTATTATTGACTGCAAAACAGAAATCGCGAACACATTTGAGAATTTTTTTCGAAATATTCCAGTCACCACTACTAGTTTCCTTAACTCCTCGCCAACAGAAGCCCATAAACTGCTCAAGGATAGTGTCACCGAGTGCAGTGTGCTGTTTAAGTTTAGACATGTGACCCCATATGATATTATTAAAGTATTTAAATCTTTGCAACTTAAAAAAACCGGAGACCTATGGGGTATATCCGTAAAAATAATCGGCAATATTATTGATGTTATTGCACCATATCTTGCTCTAGTTTTTAATGAGTCTGTAAATTCAGGATCCTTTCCAAACCTTATGAAATGTGGTAAATTGATTCCACTTTTTAAATCGGGTAGCAAAAGCGATCCAAATAATTACAGACCAATTTCAATTTTGCCAACACTCAGCAAGATATTTGAAAAAATTATGCTCAACCAACTGCTTCAGCACTTTAATTCAAATAAACTTCTTCACTCCGAGCAGTATGGTTTTACTAAAGGTCGATCGACAATTGATGCGGGCGCCGTGCTGTTAAAACATATATTCGACGCGTGGGAGAAATCACAGAATGCTATTGGTATTTTCTGTGATTTGTCTAAGGCATTTGATTGCGTTGAGCACGAGACGCTTTTAGTTAAGTTGAGCTACTATGGAGTCAAAGACACTGCGCTTGGCCTCATTGCATCCTACCTCAGTAATCGCATTCAAACAGTATGTGTCAACGATGTGAAGTCATCCGGATCAGCCTCACTAATGGGTGTCCCTCAAGGCTCCATTTTGGGTCCCTTCATGTTCCTAGTGTACATCAATGATTTGCCATATTTTGTCCGTAACACTTGCGATATTGTACTATTTGCTGATGATACGTCCTTGATTTTTAAAGTCGATAGACATAAGGACAACTTTGACGACGTAAATACTGCAATTTCTCAAGTCACGAACTGGTTTACGGTTAACAATCTACTTTTAAACACAAAAAAAACTAAATGTGTCGAGTTCGCATTGCCGAATGCCAGATCCACAAGTGATATAAAACTAATGGTAAATAATGACATGTTGAAAATAGAAGATACTACTGTGTTCCTGGGGGTGACCTTGGACGCAAAGCTTCAATGGGGCACCCATATATCAACACTTGCTGGCAAGCTTAGTTCTGCTGCTTACGCTGTCAGAAAGATTCGACAGTTAACTGACATCGAAACTGCCAGGATCGTATATTTTGCTTATTTCCATAGCATTATGTCTTACGGAATCTTACTGTGGGGTAAAGCGGCAGATATTCAAAAAATTTTTGTACTACAAAAAAGGGCTATACGAGCAATTTATAATTTAAAACCGCGTGATTCACTTAGAGAGAAATTTAAAGAAATTGGTATTCTAACAGTAGCCTCGCAATATATTTACAGTAATATAATTTTTGTAAAACAGCACATCCATAATTATAAAAAAAAATGCGATCTGCACGATAGGCCAACTAGAGGCCGTAATAAGCTCGTGACTCCATCGCTCCGCCTCAAAAAAGTCAGAAGGTCATTCGTGGGAATGGGCATTATTTTCTATAACAAAGTTCCACAACCTATTTTGGACTTGCCAATAAATAAATTTAAGAAATCCATTAAAAGTATGCTCCTGAAAAAAGCTTATTATACAGTTGAAGATTATGTAAATGATAGAGGAGCATGGATTTGATCGCTCCAGCAATGCTGGGGACAGCGGTTACTTATTATAAATTAGTGTTTGAATATTAGTATTCAATTCGATGCTTTGATACGGGTAGACTGAGTATGTCACGCTCTCTTTAAACATTTCTGTGGTGGTGTCGTGTGGTGCGGGTTGTTACGTTCCCTCAAATATGGTCGAGCGAAGCAATGGCTGGATCATGCGTCATGCTCGTGAACGGGTGCCACCGGCGGGAATGGGGCTACTTTCTGTCTGCCCGTCTTTGACATGAATTGAATAAACAAATTTAAGAAATCCATTAAAAGTATGCTCCTGAAAAAAGCTTATTATACTGTTGAAGATTATGTAAATGATAGAGGAGCATGGATTTGATCGCTCCAACAATGCTGGGGACAGCGGTTACTTATGTACACATTGATATAGTAATTGTAAATGAATTATTTAAAAAGAGCAACCACCGAGTTTCTTGCTGGTTCTTCTCGGTAGGAATGGCATTCCGAACCAGTGGTAGATTCACTTGACGATTCAAAAGTACTTGTAAAAGTTTATTTGAATAAAAAGATATTTGATTGATTGATTGATTATAAAGATTGCTTCGGCGTGTGACGTTGATGCTTTGAATCTTTGTTGACTTATCGGAGGTAATAAATATTGGTGTAAAATGCAAATTGAATTATGTAAAGCTCGGAACACATTATCTCAGTTTTTTAGTGCGTTGTGACGTGACAGGGCGTTCGTTCGGAGGCAAGCTGCATACACTTGTACATTACTGCACAGGCCGGAAATAAAGCAATTTACGGCTGAGTACCTAATATTACGAGGAGCCGAGGACTTACCAAATGATTTTAAAAGAACGACGTGCCCAATGAGTTGCTATATTTCGGCCTTGTATAGTACTTATAGACTTGAGTACCTAGTAGTTTTGTCTAATTTGCGAGGAACCAATAAACAGAATCTGTTAGGAAAGTTTTTTAAAATATTTTTCTTGTAAAAGAAAAATATTTTTATTATCATCGGATTGGTATAGTATAATAAAGTCACATGAGGATTCCGATGGATAATCAATACCTTATTAATCAAATCATAATCTCTTACCCAATATCTTACTGACAAGTGACAAACAATTAGTATCTAATTATCGTACTAGCCTAGGTACTTTAATTATTAGCCCTGTTTGTTACCTACTTACCAAGCAAGAGATGTTAAGGTGGAAGACAAGAGTCTGCCCGCGAAATTCAAATTTAATTTGGTTTTTCACAATTTGTAAACTAATACGACAAAGTAGGCTTATGGCATTCAAATTGCGCCCCTAGGAATATCATCTTCACAGGTTTATATAAAAATCTTTACTTGAAAGTGCCCAGTTTAAGAAATTAGTAAAAAATTTAATTATTTAATTTAATTATTAAGAAATTAGTTAAAATAATGAGTTTGACGTGAGTTACTCACAAATTAGTCATCTGGGCACTTTCAAGTAAAGATTTTGCGAAAATCCAAATTAAATTTGAATTTCGCGGGCAGACCCTTGTCTTCCACCTTAAGACATGCAAGTTGTATGCGAGACGGGATGGTACGGGACTATAGATGTAAATTATCAACCGGTTTAAAACAGTTTTAAACCAAATGTGCGGTTTTAAATCCCAAAATAATCCGTTTTAAACGGTTGAAAACTCGCCTACAAAAATAAAAGAGTTCTGTGTTTTACACTTCATTATGGGCAATTTTTGGTCACCTGACGTCATGTTTCGTTTTAATTACCTAGTCTAAAGAACATCAATAGAACGTATCTACCTACATCACCTACTACACGAAAACTTAAGTTTGTAGGTATACTTAACTGTACTTATTTATTATATTACATTTACACACATTACTTGAAGACATCAGTAACAAAAGTGAAAATGCAGTCTGTTTTACTTGTGTATGAAAGAGACAACGTTATATCTTCAAGGACGTCGCGGCCGGTTCGTGAATCACAGTGCGTTTGGTTTTAAACCGAATCAAATAGATTATTTTGAAAACAATGAAAAAAATGTTTATTTACCATCACAGACTTTTTAGACAATAGAGTTAAATTATAAAGTTATAGGTAGTCGTAGGTATTACCTAATGTAATACCTACGACGCAACGCTAAACGCTTACTTAGTGACGGTACGCTTGGTCGGACGGGCCAACTAGAACTAAACCCGCTAAATATATAAATATCAGTGTATCACACATTAAAAAAATCTTTACACAGTTTATAGGTAGGTATTATATCCCTACCACGGTAAAATCAAGAAAATGTAGTTATAATTAAGAAAAACATAGTCATTAACACCAACGGTTTAAAACTGAAAAAAATGGTTTTAAGGTCGATGACAAGGGTCTGCCCGCGAAATTCAAATTTAATTTGGTTTTTCACAATTTGTAAACTAATACGACAAAGTAGGCTTATGGCATTCAAATTGCGAGCGTAGGAATATCATCTTCACAGGTTTATATAAAAATCTTTACTTGAAAGTGTCCAGTTTAAGAAATTAGTCAAAATAATGAGTTTGACGTGAGTTACTCACAAATTAGTCATTAATTTGACTAATTTCTTAAACTGGGCACTTTCAAGTAAAGATTTTTATATAAACCTGTGAAGATGATATTCCTACGCTCGCAATTTGAATGCCATAAGTCTACTTTGTCGTATTAGTTTACAAATTGTGAAAAACCAAATTAAATTTGAATTTCGCGGGCAGACCCTTGTCATGCACCTTAAGCCGATTGGTTTTAAACCGGCCTTACATTTATATACGGGACTATCCCCGTACCATAGAGTTAAAATATCCCCGTACCAATAGGGTAGAAAGTCGAAAGCCCTAGTAGAAAAAGCCCGCGAAATTCAAAATAATGACTAATTTGTGAGTAACTCTTTTGACTAATTTCTTAAACTGGGCACTTTCAAGTAAAGATTTTTATATAAACCTGTGAAGATGATATTCCTAGCGGCGCAATTTGAATGCCATAAGCCTACTTTGTCGTATTAGTTTACAAATTGTGAAAAACCAAATTAAATTTGAATTTCGCGGGCAGACCCTTGTCTTCCACCTTAACCGACTTCCAAAAAAGGAGGAGGTTCTCAATTCGGCGCGTATGTTTTTTTTTTTATTATTATTTCTCTACGTTTTTCAGGATCGCAGTCAATGGCTAACTTAACGAAAAAAATAAATATTTCATCACGGAATTTTTAAAACATAAATCCACGCGGAAGAAATATGATAATGATTTATGATCATAGTCATTTAGGTTTAGTTTATTGGGCTATGCCAAAGAAAAGATTGGTGTGTGTCACTATGCCGTTGAAATATTTGTGCTCTATTATTGTGCCCATACCTACCTTAAAAAAAACCAAAAACACAGATCATTTATTTAAAGTTGGTAGCACTGATTTTTGAATGTCAAGAAAATACAGTCTTTTATGATTTACATTTACGGTAGGTATTTTAATCTGAGATTTACACGGACGTGACGGTGATAATAAACCACGGGCTACGGTATCTAGTATAAGGGTGATCTGTGATTTACATGGAAGTCGCAAACGCGTCCTTGTCTGAGAAGAGCCCACAATAAACTCAGCTAGGAATTGGGATGATTATTTTCTAGTAAGTAAGTAGGTAATTAAGTTCCCTACACCATTTTCTACCTGCCTAGGTCGTTGGCACGACACTCGACGAAATTGGTTTAAAGCATAGATCTACGCTGCGCTCCTCACTCCTCAGCGAAGACCAATCCTCAATCTATGGTATGGTTAAAAGTAAAACGCACTCGTTTCTAAGCAGACAGATAAATATTGAAAAATGGGCGTTTATGATTTTAATGTAATAATGTAGGTGCTTACGTGCTTTAAAAGTCGCTTATTTTTGACATCACAGGCAGAAAGTTCAAAGAGTAGGTATTTTATTTATTTCCTAAATTAGAATAATAGGTATTTTCTTACCTATAAATAAAACTTGAAACAACTGAGTAACCTCTGACTGCTCTGACTATGGTTTTAATATTATGTAGGTATAATTTCACGAATAAGTAGTTGCAGGTATAAAGGCAAACATCAAAATGAATAATGTAATGAACTGTATTTAAACCTGGCGTACTTACCTGATAAAACTTATCACTGACGACATCTTGCCTGGCGTTACTACCTAGTAGGTACCTACCTAATTCTGCATAGCTAAGCTAAAACCTCAAAACAGTTCAAGTTCTACTATCTACTATACTATTCACCCCAACACGCCGAGATACTTTATTGAACGCCAAAAAAATCGAAGAATTCAATAAGGGCGTCATCTAGAAAATCAAGTATTCTTTTAACTTAGTGGTTTCCTCCGAAATCCGTCTTTAGCCCTACCGATAAACGTACAAATTACAACAATATTAAGTTAAGTAAAGGGTAGGGGTTTTCTTAATTGCTTGTGCTATGTGTGCACTTATTTTGTATTATTTCAAGTATTTTTTGCATTTGATTATTTTTATTGTGTCCCAAACAGAATTGTTGAAAATTGTCGATGAAGCGCCATTTTGAAATACCGGGACAAAATTGGACAATTTTGATAACCTCGAAATCGTCAATTTATGTCGGATTTTTTGGTACTTACCTGTCTCTTTGTTTTAAAAATTCTATTGATTGATTGTTTCCTTAATATAATATAAAAATGCCATATTTTTAAGAAATTGAAATAAATATAATGGATTCCCAAGTGAAGTCCAAGGAGTGGATGAGTTGAATTCAGGGATTCCCAAGTGGCGTGGCGTAGTTTATAATTTCAAATTTCAAATTTCAAATATTTTTTATTCAAATAAACTTTTACAAGTACTTTTGAATCGTCAAGTGAATCTACCACTGGTTCGGAATGCCATTCCTACCGAGAAGAACCAGCAAGAAACTCGGTGGTTGCTCTTTTTAAATAATTCATTTACAATTACTATATCAATGTGTACATAAGTAACCGCTGTCCCTAGCATTGCTGGAGCGATCAAATCCATGCTCCTCTATCATTTACATAATCTTCAACAGTATAATAAGCTTTTTTCAGGAGCATACTTTTAATGGATTTCTTAAATTTGTTTATTCAATTCATGTCAAAGACGGGCAGACAGAAAGTAGCCCCATTCCCGCCGGTGGCACCCGTTCACGAGCATGACGCATGATCCAGCCATTGCTTCGCTCGACCATATTTGAGGGAACGTAACAATACAACAACAACAACAATAGTATATGTGACGATATGTTTTTTGAGTAGGCAGGGATATAAATTTAGATTGAAGTGGAAAGTATATTTCAAAATAGGACCTAACAGCTACCTACTTAGATAACTTAAAAATTAAGAATTTCACAATTAAATCTGTCAAATTAAAAAGTCACATACCTACCTTGAATTTTTATAAAATAAAAGACCATTATTATTTACTTCATTTCTTTCACAATTTAAATAAAATAAATAAGTCAACCGTCTCTTTTCGGTAATGCACTGCACTGTTTAACTTGTCTATGCTGCACTGATTCTAATATCGGTCGACCCAAAACTAAAATTTTAACTGAGTGAGAAAAGATACACCCGTTCGAATTTATTGTCCATTTCTAGATTTTTTTTCTCTTTCACTACTATTACGAACCTCGCTTTGTAAGACAGAGAGGTACTAGGGAAAATAATTGAAATAGGGTTGGTATCATAGAAGATATTTTTAGCTATAGGTATTTTTTAAGAACTTTTAATTACCGAAATATCGAAAACCTGAAAATTGACTTCTCAAAAATCTAGAAGGTAATACAAAAGGTGCAATGCAAAAATTAAATACTCATATTATGACAATCTCTTAGACAAGTCATTAAAAAAACCTCGGCTGAGTTTGTTTGTTCACTTGGAATATGCCTAGTTCTGAAATCTCATACTTACCTACTAGGTTATATAGTAGCGGAACGCTTAATTGCTTGGCGACACGGGCCACCGCCTTACCGTAGGGTGGTTACATACTTGCCACGGCCGAAGCCTCCACTCCATTTCCAATCTCAACAGAAAAGATTGGTATTAATACAGAAGCTATCACTTACCGATAATATTTTAACAGTTGAAATAACTGTTTTGTTTTTGTTTTTATTTTATTTTTAATAGATAACAGCCACGCTGTCACAGGGTCAGATTTATTTGTATCTATGTATTACGCATTAGGTGTCGGATAATTTATTTGATAATGCCTGCGACTTCGTCCGTGGTTTTAAAAAAACCCGCCTTAGTAAAAAACGTCTTAGGCTACATTTTTGACTCCAGAATTCAAGCTATCTTACCCTTAAAAATCGTAGAGGATGCATCTTCAAAGGTTTACAGACAGTCACACTTTCGTATATTTTAAATATTAGTGCGGACATTGATTTAAAAGGGAAATCACTCACAATTATATAAGTAGGTACCTACCTAATATATAGGTTTATACTTAAAGAGTTCTGCCACATTCACGCATTAATTGGCAGTAAGCGGGAACGTGGGGGGAAAACTTATATAGTGGTGAGTGCACCCAAAAAAGCTGATGGAATAGAACGGACATGGATACAATTTATGAAAATACCCCCCTCTACACGCAATGCAGTTTTTTGGCGGCCTGCTTCCCAAAAACATATTTTGCGCTTCAACCAATCAGCATAGGGCTTATAATATTGTTTATGTGAGCAGACCCGCCTTCGCACTCGCTTATTTATCAACCGCTAAAATGATTGTATAGAACCATACATACCTACATGCTTGTCCAATTATGTATTCACCATTTGTTGCCAAGTTACAAGTTAAGTTAAGTTAATAAATAAATTAAATATAGGTGATTCACTACTTGGCAAATAAAAAATGACCTCCTTCTCCAACATCAGATCCTTATAATCACAGACACTCCCAATAGCCTCTACACTTCCTTCAACCTCCATCAAATCAGCTCGATCGAACCATATGATTGTTTTGTCATCATTAGATGTTACGAAGAATTTATAATAATATTCAGTTACATTGTATGTTGTTACAATGTAATTGAATTCACAGGCGGAGTTAAAATAAAGCGAGTGATACGTAAAGTCGCCCAACGCCCTGCTGTTCAATTCGAAAACGCTCATTTTCAAAATCGTTTGCTGGAAGTAGAGGTCTTTGAAGGAACTGTAATATTTATACAATATCGAATCAGTTTTTACTTTAGAACAAGTCATTCTTGTTTGTAAAAACTGATTCGATATTTATACAATATCGAATCAGTTTTTACAAACAAGAATGAAGGAATAAAGAAGTACAACCGAGACTTCTGTTCCCTCAGCTGATGGGACGGCCATCCGACACTACTCAGAAGAGACGCAAGCCTTAAGTTAGAATAATACGAAAGCCCTTGCCAAAATTCTGGTAATATTCGAGCGCAAAGAAGAATAAAAGATAAGGATCCAACATAGGTAAATAATCTATTTGTAAAGAGTAAAAGGTAGTGTCAGAGTACCAAGCAAAAAGGTAAAATAATTTCTGTATGATTGCCTCATAGGTCTAGCAGCAAGCATATTAATTCAGCTACGAGTCATGCAATCCATGGTCGAAGGCCAATTTTTTTTCAAGTACTTAACTCTCACTTCCAAGTTCCAAGTTAACTAGAACTTACAAGGAGTTCAGAAGTGGCGGATACACTCCGTTACCGTTGGTAGTTCCTGCCTATTCCGTTGCAACATAGTTGCAGCACACAAAACTCTAAGTACGTAATAATAATAATATGCTTAAAATTCCAATTTCAATAAAACTTGTGTAAAATAAAGTAAAATAAACCTCACCAAAATCGGAACTCCAAAAAACTACATCGGAAATAGTATTAATATTTAGTAGACAAGCACATCCCTCATAACACACATATATACCCGCACCCTAACACACGCACACACATACCCGCACACCCCCACGCACTTGCAACTTGTACCTTTATTTAAAAAAATATATAATTTTGTAATCTTTTTGGCCTTATTTTAGTTTGAAGAGTTATCTGTAGGTATAATAAATAAGTAAAAACGCTGTTGATTACAGGAAAACAAACAAAATAAAATAAATAAATAAAAATAATAAAAAACGCACGCAAGGCAGGACGCAATCCTTCAACGGGTAACAGCAAATCATTCGCAAGCAGTGTGCCTACCCACTCAATCAATATTAGTATTATTCTTAAATGCGTGTCTGTCTGTTACTTTTTCACGGATCAACATCAGCGGAATTGATCTTGACCACGAAGCTACCGATAAAGAATAGAGCAAGCCGTCATAACAACTACTTGAAGCGAATATCTACTTATCGCTATTCCACTTCGACTAACAAATTACAGCGACATGGGATTTGCTTCAAATAGGTGTTAGGAGTGCTTGCTCCTTTCTCTACCTAAAGCTTCGTGATCTTCGTTCTTGGCCAATTTCAGCACAGTTAATGATAAAAGTATGCACTCTGGAGACGGATATAAAAAATCAAAGAGTTTCCACGGGAATTTATAAAAAAAGACAACGCGCTCGTTATCAACTCTCTATATCTTGTTAAAAAAGAAGATTTTCAAAAACATGTGCTTCCTACCTACGTAGGTAAAGGGTGTGTAAAGTAGTAATAAATAAGGTAAGACCGGGGCAGATCAACTAGGCCTATGATAAATCTAAATATAGGTATATAAATCAGAATCACGTGTCACGTTGTTTGTCCGTGATGGACTCCTAAACTACTTAGCCGATTTTAAATTAAATTTGCACACAGTGTGTAGTTTGATCCAACTTGAAAGATAGGATAGCTTACATCTTAATTTATAACCGCAATATTATTTTATGTCGGATTTGCAATGTAAGACGGAGAAAAAACGGTCGAACGAAAACGTTTCTTACGAAAAGCTCATTCATCAATCAATCAGCTAGTTAGTTATAAATAATACCTATTTATTTACCTAAAAGTTTAACATGACAAGCGTTTAGTAATGAAAACAACGAAGCATAATAATTATAATGCTTCGTTGAAATGAAAAATTATTATTATTTATTGAAACGAATGTTTAGACAACCCTGTTTTTAAATTTTTCCGATTGTGAGCCACGTGCTACAGGAAAAGCAATTCTAAAGCGTTGGCATAATGTATACGGGGTTAACGACGTCATATACCGGAATTCCCGGTGCATAGAGTAATAACAAGTAAGCCTCAGAGTAAGTATATATCACAGACACGTATATATAGGAAAGCCAATTGGTTGTTACGTTGGCAGCACTGAAATAAATTTTTCGGTAACAATACCTACTTTCTTATAGGCGTGGTGTTTATATTATACTCTTTGGTATTCCGCTCCGCAAGGCACCTCAAGAAAATTATTTTTTAATTTTAATTAATTTTTAGCGAAAATGTTTTATGAAGATCATAAATAATTTAATTTTTATTACCAAACGATTCTTTATTCTTGAGTTTATGAAAGCCATAGACTAAGATGCCATAAGATGCATCCGTATTTGGCATATTTAGGGGTTACAAAGGGGGTTACGGTAAGCCGTAACCCCCTTTGTAACCCCTACAGAATAACCATAACCTTAAAAATTACAATTCTTTTTCTTACCTATCGATAATTATCCCTGCTGTTTATTTTATTAAAATAGATAAGGATGTACATGGAGCTCCACAACCCTTTCCCTGCACCTTACGTTTATTTCATTATTGTGCTCGTGGTCCTGCTAGTATCACGGGTAATTTAGTTTTTCGGTGGTACTAATACTAAAATGCGTTATTAATAGTTCCACAGATAATGCATTTTATTAGTAGTGCCGCCGAAAAAGTTAATTATTCGATTCCGTGATATTACCGGTACAAATCAATACGGGCATGGGCAATCAATGTTTATTTTAAGGTACTTATTTTAAGGTCGCGGGCACGAAGTCGCGGGCATCAGCTAGTTCTGTCAACACAATCTCTAACTAAATTTCTCTTATGTAAGAGTTACGAAGAAACAGAAGACATACTAATAAGAATTCAAAAATCATTCATTTACCTAATTTGTTTTTCCTCCACACCTCCCCCCCCCCCCCCCCCCCCCCACACATGCACACACTATCTAACGCGCACTGCTTGTATACTTAATTTAACTTAGTATAACATTAATAATAAATTTATGCTATTCTATCACTTCGTTTCCTAGCGCAGCAGTAACAAAAGCTCTGTTTTAAATGATGTATAGACTAATTAAGTGTTATATTCATGAAAAACTTTGAATTGATATATAAAACTTTATTGTATTACTTCTGATAACTGTGCATCATGTAGGTAGATTGTATGTTTTAGTTAAATAAATGAAAAAAAATTAAACTTTAATGCCTAATTTTCGTATTAAATATTTGAAAAATCGTTTTCACTTCTATCGGCAGTCCCTATGACTGCCAATTTTTTTTTATCAACTAATAGTTAGCCCTTGACTGAGTTCTCACCTGATGGTAAATGATGATGCAGTCTAAGATGGCAGCGGGCTAACCTGTTAGGGGTATGGCAGTTATATTAAACCCATATCTACCCCTAATCGGTTTCTATACGGCATTATACCGGAACGCTAAATCGCTAGGTAGGGTGATAACTAGCCATGGGTGAATGAAGCCTCCCACCAAGCCAGACCTGAGATCATTTATATCTGAATTTCGTGCTCAGTTAAAGTGGCTGCCAATTCGTCCCCGTACAAACTTACATGCTCTTTCTCTCTTGTACTCCATATTATATTATCCTCAAACGCCATCTTACTTAAAAGAGCGGTTCAACTTTCATGGCAGCAACGACTTGTCTATTTATTTGCGGTCTAAAGATGACAACAGGTTGAGAATACCATACGGAGATGTTGGGGACACACACGCACACACACACACAGTAAAGAAGGTTAAGCTTTGGAACGTCCTACCGACTGACATAAGACAATCGAAATCTATAAATATATTCAAGAATAGTTTAATAGTAGATTGTTACACAAGGGACGTAAGTAAGCTATTACAGAACAAGATCCAATTTGGCGCCAGTGCGAGCGCAGCTCGCATAGGGCGCTAATGGATCGCGTGCACCCGAGATATTTAGTCACACGAGCGAGCGCAGCGAGCGAGGGTGAATATAGTTCGAGGGTGTAATAGCTACTTGCAACCGAGGTAAGCATTCTACTTTATATCATTCTTGCGAGGTAAATAAAACATTGGTAATGCAAAATGAAATTTTAATTAGAATAATTAGCAAATTTAGAGAAAATGGACTTATCCGGCAAAAGGTTTTGCATCATTTGTTCTGCTTCAAGCAAACAAACATCAGGCTCTCCTCCTTTTTCATCATCTGATGAAGTGCTTGACATTGTTGTAAATAACTTAAATCACTTTACGAACAAACTTCACAAACTTTCAGATCAAATGAAATGCCGCCATTTCCATTTTTTTTCGTAAATAGTTTTCCATTTTTTTTTTACGGCTCTGAGTTCCAAGGAGTTTTGCATAGTTTGAAATGTATGGAAATTAAATGCCGCCATGTTCAGTGTTCTTTTTTCAGTAAAAAGTTTTCTTACCATTTTATAAGAAAAGAGATTGTTTACCAAGGAGTTTTGGATAGCTTGAACTGTAATGTGAACATTACAATTCAAGCATAGTGCGACGTAATGTTGCCTTGAATTGCAAACACCAACTTACAAGGAGACTTTCCACCATAGTAATCCCTAGTTACTGAGCAAGTATGATATAAAGGATTATTACATAATATCTAGTACTAGTATGCTATAGAATATTTAAGTATTGTTTAAGTAGGTTTATATAGGTATATATTTATTTTTATATGTATTTATAAAATTATTTATGTATTATTACTATGTAAAGTTTATGTAGAATATTATATAGCTGTCTATATTGTTGCACTATCCCGCTCCTATCATGAAGGTTCTTAATTAATGGGATTTCTGGAGGAGATCACTTTTAGTGATAAGACCGCCCTTGCGCGCTTTGTTTTGTTTTGTTTTCTTTTCTATGTATTTTTATGTCTTGTGTAGCAATAAAGAATTTATCTATCTATCTATCTATCTATCTATCTGTTTATCGAGTTCATACGTGCTTTTTGACTCGCAGGAATATACGAACTACCTATCTACTTAAACAGGTCGAATTATCCCTTTTAGAAATTAAGACGTAATTACGATTTCTTTACACAATCGGGGTGCAGGTTCTCAAGTAAGTTAAGATATAAATAAAGTATTTATTGTGCTACAGTTTTGTTCTCAAATTAAGATATAAATAAAGTATTTATTTATGGGCATAATTAGTTATTATGCTTTGTTAAAAAGAAAATTTATTTATTTATATATTTAGTACCAAACTTAAAAACTAAACATAAAAATTTAAAGGACATGTACAAGGACAACTTATCTCTAGAAGAGATTTCTTCCAGCAGCCCTAGAATGTGAGAATGGTGAAAAATAGATAAAACTGAGTAGGTACTTATGAACTATAGAGTAAAAACTTTTAATAAGACTTATGATAATTGTATGGAATTCAATAAAGCTTTATTCATGATAATAAATATCATAAAAAATTATTTATTTTATTTATTTATTTATTCATTATATCTCCCAACTTATATCTATCATTACAGGTATAACCTAATGCGATAGACTAAGACAACATGCCTAATACTACAAAAATAATAACAAGATTTATGTATACTAACTACAAAAATATTTAGAATAAAATAGATTAACTTAACAATAAAACATACCTAGCATATGAAATTAACTTAATACAAATGTAACCGTTTTTATGAACTCGCTCAGTGAGCAGCTGAAGAGGTCCCTCTGTTCAGCCACTGCGTTGAGCGTACGAGTCGGGCGTACTAGTGGCGCCCTCTGCATCAAGCGATGGTGGTCTACGCCTGCGCGACACGCTAGCATTCGTTACAGCGGTTACACACAACCGTAACTCCTGCAAGATAGCAGGGTTGTGCACCTTCCCCCTCAAAATTTTAAATAAATAAGTTGCCAGTGACACTTCTCTCTTCAGTTCAAGTTTGCTATAAATCATACATATAAAATATACATATAATATTAATATATACGTGAAATACACAAATTAATAACATACATACAAAATAAAGTACTAGTATACATACATAATAGTATATTATACATATTATACAATCATAAATATACATATAAAAATAAAATAATATTGAAAATATAAAAGCTAATCATATATAGAAGAAAGATAATGGTGCTTCAGTCTCGATTTAAAAGCACCCACGGATGGACTCACACGGATATTCCCTGGTAGGGAATTCCAGAGACGCGCTGCTACCACCGCATACGACTTACCGTAAAATACCTATGGTGTTCCATGAGGGTACGACGACTCGAGTGACTTTATCATGACACAGGTGCGCAAAGGTCTTGTTCGGGGAGGAGCATCCTGGAAATGCTCATGTAAATAAGGTGAGGAAGAAAACTTTAATATTTTAAAAAGTAGTGTTAGAATATGAACATTCCGGCGAAGGCGAATAGGGAGCCACTTCAGTTTTCGACAAATTTAGTAGGTATTATTTATTGATACGAATGTTTACACAACCCTGTTTTTAAATTTTTCCGATTGTGATCCACGTGCTACAGGAAAAGTAATTCTAAAGCGTTGGAATAATCAAGGATTAATGTACGGGGTTTACTTTACGACGTCATATACCGGGATTCCCGGTGCATAGAGTAGTAAGCCTCAGAGTAAGTATATATAAGGAAGCCAATTATTAGTTGTTACGTTGGCAGCACTGAAATAGATTATTCGGTAACAATTCTTTTTTTATAGGCGTGGTGTTTATATTATACTCTTTGGTATTCCGCAAGGCACTTCAACAAAATTTTTATTTTATTTTAATTAATTGTTAGCGAAAATGTAACATTTTATGAAGATTACAAAAAAAAAATTTATTACCAAACGATTCTTTATTCTTATTTTAGGGACACGTTAAAACCATAGACTAAGATGCCATTTTTTATATTATTAAAGGGATACACCTGTGGGATACACAGGGCTCGACAACCCTTACCGTAACCCTGGTAACAGGCTACAAATTAATACAAACCACAGAGTACATTGAATATATACAAACATAACCATAACCTTACAAATTACAATGCTTTTTCCATCGATACTTATTAGAGATTATTACTAATATATATTATCTATTCTATGGTTTTACAAATTAAAATAGATAGGTAGGGATGAAGAGCTGCTGTGAAGGCCCAACCATAACCACGACCAACTCTGCCAAGAGCGAACGAATGCGAAGAAGAAGGTAGGGATGTACCTAAGTATGGAGCTCCACAACCCTTTTCCTGCTTCTTACGTTTATTTCATTATGTGCCCGTGGGCGTGCTAGTATCACGGGTAATATTTTAGTCTTTCGTTGGTACTAATACTAAAATGCGTCAATAAAATAGTTGCACAGATAGTAACGCATTTTAGTAGTAGGTATAGCTACCGAAAAAGTAAATTATCCGATTCCGTGATAGGTATTACCGATACCAAGCAATACGAGCATGGGCAATCAACATTGTCTCTGGGCAAACAATGTTGCCAATCTATATTCGTTCCCCCGAGAACCAAAAAACCTTAAGCTAGTTCTGCAAACACAATTTCTCAACTAAAATGACAGCTTTCAATCTAGTTCTGTCCCTTTCCGCAGGGAGTATTTTATAGGGTTTAATATTTTTAATACTGTCGTTTTTGAGAATGTGCCCTACAGAATCAGCCCCAGTAACAGTAACTCTGAGCTTAGACCATAGGTAAATTATTATATATGTGCTAGCTTAGACCCACCACGCTACTGCAATGCTACTGGGTTGGCTACTTATTTTTTTTTATCCACTACAAGTTAGCTCTTGACTGCGACCTGCGGGCTAACCTGTTAGGGGCATGACAGTTATATACTAAACCTATACCTCTATTCGGTTTCTACACGGCATCGCACCGAAACGCTAAATCGCTTGTCGGCACGTCTCTGCCGGTAGGGTGAAACTAGCCACGGCCGAAGCCTCCCAGCAGGCCAGTTATAATCAAACAATTACTTAATTAATAATTATTTATTGTGTTTATAAACGAGTATAACATCGGCGTCGGTGTGTGGAGTGGTAGCGGCGCGCAGGGCTTTGCGCGTGGTGGCGCAGAGCGGGTGGGAGCGCGCGGGTCGCGGTACCGCAGCCTTCCACCGGCAAAGCCCAGTGCGAGGATGTAGTGGCCGCGATAGCTGCTTCCAAATATACGCCTGGGAAATTAAAACTTTTTACCCGACTACCATTGATTTAGGATTCGTCTCCGCTGCGCTCCAACTAGATTCTAAAACGCAGCACAGACCAATCCTAAATCTATGCCGACTACGCCAAAAGGAAGGCTTATGATATTAGATATATGTTAGCACTTTATGCATGCATGTTTGTATTTTTGAAGTGAAAACTTCTTTAGCCGCGTTGAGCACTTTTTGGTAGGGTTACCCCCTACTTACAGTTACTTGTGGATTTGCGTGACTGACATGCTGCATGCTGAGCATGTCAGTCAAGACAAAAGGTCTTTAATATAAATATAATACATTCGTAATTAAACTTTAATGTCTTAGTTTTAAGGGTTATATATTAATTATTTTAAAAAAATCGTTTTCACTTCTATCGGCAAGTTGGTAGTAATTTTGAAATATTGGCAGTCACAGGGACTGCCAATATTTTTTTATCAACTGCAAGTTAGCCCTTGACTGCGATCTCATCTGATGGTAAATGATGATGCAGTTTAAGATGGCAGCGGGTTACTGTTAGGGGTATGGCTGCATGGCAGTTATATTAAACTCATATACCCTTAATCGGTTTCTATACGGCACTGTACCGGAACGCTAAGTCGCTTAGCGGCACGTCTTCGCCGGTAGGGTGATAACTAGCCATGGCCGAAGCCTCCCACCAGGCCAGACCAGAGAAAATTTAGAAATTATAAATTTCCAAGTTGACCCTGGCGGGGATTGAACGCGGGACCTCCCACGTTAAGTCAACAGCGATCTACACTGCGCCAGGGAGATCGTCAAAATAATAGGGGTTAAAGTATGAAATTGCCGTTTCATTGTAATAGGTACTTCAAATTGACATAGAATCTTCATGGTTTGAGATTTTTGAGTGAAACTTTTTTCACATGGTAGGTACCTATGTTACATTTTTTTTAAAAATTACCCACATTTCATTTAAAAAATGTGCAAAATTCGATTATAGACTTTCAGTTGTTTTAAAAAATGTGCAACATTCGATTATCGACTTTCAGTTGTTTTTTTTATTCAGCTTAAACAAGAAAGATGGATACTTCGAAAATTCGAGTGATTTTTGAATACGAGTTCCGACGTGGAACTAACGCGGCAGAAACAGCTCGCAATATTAATGTTGCGTTTGGAGAGGGAACTGATAATGGACGCCCCGTGCGATTTTGGTTTAAACGCTTTCGTGATGGAAACTTTGATTTGAAGAACGAACCACGTGGAAGACCGCCCACACAGGTGAATAACAATGAATTGAAAGAGATGGTGGAAGCCGATCCGAGTCAAACTACCCAGGAATATTGTGACATGTGATGAAAAGTGGATTCTTTACAAATAACCGTAAGCGAAAAATGCAATTTTATTTGGCTGACCCCAGGTCAAACCCGCAAGTGTCCTAAAGCAAAGCTTACCAATAAAAAGGTAATGGTAACTGTTTGGTGGTCTCAGCATGGTGTTATTCACTATAGTTTTCTCCGATCTGGTCAAGCATTAACGGCAGACGTCTACTGTGCCGAACTCCGAACAATGATAGCAAAACTAGCAGTGAAACAGCCCCGACTCATGAATCGATCTTCACCATTACTGCTCCATGATAACGCGAGACCTCATACAGCACGAAATACCGTTTCAACTCTACAGGAACTGCAATTAGAAACCATTCGTCACCCTCCGTATTCGCTAGACCTTCCTCCAACGGACTACCATTTTTTTGGTGATTTGAACAATTTTTTACGTGATAAAAAGTTTTCTTCTCAGTAGGCAGTACCTACAAAATGCTTTCACAGTTTGTCGAATCTAGATCACCAGAGTTCTATCGCAAAGGCATAAATGACCTTCCTATTAGATGGTAGCAATGTACCTATAGTTAATAATGGTAATTAAAATATGTTAAATTTTAAAAAAAACGCATTTCAATTTTTCAGTACAAGTCGGCAATTTCATACTTTAACCCCTAATATTTGTTTGGAAGCCTTATAGATTATTATAATAATTATGTGAATATTTTGCAGTTCTGCTAAAATTACATACATGTCTACGCGTCGAATACTCCTTTTTAAAAGTCGGTTGATAAATATAAATAAAATATACCCCGTCAAACTTATCTGACCCGGTGTCTGCGTCGCTAGTTTATAATATATGAAAAATAAAATAAAAACAAAAACTAAACAGGCACAGACTAAATTAGTTCCAATTTTGGCCACCGGGCCAGATAACTTTGGGGGACGTACAGTTTACCTAAATTCCAAATTTAGTTTATTGTGTTTGCACAAATCGCAGGACAGTAGTGCAGCGTCCACTAGGACGATGGCTGGCCCTGTGGTCGTCACATGATCGACCAATTGCTCAGTGGAGAGAACGCCGTCCACCACTGTGATGCCGTTGTACGACGCGTTTCTGAACCGATTAAGGACACGCTCCGCTACCTAGATACAAATATGCTCGTATTAATAAACGGACATCAGCTAAGAGTCTAGGTACCAAATCGTTATCATTTGACAGCTGAACGTATTATTCGAACCGTTTAAGGAGTTCATAGTCATATATGTTATTTGACGCGCAGGAATATACAAACTACTTAAATAGGTCGAATTATCCGTTACTATTTCGATAACGATTTCCTTACACAATCGGTTTCTTAATCTTAATCGGTGATTAAGAGTAACGAACCTCATCACTAGCAGCTCTTTGGTTGGCTGCTTGTCTTGAGGTGTACATACGATGCTTAATATTGAATCTGGAATATCAAAAGCAAATTAGTACCAAATAAACCTCTACTCTACTCTTAATCTAATAGTAATAGTTCAATCCAGGAAGACGCGCCCCGCTGTTTTTGTCTGATCAAGACATAGGTACATACCTACATCAATCAATAATATATTATATAAAAATCAATGCCACTTTTCGTTGTAATTTTATAACTCAAGAACGGGCTCACCTATCCAAACCAAATGTTTAGGCTTTGTTCGGACTATTTAGTAGTTGGTTTATGTGAAGTTTGCACAAAATCGGTCGAGCGGTTCTTCATTTATCACATTTTTTGTAAACGATTTATACGTAGCGAAGCACGTACCGGGCCGCTAGTTATTTTTAAAAATTTTGTCTCACGATTATTTTGTCTCACGTAGTTATGTACATGGTAGATATGTATATCTACCATGTACATAACTACATACTAACCAATATTTTTAGTTTTAGATTTAAGAGTGTACTGTGATGCTAAATGCGATCACAATAGAAGAGTCGGGCGCATCTTCGTGGTGCAAAACGCCGTTAATTTCGATTGTCGTCGCGAGCGTCTGTGAATCACCATTGCGTCACGACTCACGACTCGCGAAATAATAGTTTGCACGAAATGTCAACTCGTTATTTTTTATTCCACTGCAACTTAGCCCTTGAAAGTAATTTCATTGTATCGTATACATGGCATCGTACCGGAACACTAAATACCTTGGTGGCACGTCTGTGCTGGGTGTGTAATTTCATTTATCCACGGCCGAAGCCTCTCAAACCAGACCAGATTAGAAAAAAAGCCAAAAATAAAAAAAAACCAAAACTGACCCTGAGTCCGCCGGCTTCGCTCGCGTGGAATTTCTAGAAATCCTTTCTTTGTGGGAATTTACGATGAGAAACCTCCAAGAAAAGTCTTAAACTTATTAGCGACTGTACGTGTAAGAAGTTGTACGTTGATTATGTATGTTAGTCAGTCCTTACTGTTCCTGTGTCAGTTCTATGTGTTCGCACCCTTAGAAATTAGATGAAAATAAGTATATTTACCGTTTCAGTAAATAACAGAGATCTATAGTCCAAGTGGAATGCCCGAAGCCCTCCTCTAGGCATATTCGAGAGAATCCTTCTAGAAATTCCTTCCTCTGCTGCTCTGGCAATAGCATGAGGACACATGCTATTCCACAATCCCAGTTGAACCGTTGCCGAATGTGGGGAATGTTGAGTTTCACATTATTACTAATTGGCCCTAAGAAAAAATCTGGTAAATACGTAAAACACTGCGGCTGTACATACTTGAATCACCATTGATACATATCGATAATATCGAAAGAGAATTGTTTATAAAACCTATAAAAAAATAAGTAGTAAGTAGGTACCTAATGCATACCACAATAAGTATTTCAATGGTTTATGTACGAAACTAAAGTATATTAGTGTAATAGCCCTTTTGCTGTAGGTACCTACCTTTTATTATCAAACTTAAGTACTTAATTATAAATTACGATACGATTGAAACACTTAATACTTGCTTTCATTCGAAGTCATGATGTTCGAAAGGTATTCTTTGTTTTTAGAGAGCGCTAAAGCAACCCTTCCTCAGAGCTAATCACCTGTCATGGTCATCCTTATCAATTTTATCAATATTTCTACTCTATACTATCAATCGATATACAGTCCAGAAAATCAATTTCCACTTGTTGCTTTAATAAGCTATGTATTGCCATTTTAAAACTACGACCGTTTAATATTTCCACCTGAGATTTCCACAGAAGTATTTCACAGTTGTATTTTAGTGTTGTACAATGTATTGTAAGATATTTCCACAAAATAGAATACTGTCTCGATTCCTCTCTAACATTGGTATTAGCTAATAGGATAGACAAGGACACAGTAGGAATTTTTTGGGGGCCCTACTCAATGACATAAATCTATGGGTAGAAGTTTCGTGCGAGCAGGACACGACCTGTAATTTAAATTTTGTTTTTTTTTTATAAATAAATATGGAAAAGTCTTTGTATCGTGTATTAAGGTATTAATACTCTGAAATGACTAACCATAGACAAAAACACGAATTTCAAACAAAGATACAGGTAATATTGTATATTTTACAAAGATTCTATTTTTAAAAACCGGGTCATTTTTGTTTGTTTTTTGCTATTTTTCTGTGTGTTTACACACAGAAAAATAGCAAAAATAAAAAACTTCAAAGGGGTAAGTTTAAAAGGTAATCCCTCTTCTTTATGAAACCATAAAGAAGAGGGATTACCTTTTAAACTTTAATCTATAGCTATAGTTCCGATATATACGATTTGAATGACGTACTTTGTTTACATAGCTTTAGTACAAGTACAAGTCTCGTAATTTGACACCTGCCGCGGGCGATCGCGCATGCTCATTCGCTAGGTAAAATAAACTGCACACCTTTAATAATCACACATTCATTTCGTAGCACTAATAAAAAAAAATGCAGGTCTAAATCTATGGCCATAGAGTAAGTCTATGGCTAATTCGAGTTTGACATTTGCGTTTGTATTTGACATTGGCGTTTGTTTGTCAATGTCAAATTCAGCTGATTTTGGCCTGATTTTGGCATTGGCAGTGTATCAGTTACTAGTTAGCTGTTAGTAACCTAATAGATTTTAATATTTTATTTTTGCAGTTTGCTTTGCTTCTGTTTTTTGCCTTTATGTGGCTGTGGATTAATTCCAATTTCCATATACTATTACTATATCCCTTCGATGAAGAAACAATAACAATATAATATTATTCTCAATACATTTAACATGGCGCTAAGAAGATCTGTTCTTACGGTAATAAACACTAATAGGAGAGCGTCTCTGAGGTTATGTGGTGCTAAAAATTTCAGCTCGCAAGCCGAACCTAAAGAGGAAGAGAAACGAAAAACACATTTTGGTTTTGAAACTGTAAACGAAGATGAGAAAACGAAAAAAGGTATCACTTTTGTATATTACCTAATACTTTGAAATGTTACTCAATAGGTATTTCGTATTTAATTTTATTTTGTATCCATCACTGTTAGCCCGGACTCCAGACATTAGCTTACAAAATAAATTCGTTTTTGCTGGTAGGGTGGTAACTAGTCATGGCCGAAGCCTCCCACAAGACCAGACCAGGGAAAATTAATAATGAATTCCCAAATTGGCTCTGCAGGCGATTGCGCCTCCCTCTTGAAGCTCTCACCACTGCAACAGAGATGCCACTGACTTTGTCCTCATGGATTTTTAAATTCCCACCAAAATTCCTTAATTTTCTAAAATAAAAAGTAGCCATGTCAGTCTCCACACTACAAGTCTTCAACTATACCCATGCCAAAATTCATGTAGGTTGTAGATCCATTGCTTTCTTACACCTTTATTGAAAGACAAACCATCACACTTTTGCATTGATAATATTGGTATGATTCTTTTTTTTATTCAGTGCATCAAGTGTTTGAGACAGTGGCTGACAAGTATGACCTGATGAACGATGTGATGTCATTTGGAGTTCACCGACTCTGGAAGGACATCTTCATGCAGCGACTGGCTCCCACTCCTGGAACCAAGCTCTTGGATATGGCTGGAGGCACAGGTAATATTTTTTTAATTGAACTAGCTTTTACCCGCAGCTTTGCTAACGTTAAGTGTGATTTTCATACAAATTTCAAACCTCTGTTTTTCCTGTTTAATTTTCCTTTCTTAGCAGATGCCTGCAACATAAGAGCTTTCTATATGCCAAATTGCAGCATAATCCACCCAGTGGTTTGAGCTATGCATTGATAGATCAGTCATTCACCTTTTCCTTTTATATATTTAAGATATTTTCATATTCAATGTACTTTTATATTTTTTTTATATTAGGTTTAAAATATAGACTACATGGAATTTCATAAAAATTTCAGGTGACATAACGTTCAGATATGTAAACTATCTGCGGAACAAGGGCTTATCTGCAGCAGACAAGCGCAGCAGTGTTACCGTGTGTGACATCAACCAACACATGCTGGATGTGGGCAAAGCCAGGGCAGACAGGTGAGATTTATACAAAAGGCTTGACTAGTAATAGTCTAGTGCTTTCATAAAATTAAAGTTTGAGAAGCAAATCATATTACTTTTATGCAACAGGTCTTCTCCGCCCTATTTTGACCCTTCTGAATCTAAGCTGGTTGCTCAAGCAAAATCCTGACAGGAAGCGATATATCCAATATTGCCCTGAAACCCACTCTGTTAAGCTCCCTTGAGTCACAGGAAAGCGCCAAAATGTGTAGTTATATGTTTTTGAGCATGAGGAACTCAATAATACACTGTAAAAAACATTGGTTGGTTTATTCAAGATGGCGGACAACCCAAACACCAGAATGACCATTTTGACCTATTGACCTATCTGGATTCAGGAGGGTCAAGATAGGGGGAAAAGACCGGTGTACAAAAGTTGCTTCTAAACCTAAATAGGAGAGCCTTTTTCCGAAATCATGACTAGTGCTTGCACTGTAGACTAGCACTTGAGGCAATCCTTGGTGTGACGTGGTGTGACTTCTGTTTCAGCGTGCTTGAAGGACAAGCAAACACAGTTTGGCATTTACAATATTAGTATGATTTTATGTACCCCAAATATGTTATGATGCAGTTAGTTAATCTATAGAGAGAACACAATAATGACTAGATTGTATGATTGCCTAAATTACAATATTTTTTAAAACTTGTTTTCAGACAAGGCCTTACCAAAGACACGTCAGTGGATATAGAGTGGTTGTGCGCAGACGCAGAGAACCTGCCTCTGCCTGACGACTCATATAGCGCATACACCATCGCATTTGGTATCAGAAACTGCACACATGTAGACAAGGTACATTTTTTATTTGGCTTCTGATAAAAACAGATTTTAAAGATATGTAGTTAGGCTGAACATTAAAAATACATAGGTACAAAATCTTACTGCTTCTATGGTTCTCGAGAGTGGCAAAAATAGTCTTAACTCTAAGATGGATTGTGAAGATGGTGGCCGTGTTGGTCAATGTTGTGTGAATTGCTAATTAAAAGTCTAAATGGATAGCCAAGTTCCCTTCTCTAATGGTAGATTGTCAAATATTATAAATCCAAAAGTGTGTCTGTCTGTCTGCTATGCTTTCACGGCTCATCTGTTCAGCCGATTTGGATTAATTTGGTACAGGGATAGGGTGAATCCCACGGAATTTTATCCCAGAAATTTAAGGAGTTCCTGCGGGAATTGAAAAAACTTAATCCACTCGGACAAATTCGTGGGCATCAGCTAGTTTTAAATTAAAATCCCACTATCAGCTTCAGATCGTCCGTCCACCTAGTGGGAGGGTCCAGCTCCAATTTCTATCACTCACAGTATTTCATACAAGCTTGTTGAGCAATTGTTACACTGGGCCAGGTGTTGGAGGAAGCTTACCGCGTGCTGCAGCCGGGCGGGCGCTTCCTGTGTCTGGAGTTCAGCCAACTGCCCAACACCACTATACAATGGTAGAACTTGTATTCATATAACTATGTAGTACTCGTGACTCCGTCGAGTCACGGGCATCAGCTAGCGCGTGGAATGAGGACTCCTTTAATCTTCCGGGATAAAAAGTAGCCTATGTGCTATTCCAGACTATAGTCTATCTCTGTGCCAAATTTCATCCAGATCCGTTCAGCCATTCTGGCGTGATTGAGTAAAAAATAACTATTGAATTTTTAATTAATTTGTGTTTTATAGTCATTAGCCAATACTGGGATCCCGGTATTGGAAGCCCTAGTGCGGACTGCGAAGACCGCCACAATATTAGTATAGAAATCAATCATTTAATTGCAGGGTGTATGACCAGTACTCGTTCCAAATGATCCCAGTGATGGGCCAGCTGGTGGCGGGCCAGTGGAAGCCCTACAAATACCTGGTGGAGAGCATACGACAGTTCCCCGACCAGGTCAACAATCCCTCTATTCTTTAAGGCTTAAACCCACGCCAATAACCTTGAGCATTTCCTCTCCTCACTCTTGCGAACACAGTAACTGGGTGCGATAGGGACGCATTGCACTATAATTTCACAAAAACAACTAAATACGCTTTAACTTTGTTGGGATATCGAAATTAAATAAAGTGCTTCTACAGAATTGAGGACAAATATTTTCTTATTATACTCATGTTAATTTTGTTTTAATACTTGCAAAGCTATAAAAGTTATAAGGCATTATTAGTGGAAAACTACTTTTTTGGCACGGTTTGTATTTAATTCAATAAATAATATTTTGAAAAAATTAATTGCACAAAATTGAAGATGATGAACGAAAGTAGCACATATATTTTTTTCAGAATTTTATGAAGTCATTTGATCCAGCTGAATAACAGATATTTTAGATCAATTTTTGAAGGGATCCCCTTAACATGTGATATTAATCGTTAGTAACCTAAGAGTTGAAATATTACTTACTCTTAGTCGAGTCGTATGCGGAAGGACCTGTGAACCTACCGCATAACCGCACTATTATCCTACGAAAACCCCTCCTATTATGTGGTTAATGGAATGGGGTCACGATCCTCAGCAATGAGGAACACGACGCAGAGACAGAGATAGCTCGACCTATGTACGGATCTAACGCAGCCAGCGTTCTGGGCACATTGTCTTATTGCAGCGGCATAGATGATATTTTTAATGTTTAGTTTTTTAATTTAGATCTTTATTTGATAAATAAATGTGATTTTTTTAAACATCACAAATTTACCGGGATTAAAAGAAGCCCATCACAATTGGTCAAGCAGATGGCCCTAGAAAACTTAAACATACCGACATCTTAGAATTTGCTGTGGTAGATTTAAAGCAGTTATCCGGTTTTAATGATACTAATATTAAAATATATTGTTCACAGGAAAAATTCAAATTAATGATCGAGGAAGCTGGCTTCAGACAAGTGACCTATGAGAACTTAACATTTGGAGTTTGTGCCATACATTCAGGATTTAAGATTTAGTTTTAATAATTAAGTTAGCCTCTGTGAGGTAATTAATGTCTAGAGTAAGGCCCACTTGCCCAGGGACTCTTATAATATTTATTTAGTCATTCTCTTATTATCCTTTCTTCAGTGAGTTAAGTCGGACTCAGGCATACTCCGACAAGAAACCTGAGTTGAGTGTTACGTCTATATGCTATGTTCATCAGCAAAGTACCTAACGTCTGCTTCTATAAGCAGGCGTTACTTTGCGGAAATCCATGATAATCGAGGGATTAGAAGATTTCATTTATTTATTTACTACATGATTCCCGCGACTTCGACCGCATGGAATAAGTTTTTTTAATTCCCACAAGAACTTAATTTTCCGGCATAAAAAGTAGCCTATGTCCTTCCTCGGGATACAATTTACCCCTGTACCAAATTTCATCAAAATCGGTTGAGCAGATGGGTAGTGAAAGCGTAGCACAGACAGAAACACTTTCGCATTTATAATATTAGTATGGATTATGGACAGTGCCACAAAAACCAGTCGGTTTTACTGTGCACCGTGTTAAAAATAGCCCGGTCAGGATTTAGATAGGCAACATATTTTAGGCGTATTTATCTATTATTAAATAAAAATAAAAAGTAGGTTTCATCTGGTTAAAAGATCGGCGACGATCGTGGTATATCCGGGTCTAGCTTATGCTGTACCGCATAGATTTTTCTGCTTTGGCGGATTAAACATCTAGTTCCTTCATTTTCGTCACGACAGTTAGAACCCTATTTATAAGTGATTGTTACCAGTGTAAAATAAAACAAAATTATATTTTAAAGGGGTATTTTATTTAAGTCCATCAAACTGTGTCGGTGTTTGGAATGCAGATCCAGTACCTAAATTTACACACACATTTACACTATGATATCAACATCGAAACACGATTTGACTCGATCAGTCACGATTACAGGGCCCCCGTAGACTACCATACTTACGATAGTATAATAGTGTGTAGTCTGCGGGGGCCCTAGCTAATATTTAATACAATTTAATATTATTATGATACAATAATAAATCTGATTTTGAAAAAAATAGTTTCCCTAGTACATTTCGCTTTCTTAAACGTCTAATATTGTTTGTTTTCCAAAATTGCTCCGAAACACTTTTTTTGTAAATTCTATAGGTCGATTTTCATTATTGTGCCATTATTGGTCTTCAGAAGAAGTCAAAGTACGGACTATACCAAAATTTAAGTTTGATCATATTGTATACGGCAGAAAAATCTTAAAAATATAGAGAAATCTATTGAACGTATTTTGATCAGGCTTTACTTATAAGTCAAGCCAACCTTACTCCAAGTATAGTAATTTAATTACGCTATGAACAGTTCGCGCGCGATTTGAATGCAAATGTATGATGACACATACGTTTACTCTTCTTCTTATTTTGTTCTATGGCCTTTATTAGTGCCACACCAGTACGTTTACTCTGTATTGCAATGCTAGGGACAGCGGTTACTTATGTACACATTGATATAGTAATTGTAAATGAATTATTTAAAAAAGAGCAACCACCGAGTTTCTTGCTGGTTCTTCTCGGTAGGAATGGCATTCCGAACCAGTGGTAGATTCACTTGACGATTCAAAAGTACTTGTAAAAGTTTATTTGAATAAAAAAGATTTGATTTGATTTGATTTGATTTATTCAATTCGCGCGCGAACTGTAGATATCATCAATAAGGGCGCGTTACCACCGGAGATGTGCTACGTTGCTAAGCTGTAGATGTGTGTCAAATCCACCAATAGGAGCGCTTGCTTTTTATAGCTCAGATCGACAGATGTCAGATCAAGCGCTTGGGGGGTTTGACACACATCCGTAGCTTAGCAACGTAGCATATCTCTGGTTGAAACGAACTCTTAGTTTCATATGGCCATATTCGCTGGAGAGTGTAATATATCCATTATTAAAAAAAAAAATCAAAACACTGCTCCACTGTTATATACTTTTTTTATTCCACTACAAGTTAGCCCTTGACTGCAATCTTACCTGCTAAGTGATGACGCAGTCTAAGATGGTAATGGGCTAACCTGTTAGGGGTATCATAATATGGCAGTTATACTAAACCCATACCCCTAGTTTATTTATACACGGCATCGTACTGGAACACTAAATCGCTTGGCGCGTCTTTGCCGGTAGGGTGGTAACTAGCCACGGCCGAAGCCTCCTGGCAGACCAGGAAACAGGCAAAATAATGCAAATCGACCTCAATACATCCATTCGTCCGTCGCTCGTCCACTCTGGCATACGTCACTCGAGCGCGGGATGTGAAGCTCAGAAGCATGCTTATTACAATGACATCGATCTGTTAGGATGTACAGATTGCTTGCGCCGGCGCAGACCGAGAATGCTCGACCAAGCGCGACCACTTTTCAAATAGCTGATGAATATTTTATATCGCACTAGATGATGATCTTCCGCGTGGATTAAGTTTTTTATTCCCGTGGGAACTCTTAGATTTTCCGGGGTAAAAAGTACCCCGTGTCTTTCCCCGGGATACAACCTATCCCTGTACCAAATTTCATCAAAATCGGTTGAACAGATGGGCCGTGAAAGCGTAGCAGACACAGACTTTCGCATTTATAATATTAGTATGGATTCTTATCAATTAAACATTGTTTTCTTTCTTATCTTTTTCGCGCGTTTCAAAAATAACGCAAAAGGATTATGCCTCGCCAAGTAGGTGCATTCTATTTACAACTCTATTTGATCGGGATAAAGAAGATATTTAATTATTCGTGAGCTATGTGTAAAGTGCACGCGCAATGCGCATGCGCCGCAGTTTGCGCAGTCTGCGCTGACCCTATAGGAGCGCCGTCTAGAAAGTAACGTAGACATCGAAAAGCAAATAAAGTGTGAGTTAAGGGTATGGTCAAACAAACAAATTAATTTTCTGTCCGTACGGAGAGGCGTGCACTCAACAATTAAGTATTACTGAAGTTATACTTCTTTAGGCGCGTTAGAGGAAACTATGAGGGCATTTTTGTTTACAAATTATTGCATGCAACAATATAAGCGACACTACGGCACACAAAGTTAGTAAACTTTATTTTTGAGTAACTTGAGTTACAAATATGAGGGTAGTTGCATTTTGCAAAAATTTTACATAACTGTACTGGCTGCAACACTTTTGTTTAATTATTTTTTATAGAGATTTAGGGTAAAAAAAGAAGTATAACTTCCAACGCGTGTACGGGAAGTACACGCACGCACCCATTTTATTTTTTTTGGTTTTGTATTATTGGCAAAAATTTTCAAAATCATACCCAGGGGAATCCTTACGGTATCCTAGATCCTTGTGATCCGGGCTTGAGTCCGTGCGATCCGGGTAAAAGTCCGGTCCAAAAGAGTTTTTAACAAGAACGACTGTAGTCCCGGCCGTCCGGCCCCGCGATCCCTACATCCGTGCGTCCTATCCTAATGTCCCGAGTATCCGTCCCTCATGTCCTATGTCCTTCCCTCATGTCCTATGTCCGTTCCCTCATTCAGCACACCTCCAGCCAAGCACATCCAACGATCCAATCCAAAGAGGATGAAACAAAAGAAAATGCTTTTAATTATAAATCGTTTACAACTGCTTAATAGTTAATACACATCTAATATTTATACTTTTACGACTACCCCCCGTTCTGTTGGCGAAAACATTTAAATTGATATGGTTCATGAGTTCATTGTCTGCAGCCCTAATCTCTAACTCAGTGGCTATCATAAAATGAAAGCTACTGAGTACTGACATATATTTTTTATCCATTGAAGATTTGGTACTTAACATAGCAAACCTTCAACAGATAAAAAATATATGTCAGTGGCTTTCAGTTTATGATAGCCACTGAGAGAATAGGGGTGCAGCAGCCTGATTCTGTAACTCAGTGGCTATCAAAGAGTGAAAGCCACTGACATATATTCTTTATCCATTGAAGGTTTGCTATGAAAACTTAATTTTTATTTCATAGCAAACCTTCAATGGATAAAGAATATATGTCAGTGGCTTTCACTCTTTGATAGCCACTGAGTTACAGAATCAGGCTGCAGGTCATTGCTTTAATGCAACAGTTTCTTTCTTTGAAGTATCAGAAAGCAAATAAATATTATATCAAATTAAAATTACTCTACCATCTTGAGATTAATGGAAAACCAATCCTAACTTTAAAATTTGCATTTTGGACTGAAATTGTTGATCCACATTAACTTAAAATAGTCTATCAATATTATAAATATATATATTTTCGTTTAAATTGCCGCCAGTCCGAAGGGTAATAACAATATAATAAAGTACCTATAATTACTTATTTTAAATCTGAAAATGTATGAAACCTTTGACAATAACATATAATATTCTAATGCTAAAATAACAGGACGATACTGATACTAAAACGTGTTTGCTAAAATGAGGGTATCCCAAAAACAGAATATATGGCGTACATCATCATATATATTGACATTTTGCGATAGATGCGATATTTTAGTTTTTATTGAAACGGGCGTCTTTTTTTGTAATATATGTTATTGTCAAACGTTCTATATGTATTTTTTGTGTGTATGTCTGCGGGTGTCAATACAGTAAAACGCGCGTGTCTTATGTCTACTGCAGCCGCCACGCGCCGCGCCGATGTCGCGCCGCCTCGGTCGCTAGTCGCTGTTGAAAATATCCACCCTTCAGTCCCAAGATCAATATACACCAAACACATAGAAAACACAACTTACGAATTTACTATCCAAATATCCACGTAACGTGCAGAACCACTGGTAGACTATTTTATTAGTCCTTTGGCGATTCCAAAAGCGTTAAGTCTGTTTGTTAGACAAGTTTTCCTTGCTTTTTGCATTATTCATTATACTTAATTTAGATAAAATGTAAATCATAACAGAATAATCAGAAAAACTAATATTTAGCTAATCTATGTTGCCTGGACTTACATACAAATATTGCTACTACAAAATCCATGATTAAATTTTACTTTTTCTATTAAAAAAAATTGATGAAAAAACTCAAGATTTAGAATTTTGAAAGTATATTTTTTCAGAAATCTTGAATAAAAAAGTGGTTGAAAGAAAGAATATTCAAAATTATAAATAAAACTTAAAGGGTACAAATCCATATTATTTCTTATGTCCATGTGATTTCCTCGAAATTCCTGAGCGAAAGATGTTTGAAAACTTTCAAATTCGACAATAATATGTCCATTATGTATTTCAAAGGTTTTCAAAATCCTTTAACGTGTAATCCTGAGATCCGTGAAGCTATCAAGCGACAGCTGAATAAAATCCAAAAAGGGTTTATCCAAAATAACTGTGGAAGTAAGGTTTGTTAATAAAATGGACGAAGTTTTACAATTAGTATTATACTCGAATACAAATTAGGTGTCTAAAATATTGTCAATTGAATTTTTTTCTAGTTTTTGAAGAATATAAAAATTAATTTATACATTAAGCTGGGTTCACACAGTGCAAGTGAGTTTGTCCGAGTAAGTTCCGTTAAACACGTCAGCTTGAACAACCTCATTACATGTGTTTTTTTTTGTTATTTCAAACAAATTGCAGTTTTCTGCTTTAACTAGAAGTAAAACTAACGTAACCGTCACCGAACAGGTGATAGCTAGCGGTGATAGCCTAGTGATTAAGACACTCAACCTCCTGTATGGGGTCGCGAGTTCGATCCCTTCCAACTTTTCGAAGCTAAGTGCGTTTTAAAAAATTAAACATCATTTGCTTCAAACGGTGAAGGAGAACATTGTGAGGAAACCTGCACGCCCGAGAGTTCTTCACAACGTTCTCGAAGGCGTGTGAACCTAACGCTGTAGCAGCCATTAGGATCTAAACAGTATACAGTGTGTTTATACACAACCCGAAAAAAAAGCATATTTGCGTGTCAAGCCCAGGACATTCCATATTCCCTGTACATCTCAAATCTCAATGTGTATTATAATAGTCTAGGCAACGGGGCGATCCGCTGTATGGAGACCCCCACAATAAATCCTCAGTCGATAAAACTTGGCTGGGTTTTAGTATTGGATGACACCTGGAAGTTAGGTATTTATACCTAAAACTTAATATTTATGCCTGAATATTTTCTCAATTTCTTTTTAAAATAATAGTAGGTAGTATATTTACACTCAAAACCGAAATATCAAACGAAATAATCATGCAGAACATCGATATTTAAACCGATTTTATTATCAAATTTAAACTGCGTTTACGCGATAATATACCTTCCTGCTTTAACAATTGGGTATAGCATAAGAAAACCATACTTCCTGTCTGATTTTTTATTGGACATTTATAATATAAGTTTAGCTCATGATACTTTATCATACTGTTAAGTTTCGTTGGCTGAGAAATTATTGTTGGGGTCAACTAGCTGTATTGCCTAAACTAATAAAGCCTAAAGAAATTTTGAAGTGATTTGTGACTTGGAACCCAGAGCCGCAAAGCTAGATAATAAACGAAAATAGTTTCGTGTTTGTGCAGAGTGTAGTGTGTAGTGTGTGGTGTTGTTATCGCTTACCGACGTGAGCGCGCACTCAGTAGTTGTTGCGCGAGCGCGAGCGAGAGCGCGAGTACGAGCGGCGCACGGGCGAGTAGGTGGGCGAGCCGCGGCGGCGCGCGAACGACGGCGAGCGCGGTGAGAACGAGCGAGACCTGACACAACACAACCGTAAGCCTAAGCGTATGCTGAGACACAGCACAAAATAGCACAAATTTTGCACTTGAAATGAAATGATTAAGTAGTAGGTACCTATACCAATCTCAAGCTAAATTTTTCACGAAGTGATCGCGTGATCCGAGTTTATAAATAGAACGGGTGGCTCTTTTCTGCAATATAAAAATTGTTTGGATATCAGCTGCTCTGCCCCACAATAAAATGCCGTACGACATGACACTGTGGTTGAGGCAGACATATGCAGCGAGCGTATGCTGCGACGCAGCTAAGTTACAGACTAGTTCTGGCTGGTACATATTATTATAGTCTTTTTCTAATAGTCTGGACTCTGGATAATTTATATCACACAAACAAGGTTCACAACGAACTAATTAAATTAATTGTTCTGTCATTGGAACAAAACTGAATTAATTAGTAAAGAACCATTAAAAACAGGTGTCGACGTGCAGAGCAGGACAGACACATGTCTGCGTCGCAAAGTCGGTCAAACATTATTTAAGAAATTGTCAAACTTTGATCATTCAATTATTTAGTTGACTATTTCATGGAAATGATCAATTATGCAATACATGAATTTAAACATTATGATAAACTAACTGATGGCCGCGACTTCGTTCGCTTGGATTGAGGTTTTTTTAGTTCCCGCTGGATCTCTTAATTTTCGGGGCTAAAAAGTAGCCCATGGTTATTCCAGACAAATCTATCTCTGTGCCAAATTTCATCCAGATCAGTTTAGCCGTTCTGACTGATTGAGTAACAAACATCCATCCATCCATCCAAACTTTCGCATTTATAATACCAGTATAGATTTAGCACTCACCTGTCCCTATCACCACCTCCGCTGGCGCCTCCTCCACTGCCGTAATCTTCTTTCACTCTGATGTATGAGACCTCGCCCTGAGCAACAAATATTTGCGGTTATTATTCACAATCTGCATTTCATTAATTTTCTTTTCCTACTTGCTCAGATATTACTACATTATAAAAAAAAATTATTGGCAGTCAGGGACTGCCGATAGAAGTGAAAACGCATATTTTTTTTTTTCTAATTAAACAATAAATAAAAATATTTCAAATATAAACCTGAAAACTAAGGCATTAAAGTTTAATTACGAATGTACTATATTTATACTTAAGACCTTTTGTATTAAGAAGAACGGCGTCGCGCGTTTCCACACTTTTACCCCCTACCAAAAAGTACTCAACGAGAAGTTTTCACTTCAAAAATGCAATAAAAACAAAAACTAATCAGGCATAGAATTAGTTCCAATTTAGGCCACTGGGCCAGATAAGTTTGACGGACGAATTTTTTTTTTAAATTTTGATAAAATGGTGCCTTATATATGCTTTATATAGTAAGTTCCATACCTCGTGGCTTCGGAAGCGCGAGTCGTCCAGTTTCTTGACGGCGTATTTCATATCCTCATGACGCAGGAACTCCACGACGCCCGTGCCGTCTTTAAACGTGTCCGCGAAGCATACATCGCCCGCTTCGCGCATGTGGTCTTTGAGATCCTGTCACCAATAACAATATTGGATGTTTTTCAGCAGTCAGATGAAAACTTAGTCATAATATAGGAATTTGCTCTAATCTGTTTGTTGAGTTGAATAAAAGAAAGTTGCCTACAATGATTTTACAAAACCGTTTTCGGGTCTGAAATCTCCACTTTTAAACATTATACTCATAAATAATCCAATTTTAATATGCAATTTAGTGTGCTTGATTGGCTAGGTCAAATTGCATCATGGAATATCAGTTTCAGTTTTTTTAAAAGTTTAAATGACAATTTGACATGAAGTGGCAAAGATCAGGTGGCATTTGGCCTTGTACTATTATTATTGTATGCAACAGAGCTTGCCATTCGTAAATACAGAGTTTGAGACAGAGACATTATAAGGTAACTAGCTTTTGCCTGCAATATTGTCCGCGTAGAGTTAGACTATACAAATTTCAAACCTCTATTTTACCCCCCTTATGATGTCTACGTCATATCTGCATAGCAAATATCAACCCAATCGGTCCAGTGGTTTGAGCTGTGCGTTAATAGGTCAGTCAGTCAGTCATCTTTTCTTTTTATATCTACACTATAATATTATAAATGCGAAAGTTTGGATGGATGTTTGTCGCTCAATCACGCCAGAATGAAATTTGGCACAGAGATAGATTATAGTCTAGCTGTCTAGCACATAGGCAATATTTTTTTTTTTTTATCCACTACAAGCTAGCCCTTTACTGCGATCTCACCTGATGGTAAGTGATGATGCAGTCTAAGATGGTAGCGGGCTAACCTGTTAGGGGCATGGCAGTTATATTAAACCCACACCCCTTCGGTTTCTACACGGCATCGTACCGGAACGCTAAATCGCTTGGCGGCACGTCTTTGCCGGTAGGGTGGTAACTAGCCACGGCCGAAGCCTCCCACCAGGCCAGACCAGGGAAAATTCAGAAATTATAAATTCCTAAATTGACCCTGCCGGGGATCGAACCCGGGACCTCCGCACGTTAAGGCAACAGCGCTACACACTGCGCCACGGAGGTCGTCAAACCGTCGTCGTTTAATAGCATGAAAAAAAGACGCGGGCATCAGGTATTATTTAGATAAACTTGATGGATATGTTGAACATAAGCCCTCAGCTCTCATAATCTTTTATTCATCGGGCCACCGCAGAGCGCAGCGGGCAATACGCTGCGTACACACACAGTGTACGCAGAGGCGCGCACACGCACATGCCCGCTCCGCCCCACACCCCTCCAGCATGAGTTCTCATCATCGGGCAAACAAATGTGTGTGCGTATTGTATTGTATTGTTAGTTAAGTAAGTTACTTACAGTAAATATCCACTACTTACGTAAATACTTACGAGTGTAATCGTGGCCTAAGATATATTCTTTCTCACATATTAGCGCCATCCAGGGCCCGTATTAATAAACCGATATCTAAGAAAGAATGTTCTCAAATCTTGGTCAATCCATACTTATGACCGGTCTTAAGCATAGATTGACCGAGACCTGAGAACCTGTTCTTAGCTGATGTTAGTTTATTTATATGGACCTAGATGTAGTAAAAAACTGGCAGTCATAGGGACTGCCGATAGAAGTGAAAACGTGAAGTGAAATTTTTTTTAAAAAGGCGTTAACGTAAAGTTTAATGACGAATGTAGTATATTTATATTTAAGACCATTTGTTTTCGTAACAACGCGGTGACGGTGACGCGAATCCACAAGTTTACCCCCTACCAAAAAGTGCTCAATGCGGCTAAAGAAGTTTTCACTTCAAAAAAATATCTCACCTGCCAAGAGCCAGAGGGCGGCAGGCCAGTGACGAGCACTCTGTACTCGGAGCGTCGTGCGGGCGGGCCGCGCACGGCTGGGCGCGGGCCAAAGCGGTCGCCCTGCGAGCGGCCCCCCCGCGCTCCGCCCCCGCCACCCCGCGGGAACTCCACCCGCAGCCGATACCCGTCATAGTCGTAGCCGTCGCGGGCTCGCACCGCGTCGTCTGCGTCCCTAGTCAACCAAAATTGATACTATGAGGTTTGATAAGTTAAATCAGCGATTTCTTTTTAAACATCAAAACGCGCGCTTAGTATGGGGTGATTTTATTTATTAAATATAGGTACACTGTAGGTACACTTATTTTCGTCTAAAAATTATACTTAAAATGCATGATGGTGATAATGGGTAACGGTATCTTAAAACTAAAGCTACGAGGGTTCCAAACGCGCCCTGGTCTGAGAAGAGCCCACAACAAACTCAGCTGGGTTTTTTTTTTATAATCACCATCTCACAAATATTCTTACTAAGGAACTATCAGAGACATTAGAGCAAATTATTGCCAGGCTTCCTTGTCGTTTAAGTAGTCCTTTACATGGTAGAGCTTGTCCAAGCTGAAATAACGCGCCCCACTATCGCATTTACGCACACAAGCAAATTTAAAATACGGGCGCAATACACATAAAGATGCCATTGTAATTGGTCATTCAGTTGCCGGATAGACTCGAAGCTAGGAGCTGCGTTGTTCTCGGATTTGTTGACCAATTAGTCATAAGTGATCTGAAAACGCGCGAGAGCGGACGTATTGTTTCATACAACGCGCCAGCGCTGCTCCATACAGTGAGCGTTGTCGGATTTATCACGCGACTAGTCGACGTTGATGTACGCATACAGATCCTAATTCACGGAACAGTCGACGCTCCCACACAGAGGAAGTGTCGTTATTAATATTTGCACTCACACATCTAAATCAACTAATTAAGTACCTAGTGGGGCGCGTTATTTCAACTTGGACAAGCTCTAATAAGATTTTTCAATGAGTTTACGTTTTACATTAACTTTAAACTTATTCAGAGACATCTTCAACATGTCTTCTGGGAGCTTATTGTAGAAGCGGACACTGTTTCCAACAAATGAATTGCTAGATTTACTAAGCCTAAAAACAGGCATTACAAGTTTATTTTTATGTCTAGTATTGACATTATGACAATCACTTTTCAATGTGCTTATGCACGTGTACTAAATTTTCAAATATATATTGGTTGTGCACTGTCATAATATTGATTTCTTTAAATTTATCTCTTAGTGACTGCCTTGGTCCCATATTATATATGGCTCGAACAGCCCTCTTCTGCAACACAAAAACAGAAGTAATATCAGAAGCATTACCCCATAATAATATACCATATGACATAATGCTGTGAAAGTAACTAAAATAAACTAATCTCGCCATTTCTATATCTGTTAACTGGCGAATCTTTTTAACCGCGTATTCAGCAGAACTAAGCCTGTTCGATAAGTCATTTATACTGACTAAGTGAACTGTGACGTCATCAAATTCGATGCACTTTTTTTTAATTCAATCAATTGTTTAAAACATAGAACTAACAGGGGACAAAGATATTATACATTTTTTTCGAGATCCTATATTTAATAATAAAAAAAATATATTTATTTGAATAGTTGTCAAATACCCAATTTGAATACCTCTTGATCTTTTTATGGTTGATCTTTGAATGACCGATTCAAGACCTATATGGTCAGATGACTACTATCTTAATTCCTGTTGGTAAGTGGTGGTGCCAAAGACAAAGGACTATATACTGCTAGACACTACCCATTTTTGTCACACAAGTAGGGAATGCCTATTCATTCATTACAATTCATTACCTACATGATAAATAATGAGATTGAATTACATGACTTTTAGTCCCTATCCTGTAGTTTGATAGAGCTCGAAAAGCTGAGGCGAATTATACATACAACTCATTTTCACCCTAATGTCCCTCACTTCCCTCATTTCATTTCATTTTCAACACTAAAAATTACAGGTATCAATATTTCATTCTTGCCATCTGTTATAAAGGGAGCATGGTCTGGGCATTGGTGAGTTTAATAGCGAGCAAAGGAGGTTTCTCTTTATATGGGGACATTATGGGTAAAATTATTTCATAATCAAGTTCAATTATCATACTCCCTCTCTCCAAGAGGCCTATGTACCACCACCACTACAGCCTATTAACATCCCACTGCTGGGCACAGGCCTCCACTCTCCTTCCTACTGGGCAGGTTTCCACACTTACCCCAGTTGGGGGTCTGTCGTGCGTGCCTCCACTCTCATAGGAGAGAGGGAATTAGAGCTTAGACCCACCACGCTGCTCCAATGCGGGTTGGCGGGCTTTAATGACTATTATCATGATAGTGATAATAACCAGGACCAACAGCTTAACGTGGTCTCTGAGGCACGGGGGTGAAACACCGCCAACTTCCAAATCCGGGCTGGCACTGAGAATTTCTTAATTGAAAAACCCAGTACCTTACAATTTTATGCCCGACCGGGAATCGAACCCAGGACCTCGTGATCCGCAGTTGACTATGCTATCCGCTAGACCAACGAGGCAGTATGTACAGCAGTGGATAAATACAGGCTGATGGATGGATTACCATAGGTGACAAAAAAGCATTTAAGTTAGTAGCAATAAAATACAGTAAGAATGACTAAGGTTGTCATGCATAATGTATTACTGTTTTGTATTTCATACTGTTGACTGTTGAATCAACTTTAAGTATTTGCATTGTTATCAGTATTTTGGCCATGAGTGGAACAATACAGATAGCATATGGTACAAACAATATTGTTAATTATCTAAGTTTTCTTACTGTTTTGTACAAATAAGTTTATATTACAGTCACAACTCGCAACTATTGCTTGCAACCTTGAAGGTTATTCAAGAGTATAATTCATGGTTATAACTAGCTAACTACGAATAATAGAGATCTCTAAAAAGATAATATCATGTTTTTTAGACATGTTTGATGAGCAGGCAAACATTTTTAACATGTTTCACAACCTAATGATGTCTTCATTGCATTTTTATTTCATTCATAAACTTTGTATAAAAATTATTTCCGAAAATTGGCCACAAGTCAGGCCCTGGTTTAACTTGCATGCAATTTGGGGTCCGGACAGGTCGCAAATTTGCATTTTTTTATTGCATTACCATTTGCAGAACTCTTTTCGTTAAAGTAACAGGTAAGTAAGTAAAAACCGAAGTTCATAAAAACAAAATAAATTTAAATTGCTGCAGCAGCTAGGCAATGCAAGGTTACCTTTGGTACCACCAACAGCTGGCATCAGCTAGTGATTTTATAATTGTAATCCACATCACTATTTTTAATAAAGTAAAGCGATTGTTCCTTTGAATGTTGTCAATTTTCATAAAACTTCATGGGCACAAAAAGGGCCAACATAGGTGATTCTCATCAAACATTGAATGTTTTCAGTGTAAAAGTTGATTTTTTCAGTCAAAATTGTAGGTGACTTGATATGATAAATAATTTGGTAATTTTTGTTAGGGTGGACTATTTTTCCAAAACTACCTAAATACAAAAAAAAACTGATTTCAAACTGATACGTAATAAATATCATCACCTGCATACACTAACGGCAAATGTTTAAAACTATAGTTATTTTAACTTCTAACTACAATAGTTAAATTATTATTTTAACTCGAGTGTCAAGCAGTAACCTACACTTCTAAAAAATAACACGCCTATTAAAATTTTCCATATAATTAACTAAATGTAGGTAGGTACTTCAATTTTAATTTATTTAACAAACCATATTATGTGCTATGCCAAATCGTCTACGATCATGCAATATGCACGAACAAGACAATAACTATTACAACCACGCAACAAATTGAGTCGCATTTATCAGGGCTAATATGCCCCAATTAAGATAATGTACGAATGGCGACTGAAATTGACTTCTAACGAGTCGAGACAAAAATATAAGGAAATCACTTACCTAGGGTCTTCGAATTCTACGAAAGCAAACGGTGGTCCCTTTCTGTTTTTCAAATCAACGAAGGTAACTTTGCCGAATTTGTAGAATAAGTCTTGAATGTCCTTTGTCCTGATGTCCGGGGGCAGGTTCCCGACGTATATCCTGCACTCATTCCTGCTACCACCACTACCACCAGACATTATCTTGTGCAATTTAGACACTTTAAAACTATTAAATATATTGAATTTAGCGAAATTAATCGACAATTTTAATACACAAGCTTCTTCAGGTGGTCAGCAGGGTATCAGCGGGCGTTTTTTGACAAATTTTAAAGATGGCGTCGGAATCCGGTTGTCTTGAAAGCGTTGCTCGTTCGGAAAGTGGTATGTTTTTCACTCTACAGTCTATGGCTTGAAACGCAAATCGAAAAACAAATCGAACATATACTTTTGATATTCCATTCGTTATTTCAACTAATGAATTCGTATAAATATCTGATTAATTAGCATATAGACGCAATTAACAATATATGAGAAAAATAACGTTTTTTAATGAATATCAATAATATTGTAGGTATGGAATTATAATTTTTATAATATTTGTTTACATAATATGTTTTATGGTATGGTTTAAAAAATGACAAAAAATGATTGAACGCTTTCGTGAGGGTATTCTTGTTCTAGCCAGTGCTGAGAATTAAAAAGTAAAAACTTATTTTATTACTTCGATTTTCGAACTATTTTGAAATTAGAACGCCCTCTAGCGCAATCCGAGTCAATCTGTACTGAAAGAAGCCTTTGCAAGAATCCTCTAGAAAGTAGGCAAGGAATCTCCGGTATCAAAATCATTACGTGAAAATTTGATCTAAGTCCGACGTAAACGTGAGTAATTTATAAATTTATTATGTGTTTTCTTTAGTTTTAAGGATCCTCTTTCGTGGGAATATAGTTTTATTGTATTCCGCCTTTTTTAGGCCGAAAAACAGTGAACAAAAGTATCGGCGCTCCAACACATTTCGCTAACATTCGCAATAAAAGTGTACTAAAGTAGTTTTATTGATTTAATTTATGTTTCTATGGTGATAACCCCCATAGCAATGTATAACCATTATCTGGTATAAGTCGTCGTTTTATTTACGGCGGTTCTCTAGGCTTCTTTATTTTTTTGATGACTGGCATAACCGCGAGTGCTCGTGTTAAAATAACTACGAGAAAATCTTCTCAGGCGGTTTATTCTGCAAGGTATGAAATGTGTTCTTACTTATCCAAACTTGTGTTATTGGGATAAGATGTTCAAAGGAAAAACGGAAAATTCATATAGGGCGCGCGGGTATAGCTTCGCGCCTGACCTTTAGGAGTTATTTTTAGAGCCCGCTATTGAACATAAACAATCAATGGCGTGTTTCACGCATGTGGAAAATCGTAATAATATCATGCGATTATGATAACCTTTTCACTGAAAAGTGTCGCATATTATGCGCGTCTTTACATCCACACGACGTATTTGGCGCGCGTCGAGTGGACGTGTAGAAAACCACTGTCGAATGAAAATGAACCTAACCGCTTTGGTATAAAGTTTAGATTTGTAAGGTTTTTTTGTTATGAATTGTACTTAGCCTATTTTAGTTGACATGTCAAAGGCTTAGAATGTTTTTGATGACTTTTCTAACAAAGTGGTGAAGTCCAGGTAAAATGATATTTTTCCAGGTTTATTTTGTATCTCGGTAGACTTCTAATCATGTTGCATACAGAGCAAAGAGTTAAATATTTTTTTTTGTTACTGATATAGGCAGCCTTGATTGGTTACCAAAGAGGTAACCAATCAAGGCTGCCTATATCAGCACAGAATATCTGCAATATATACAAGTTTGGTCTAATTGGAGTGTCTAATTAGTAATTGGTCACAGCTAATTGCAAATATTATGTTCAACATGCTAAAGCAGGGTTTCCACAACAAGCAGAGGGATCTTCATATAGATTCTGTTTAACTTTCAAGAGGAAAATTGCAATTTTGAATACTTACACCAACTATGAGCAGAAAGGATGGAGCGAACAAAGAGTCAAAATGTGCTTGTTCATGAAGGCAACTGTCAAATCTCTTTGTGTGGCAGTATAAACCTATTTTGTCTATGCAGTGTGTTGTAACCATTTCCCTTTCTTTGCCCTTTGCAGTGGAAACTCTGCTTAACTTAAAACTTTGTTAATGGTACCAACATTAGGTCCCGTAGCAAAACTTTCTTAAGTTTGAGCATAGATTGACCAATACTTGAGAATAGATTGACCAATACTTGAGAATAGATTGACCAATACTGGAGAATCTGATGTTGGTCTATTAATTTGGAAGACATCTTGTGAAGTTAGCAGGCTATGCATTTTATTGGTTTAATAGGGTAATTAGCGCCCACAGCTGGGCGCAGGGAATTAGAGCTCAGACCCACCACTTTGCTCCAATGTGTGTAGTCGGCCTTTAACATCTATTATCATTGTTAGTGATAATAACTGGGGCTGACACATTAATGTGCTCTCTGAGGCACGGTGGTTTAAACACTGCCAACTTCCTAACTCTGGGCTAGTACTGAGAATTTCTAGTTAGAAAAACCCAACACTTACTATGGTCCCACCCGGGACTCGAACCCAGAACCTCGTCGGCCGCACTAGAGCCTAGACCAACGAGGCAGTTATCGCTAAGCATTAATAGTTAATGTTTGGTGTTCCAGCAATACAGCTGCCAAGATGTGTGACCGCAAGGCGGTGATCAAGAATGCTGACATGAGCGAGGAGATGCAGCAGGACGCTGTTGACTGCGCCACACAGGCGCTCGAGAAATTTAACATTGAAAAGGTGAGCCTGCACTCATCCTATAAATATATAGTATCTGATCTCCTCTCCACAATGGTTGTCTGGAACAGCAATTTTCTTACCTTTTGTGTATTTGTAGATACATAAGTAACCACTATCCTTAGCATTGCTGGATCTAGTCAAATCCATGCTCCTTGGTCATTTAGGTAATCTTCAACAGTGTAATAAGCTTATTTCAGAAGCATACTTTTAATGGACTTCTTAAACTTTTGTAAAGGCAATTTTAAAATAGCCGGCTAGAAACTCAGCATTTGCTCTTTTTTTTTTTTTTAAAGCAAGATAAAGAGCCGCAGTCCACCAAACTGAGCTGCAATCGTGGTTTTTGTTTTATATGTTGTCTTTCTTTCTTTCTACTAGGCAGGTTTCCACACTTCTCTTGTTGGAGGTCTGTTGTACTTATGTGTATGTGTAAAACATAGTATGTACACGCACATGCATTGTTGTAATTTTTCTCAAGTTGTTCCGCCCCTGTTTTCCGAGACACAGTTCTAACTAGTTCGGAAAACAGTTGCATAATAAAATTTAGTGTGTATGTCAACTATATAGTTTTATCCTAGACTAGCTGACCCGGCGAACTTCGTACCGCCTTAGCGTAGCAATGATGCACTACTTTATTTTCTTAATATTTTTTTCCGTAAGAACCTTCTCCTAATAATAACAAATACAACAAAAAAAGAATTAGTGAAATCGGTCCAGCCATTCACGCGTGATGCCGTGACCAAGGAAAACGGGTTTCATTTTTATATATATAGATATATAGATGTAAGGCTATAAATGTTATTTAGTTGTCCCACGCCACAGATGTAGTACTAACAGATACCGCGCTCGGAACACGACAGTGCGGCCAAAATTTATTCTAGTGTGCGTGACAGCACTGTCTGGACACATGCATCAGTGTGCGTGAAATGTTGCCACATTAATGAAAAAATGCCAAATTAATGTAAGAAATTTTAATTGTTTGTTCTATCTTTAGACCTTAACTACTTAACCGATTTCAACGACATATGGTAGGAGAATAGCTTGTATCCTGGAAAAGGAGATTCGCATATTACTGTGGTGGTACGCTGGCTACTTTGGAGCTACGCTGAGTAATTTAGCGGTACGTCGAATACTTTCAAGATATGCCAGTTAAATTGGAGGTACGGAGACTACTTTGGAGGTAGGCCGACTACTTTAGAGATACGCCGACTACTTTGGTGGTACGTAGGTACGCCAGCTTCTTTTGAGGTACGTCAGCTACTTTGATGGTACGTAGGCTACTTTTAAGGTTCGCCAGTTTCTTTAGAGGTACGCCAGCTACTTTAGAGGTACGCAGGCTACTTAGGAGGTACGTAGGCTATTTTGGTGGTACGCCAGCTACTTTAGAGGTACGCCGGCTACTTTAGAGGTACGCAGGCTACTTTGGTGGTACGTAGGCTACTTTTAAGGTACGTCAGCTACTTTAGAGGTACGCCGGCTACTTTAGAGGTACGCAGGCTACTTAGGAGGTACGTAGGCTATTTTGGTGGTACGCCAGCTACTTTAGAGGTACGCCGGCTACTTTAGAGGTACGCAGGCTACTTTGGAGGTACGTAGGCTACTTTTAAGGTACGTCAGCTACTTAAGAGGTACGCCGGCTACTTTAGAGGTACGCAGGCTACTTTGGTGGTACGTAGGCTACTTTTAAGGTACGTCAGCTACTTTAGAGGTACGCCGGCTACTTTAGAGGTACGCAGGCTACTTAGGAGGTACGTAGGCTATTTTGGTGGTACGCCAGCTACTTTAGAGCCGGTAGCCTACGTACCTCCAAAGTAGCCTGCGTACCTCTAAAGTAGCCTGCGTACCTCTAAAGTAGCTGGCGTACCATAAAAGTAGCCTGCGTACCAGCAAAGTAGCCTGCGTACCTCTAAAGTAGCTGGCGTACCTCCAAAGTAGCCTGCGTACCTCTAAAGTAGCTGGCGTACCTTAAAAGTAGCCTGCGTACCAGCAAAGTAGCCTGCGTACCTCTAAAGTAGCCTGCGTACCTCTAAAGTAGCTGGCGTACCTTAAAAGTAGCCTGCGTACCAGCAAAGTAGCCTGCGTACCACCAAAGTAGCCTACGTACCTCCAAAGTAGCCTGCGTACCTCTAAAGTAGCTGGCGTACCTTAAAAGTAGCCTGCGTACCTCTAAAGTAGCCTGCGTACCTCTAAAGTAGCTGGCGTACCTTAAAAGTAGCCTGCGTACCAGCAAAGTAGCCTGCGTACCACCAAAGTAGCCTACGTACCTCTAAAGTAGCTGGCGTACCTCTAAAGAAGCTGGCGTACCTTAAAAGTAGCCTACGTACCATCAAAGTAGCTGACGTACCTCAAAAGCAGCTGGCGTACCTATAAGCTAATCGGCGTACCTCGAAATACGCCGGCAGCGTAGCTGTTTCACAAAAAAAAAACTATCTACTAACAGCTCATTTACACCTTCTTTAATTTAAGGGAAAATATTACAACGTAAATTAGCAACACTGATAGATATCGTTGAGGTTTTGTGTTTCAAGTCATCAGCAATTAAATAAAAAGGGGAAAAAAACTTACAGAATGAAAATATAAATTTTTACTTATGAAAAGAAACACCATTATCCTTTTTTAATTTTTGGGAACAATTTTTACAGTGTTTCAAGACACAAGAAGGCTTTATTTTGAGAAACTTGTTTAAACACACGTTACGTCGAAACTTCTCGACGCGTCGCATCCAACTAAATGAGATTTGTATTTGCTTTTAGTTTTGTATTTGCTTTGTTGGCGCGCCTGCCGTGTTCCTAGCGCGGTATCTGTTAGTACTACATCTGTGTCCCACGCTGTTTATTTATGAAATAAATTTATCTTATTATCTAAAAGGGATGATGACATCTCAATCAAATCAGCAACTCTTTATCAAACTTAAAAACGCGCTTCTAGTATGGAAGTTGTATGAAATTCGCAATAGTGACGTCACAAAATTTCAAAGCACTTTTTTTTCTTTAATCTATATTTTAAAATGGTTATCAAACTTAAAACTATCCTAGGATGTGAGTTTTAGGTCTTTTGGAAGACCCTTTATTTAATAATCAGTTAAAGTCCGGTCGCGGAATAGTAAGAATTTCGTACATTAACCTGTTACTACCTGTCTCTGTCACTCCCGCGTCAAAATAATGCGTCACGCTCGCACAGACGGCGGTCATTGCATCTGTGCGAGCGTGACGCATTATTTTGACGCGGGAGTGACAGAGACAGGTAGTAACAGGTTAATGTACGAAATTCTTCCTGTTCCGCGACCGGACTTTAGAAATAATTTATTTTTATATAGGCATCATCCCTATTTTAATTGATTGCAACTGGTTTATTGCAGGACATTGCGGCGTTCATAAAGAAGGAGTTTGATAAGAAGTACAACCCGACGTGGCATTGCATTGTGGGCCGCAATTTCGGGTCGTACGTGACGCACGAGACGCGCCACTTTATCTACTTCTACCTCGGCCAAGTCGCGATACTGCTGTTCAAGAGCGGCTAAGACCCACCTCACCCCAGGAGCCCCGAGTGACCGTGTGACTGTGACATTGCTGTTGACTCTACCCCCCATGCTGACAGGTGCCGCTTGCTCAATGCTTCAAACATTACAGTTCTAATGGTTCTATAACGTTTCTAAGATGTTCTAAGGCTACGTTCGCGCTGCGAAAAAATTCGCGCGATTTTCTCGCGATTTATATTTCGCGTACGGATTTCACCTATTCCGCATTGCGCTCTTACCGCAGCGCGTGAAATTATATCAAACGGGCGATTTTAATTTCGCCCAAATTTTATTTGCTAGTGCGTACACAATATGATACCTGGTTTTACAGAATTGGGAAAAAAGATTTCGCGAATATTTTTCGCAGTGCGAACGTAGCCTTAGGCTGCCTTTCCACCAGAGATGTGCTATGTTTCTAAGCTATGATCACACACAGTCAAATCCACCAATAGGAGAGCTTGATTTTCTTAGCTGAAATCACTAATGTTAGATCAAGTGCTACTATTGGTGGGTTTACAATACATCCATAGTTCAGCAATAGATCACATCATGGGTGGGAGCACACCTAACACAAATTGGTCCAGGGTGGACATACATTGGCCGCTTTGAAAAACTGTTTCTTTTTAGCGATTGTTAGGTTTTAACTGATTAGATTGCTGTTCAGCAGTTTAGACAGTGTGGTAGTGTGTGATGTGCTGAAACACTGAGATATACTTTTAACCCTGGTTAAAATTGATTCCTGGGTTAAACGTAACAGCATGTCTGCAAGAGGGCCAGAATAGTTGTATTCTCCATTGCTGCATTTCAAGGGCTTGAGCGATGCTTTGGCTAGGGCCAATGTGTGTCTGAACACTGGACATGGACATCTCTTATTTTAGTTGACATAATATCTTTGGTATTATACAATTCTTAATAAGTCTCTTTATGATGGTTTTTAGTAATGTTGTGATTTGACAGTTGACTATGGCAGTTAAATGTGCAGCTACACTAGGTGTATAGTTTACACCTCCCTGTTTAAACTTTTTCTCACAATACTATTTTTAATACAAGCACTTACACTATAGAGCACTGAGCAGTCGACAATTTGTTAGACAAATCAACTATTTGATTGCTAATTTTATAATAGATTGCAATTAAGTTGCTGAAAGATCTAGGCAACTTGGGTTCCTGTAAATTATACATCTAGTGTAAATGCATGCTAAAACTGGCATTTCAGACGGTCAAAAATTAAATTCACACAACTCCAATGTCACATTTGTCATCTTGATAGCTTACACTCGAGGTCAATCAAAATTTTTGTTGTTAGTGATGCAGAGTTGCCGACCGTCCCCAGACTTGCAATCTATTGTATAGAACTCCACATTCCTACCCGTAGGTAGTCCTACACGCAGACTAGAGGAAAGTGGTGGATAGAAAATTGGCCATAAAATGAAGCTGATTTGACCATCATGTGCAGAGAACAATGGCTTTCTAGTCCATCTGATGGTTGAATCTTGTCTTAAATTGATAAGAAAAGTTTATTTAATAGAGATTTATAAACTTGGTTGTTGGTTAACAGGTTGAGAAAGTTGTTCATTTTAACTAGTTTATAAACACACCCTTTTTTGTTCACTCATTTGTTGATTTATTTCACTAAGATCATGATGTCTTCATCGCGACTCAACTTTTTAAAACCTGTTAACCTAAACTAATACAAACTTTGTAATAATTAGTATTAGGTACACACAAATTAATTTATTCCAGAATACAAATACACAAAACCTATATAAAACACGCAAGTTTGACACGCACACAAATGGCTTCACTCAACCGACTTCAAAGAAGGTTATTGTAATGCTTTCACCTTTTTCCTTTAGTCTGTGGTCCCTTGGTTCTATATTAGAATGTCTCTCTGGGCCGACTGCGCGAGGTACAATGTGTATGTGTGAATGAGTCACGAGCCTTTATTTAATGCTGGTCATTGATCTCCACACTAGAGGGAGCCACTTTCATACCTATACTTAAGGCACATTCACAATGAGCCAGTTGCTGATTCGAATCTATTGCTGACTTTGATACTGATGTCATGTAAACAGCATGCCTCGGACTTGGAGTCAGACATTAGAATGTCATTAAGCTGGATTTACATTAGGGCAGTTACACTAACTGCTGATGTCATGTAAACTGCATGAGTGTTAGTTCAGTGCAAATCTTAAATTAAGCTGAATTTACATTCAGCTAGTTACTGACTGCTCAAGACAAGTCAGCGCTGATTTGGTACTCATAGTGTAAATTAATTTTATCATTACAGCCTTGACTAGTTGCTGACAGTTTAGTCTAACTTTATCTATCAGCACGTGTGTGAGCTTGTACTAATAACTGGCTTAATGTAAACCAGTCATTAGGTTTTGAATGTTTTTGTTAGACTGGCATATCCCTTTCGCTCCCGGCGCACGATGTATGTATGTACTATTAGCTATTTTAAGAACATTTACTTGGGTAATCCACATCTAGTGTATTTATATTAAATGGAAATTATTTAATTATTATTCCTAGACTTATACCTAGCATAGAGTAAAGTCATATGTTAGTACTTATCTAAATTTATTGTTTAGTTTCTTTGTTAATAAAACACTGGAGACCTTTTCAAAACTTCTATAATATTAAACTTTCTTACAAACCAGTGTTGTTTTTTTTAATTATAATCACTTAAGAATTAAGAAACCTTAACAATTTTGGTTTAATTTCAGGAATATCCAATTTCTGGTGACCTACTTTTCCTCCTTTGTGCATCTGGGTGATAAATACCATGGATGGCCAAAGTGGAATACAGGTTAATTGTATCAACTTGGAATTAAACCACTTTAGGGTCAAAACATACTTCGGGCAGATTCGAAGCGAGTGGCGCGCGTAGCGTCAAATTCGCAGCCTCACCATTAATTGTCCTAGGTGAGCGACAGAAGCGATGCCACGCGACGCGACGCGATGCGACCCCATAGAAAATAGACGTTTGTCGGTCACCGTCACTTCTGTCGTAGGTCCTAGGACAACGGGTGAGCGAAGAAAAGCCATACGACGTGGGCCATGAGCCCATAAAGTGTTCAGTTCATAGAGTTAGGAACGTCTTACTGATTCTGTATTTATGGTTTCTGGTTTCCCACGTCAGCGACAAACTCAACTGAAGCCATAGAAATAGAAAATAGACAAATTAATTATCTATTCCCACAAACACCCCGGTGTCAAAACAGACGTGAAAATTAGTTCCAATTTTGGCCACCGGGTCAGATAAGCTTGTGAGACTTTACATGACGAGTCCACATGAAGGGTCAGGATTTAAAATTACCCACTACCACTAGTGGGACTAAGTCTCAAAGGGACCCTTCACATGGCCTGCGTCGTCGCGCGTAGATTAGTTTTCCATTTTCTATGGCTTCAAATAAATTTTAAATGCACGAAGTTCTTATGTAGCGTATCGTGTCGCGTCGCTGACGCCCACCAGGTCAGCGCGTGCGGCTACGAGACGTGACTGACGTAGTACAATGCCCGTATCCCTTATATTGCCCGGAAGGTCCAATTCCCCGAATGTCTCTTGTCTGTTAGGTATGTCCAGTTCCCGGAATGTCCGGGAACTTTTGTGGGCTGCTTCTCAGACCATGGTGCGTTTGGAACCCTCAAGCTTGGAAGCTTCAGTTTTAAGGTAACGTTATGCAGTTGCCTGGTGGGAGGCTTCGGCCGTGGCTAGTTACCACCCTACCGGCAAAAGACGTGCCGCCAACCGATTTAGCGTTCCGGTACGATGCCGTGTAGAAACCGAATAGGGGTATGGGTTTAATATAACTGCCATGCCCCTAACAGGTTAGCCCGCTACCATCTTAGACTGCATCATCACGTACCATCAGGTGTGATCGTAGTCGTAGTCAATATTTATTTATTTATTTTATCCACAAGTTAGCTTGTGGATAAAATAAATAAATAAATGAATACTATCGCGTTTGTTAAATTAAAAAAAAATCAAAATGATTTTAAATAGTTAAGTTGGTACATTTTTTTTCATGCTATTTATATAGGACATGATACCAATTTGTACTTAGATTTAAATATTATAACGAGCCAAATCTTTAACCCAATGCAAAGGTTAAATAATTAAACATAAATGATTAAGGTCAATACTACAATATCCGATATTTATTGGCACGGCACTGCAATTATACGCGATTTTACTTATACTGCTCCGAGGTGATGCTATGATCAGTGGAAGTTGGAGTGATTGACAGAGTACACCTAGATGAACTTAGCCAAGATGAAGTTATTTATATTGGTAAGTACTTGAGGGTACTTATTACTTAGTCCATAATAATATCGTGACCCCTTTGCGCAGGAGTTTGACGTCCACCCCGGCAGGTGAGGTGGTCTTATGAGGGAGGTCCCAGGAACGATCCCGTGCCTCTGGCATTTCGGGAATTTATAATTTCTGAATTTTCTCTGGTCCATTGTCTTGTGGGTGGGATGTGACGCTGAACGATTTAGCATTCCGATTATACGATGTGTAAACTATCCGGCAAATGGGGTTCATCATATTATAACTGCTATTAATTCCTACTTACCCCTAACGGGTTGGCCCGCTACCATCTCAGACTGCATCATCACTTACCCGATACCACGTGATCAGTTGGTTAGTCAAGGGCCAACCAGTAGTGGAAAAAAATGGTTAAGTATTCTTCACCCCAATTGTGTAAGGAGATCGTTAATCGTTTGTCAAACAGATACTTAATCCAACCTTTCTATGGAGTTCATAAGTAGATGACTGGAGGTCAAAAGCATGTCTGAACTCCTTACATGTCGAGTTAATATGTTTTAAGCTGTCGATTTGCTTAGACAATTGGCGTCTGTTATACATACCCACATAGTTCGTCATCATCTCCACTTACCGGCCCACTGCAGCTGAAGCCAGGTCTTCTCCCAAAATGAGAAGGTGTTTGGTCACAGTTTGAGAATGTTTAGGAGAATTCTCAGGCACGCTGACTTCCTCACAGTGTTATACAAATTATATTTATAGCACATAAGTTAAGGGTGCGTGCTTGGGATTCGAGCTTTGCCCCCCGATTGTGTAATCGTTTGTACGGATAATTCGACCTGTTTAAGGAGTTCATAGATGCCTGTGGCTGTACGTAAAACACATGTACCTATTAACTCTTTAAACAGTTCGAGTTATGTGTTTTTAGCTGTCAAATTATTACGATTTGCTTGGACTTCTGGACCCGCCTGACGGGAGGTAGTAGTACCAAGACAAAGTAGATGTTTAACTTTTTATCCAAGGTTGGTTTTAATATTGAGATCTGAAGATGATTTATTTTTTCAGGCTCTTTTATCCGTGGGCTTAGCAGTGAAATCCGAGAATGTAAATTCCAAGACCATCACAGACCAGAATAATGAAAACTCGGCGTTCCTACAAAAATTCTTACCGCCCTTAAACCATAACGTAAACCAAAGATACGGTATGAACTATGGTCTGAACGCAGAACTTATCAAGGACATATTGAGAAATGATCGTCACAAATACTACGATTACGTTGATGATGATGAAGATGATTTAAGACACAACATTAGATCGAGGCTCTATAACGCGCCAAATATCTGGGGTTATTCTAGAAACGGTGGACTGGGAAATCTCGTTAGCCATTCTTATAACGGTGACGCAAATGTTTGGGGCTATTTGAGAAACTCTGAGGGAAGAATGAGAAATTCTGAGGAGGGGAGAAAGATGGATGAGCCTATTATGGGAAACAGAAATATCGGTCGTATTTATTTGGTACCCAGAACTCAGGCACATATAAATATGATGGGTCCTGAACATAATATGGGTTATGGAAATAATATGGGTATTGGAAATAATATGGGTTATGGAAATAATATGGGTATTGGAAATAATATGGGTATTGGAAATAATATGGGGAATGGAAATAATATGGGGAATGGAAACATGGGAATTGGAAATGTGCGACTTGATAGTATGTTACAGAACATCAGATCACTTCTTGAACCTGATCAAATAGGTTATGTTGGCCAAGTTCACCAAAGAGGGAGAGGTCATAAAGCCAGGCATAACTTCGCAATGGTAGGCTCAAAGGAACTGGATGTAGACAGAAGGAGAGCTATGGCCCACGGAAGACACATGACGCATTCGCTTTTAAATGATCGTCGACCTAACATGCCGTATCGTCATTGAATTCTCAAAAATTAAATTAAGTATTCACTTCATTCAATTTTCGGCGAAAGAGTTGATCAAAATGTTTTTTTAAATGCGAAATGACATATTCCTAGACTTGGAATGAATACATTTTGTAAGAATTTGAACTGTTCTTTATTTATTTTATGTTCCCCTTTACATTTTAAAAAGTTAAGGTAAGTATACATACTATACTATTTATACATAAGGAAGTTTTTCAGGTACCTAGCTTTTAAGCAAACCGGAATGAGGGGAGTTATTTTTTAAATCTATATATGTACCTACGGTTTTCGATATACCTACCTATTTCAAACAATATTTTATACTAGCAGATGCCCGCGATTTCGTCCGCGTGAAATAAGTGTTTAAATTCCCACGGGAACTCCCTAATTATGACACTTAGGTAATAATGTTGCTTTCTATTGGTACCAGAAATTTCAAAATTGGTTCGGTAGATCGGCCAGAGATTACCACCTACAACGTCACAAACTCACAAACTTTACCTCTTTATTATATTAGTATAGATTACGATTTATGTAAAAGTCAAAAAAGCTGAATAACGCGTCCACTAAATTTCTATGTTAAATGCATTGATGTAGAATTTTTTTAGTACCTATACTAGATGTAGGATTAGCGCTTCAAAAATGTCCCCGACAAATTACAGCACAAATACGAAAGTGCTCTTATTTGCCATTAGTATGAGCCAACCTTAGCCAACATAACGACGCGTCAAAATGCTGCAGTGCTCATATAAAAAGTGTGCTAATATCCTTTGGCCAATGTTTGTGACAATGCGTCAAATATTGTAACAAACATTGACTGTTCTGGATAGACGGGATGCATGGAGTAGTGTTGGTGTTTTAAAAGTATTGTTGCTTAGTGATTTCCTGGTAATCCATTTCGTTATGCAGTAGAGTTGTTTAAGCCATCTAAAATATACAGATAACATTTATTATGTTCAAATTCATTTTGATAAAATTGATATTACTGGAAACACACATACCTTAGTTACATAAATACACATAAAATACATCGGTACATAAAGATATTATATACTTTACATAAATATTTTATAAAAAAATGTAGTAAAAAATAATAAAAGCCGCAAAGGCTAAATCTGAATAAAGTTTACTTGGTACTTTTTAAGTTTACGTGTAATACGTCAATAAAACGTAGATTTTTAACCTTGATATTAATTTTAAAATGAAACTAAGTAAGGAAAATTTAATTTTAAGTTAAAATCTTACTTCTTAAACAAATGTTAGGTAGTTTAGTTTTAGTTTCCTCATGTTTTTACACATATACTTATGCATATCATAACATTGTATAGTTATAAATATTGATAGAAGAGGAGAGAGTACGCCATTTAAACCTACGTGGTTTTTCGCAGTGCTACCCACCAAAACTGTATCAATATTTATTTTGATAAATAAAACATACTGTACAAGTATAACACATAAGTGAGTTGCTGGGGCGCGTAACCTAGTAATAAATACACACGACCACATACCACCACGATATACAACTTTAAAAAAATCAGCAACTCCATGTCTCCATTGTTCTATTTGAATTTCGTTCCATTGAATTTTTTGTTTTTGCCTTTTTACAAAGACAAAAGGTCTTAAATATAAACATACTACATTCGTAATTCAACTTAAATTCTAAGTTTTAAGGTTTATAATAAATTGACGTTGTTGATATTGACAATGTGATGCCAAGAGTTGCGTCTTGTTCCAAAATAGTGTAAAGGTATCAATTTGACAACGTATGAAGTACCTTATTGCTTACATATTAAGTTTTATTTTAATAATAAATATTTTTGTACTTATTTTAAAAATTACTTTTTGTTTTGGATTGAAAGGTTATTCCTACCTTTTCTCTGATGACAGAACGTCTTTAAAATTAATATTTTCTAATCGTAATGTAGCTTTATGTGTTAAACTTAAGGTGCATAATTAACTGAAGTTGTTGCTAATATAATACCTTTTTCTACATTTCCCACTCAGCATACAAATGTTTATGTGTGTGAAAATTGGGACATTTTTGCGATATTTTTTGTTCGTGACCCTGTTTCTAGTACTCATTCTATTTCAATGGTTAAATGCGTCAAATCTAGGTAACCTACAGAAGTTATTGACAAGTCGCACAGTAAGAAAGGAATAGGTATACCTACTTACTAAGGAAGGGTAAGCCTAGTAGTTTTTCTCTCTCTCGTTTGTAGCTCTCTGGGACGAGGGCTAAGGAAACGATTGAACTATTAATAGAGATGATGACAACTCAATCAAATCAGCAACTCTTTAACAAACTTGCAAAAGCACTTCTATTGGAAGTTGTACGAAATTCACAGTTGTGAGTTGTGACGTCATCAAATTTCAACGCACTTTTTTTTCTTTATTCTATGTTTTAAAATGGTTATCAAACTTAAAATTAACCGAGGATATGAATTTTAAGTCTTTTGGTAGACCCTCTATTTATTAATCAGGTAGAAATAATTTATTTTTGATATAGGCATCATCACTTTTATTAATAAGTACCTACCTTGTTAGTCTATGACGTAACAAAACTGCGACTATGCATAATTTACTACAGTGCGGTTTTTTGCATTAGGCCTCCTATCAATCAGAAACATATTATCTCGCCCGCTATTTTAGATTGCTGTTTCATACCAAATGTATTAAGTAATTAAATTTCAATTATACCATCGAGTAACGAGTCCGTGCGTGCGGTTTTTTCTTGAATCTAGTTATTTGGGTTTCACTATACGCAGGTATTTGGCATGTTAACACACGAATATGACCTTTATTTCCATGTTTATTTGTTATTATTATAATAAATCAATTAAGCACATATATTGTGCTACTAGCTTTAGCCCGTGACTTCGTTAGAGTTCTGTTTTCTCGTTGAATTTACCTAAGTATTTTTCGTGTGCAAAAATTCCTGACCCAGGGGTCAAGCATCCTCATACGACTTAAGTACTTACCCCTTTCTTTAAATAAAACAATCAATAATAGTAGGTGTTTTATTATAATAACTAGCTGATGCCAGCGACTTCGTCCGCGTGGATTGAGGTTTTTTGGTTCCCGCGTGAACTCTTTAATAGGCATGATGACTGATTTTGAAAAATGGTCAGATTATGTTCGGAAGTATCTACTATTTCGAAAAAATATCTTATTTCAGCAGAAAAATAAGGTTTGGTAGATGAAATTGGCATTTAAAATTTAAATTTTAAAATTCACGTCACGCCAAAACGTTCGGCGGTGTCATGGCGTCGTTTGTGACGTCACTATTATTTTTACCAAAGTCTGTGCAGTGTGCAGTAAGCAATAGTGTGATTGTCAAAGTTCGAAAATAATTGTGACGTTATTGTCGCTTCATTGGTGTTTTATCCAATATGGCGGATTGCTGTATTTTATAGTTTTATTTTATCAAAATAAATAGCAATCTTACTCGAAATAGGAAAAAAAATACGTTTTTTATAATCCATGAATCCAATTTTATTAGATAAATTTATAATTTCATTGATTCTTTGTTACTGTCATCATGCCTATTTCCGGGATAATAGTTACCTGTGTTATTCCAGACTATGATCTATCTCTGTGCTAAATTTTATCCAGATCCGTGCAGCCGTTCAGAGTAACAAACATCCATCCTGCAAATTATGGAACCAGCTTCCATCTTCTGTGTTCCCTCTTGATTATAATATGGGGCTCTTCAAAGGGCGGATAAACAAACATCTCAAAAGCCAGCAACGCATTGGCGGTTCCTCTGGTGCTGCAAATGTTCATATGCGTCGGTAACACATGGTAACACTTACTATCAGGTGACCCGCCTGCTCGATTTCTCGCTATATACCTATATATATATATTTAAAAAAAAACTTACGCATTTATAATATTACGCAACTGTCCAAGAAAAGGAGTGTAATGTTTTCAGGGTTCATGTATGTATTCCACTATAAATGCCTGAACAGATTTGGATGCATGGTTAGAATCCTCACATCATCCCGAGCGACAGGCTATAATTAAAAAAAAAAAAAATGTTTTAATTAATTGTGGATAATTTCTCTAGAAGCCAGATTATTAGTTATGTCTGAGTTAAAATTAATATCAGGTTCAGTTCATACAGAGCTCTAAAATGGTTACAGACAGACACACTTTCAAATTACTAATTATCATTAATAAAAGTTGTGCATCGATAAGATAACAAGTTCTGCATCTAACGGTAAGTAGGTAAAAGGTCTAATATAAAATATCGCTTCCGAATGACTTTCTCATTAGGTACTCAATTCACCATGGCGGTGACAACAAAGGTAAGAAAATATTAATTATTTTTATATTTAGTCTTTATATTATATTATTTGATATTTCATATTGAAATATGATATTTGATACTTGACGACCGATGGCGCAGTAGTGAGCACAGTAGTGGTCTTATAAGTGGGAAGTCCCGGGTTCGATCCCGGGCAGGGTCAATTCGGGAATTTATAATTCCTAAATTTTCTCTGGTCTGGCCTGGTGGGAGTGTTCGGACGTGGCTAGTTAGTAGTTACCACCATACCGGCAAGGACGTACCGCCAAGCGATTTAGCGTTCCGGTACGATGTCGTGTAGAAATCGATACGCCACATTTTAAAATTCAAATTCAAATGTTTTTTTCAAATAGACTTTTTACAAGTGCTTATGAATAGTCCACCACTGGTTCGGAATACCGTTCCTACCGAGAAGAACCAAGAAACAAGAAACTCGGTGGTTGCTCTTATGAAAAAAATTTAATGTGCCTATTTGTAATTGCATTATTTCAAAGATAATTATAAGTAACCGCAATCCTGAGCATTGCTGGAGCGAGTCAAATCCATGCGCTTTTATCATTTTTTATATAATCTTTGACAGTATAATATAGTAAGCTTTTTTCATGATCATATTTTATATATTGGTTTTCTTAAACTTGTGTACCTAAAGGCAAGTTTATAATAGGTTGTGGAATTTTGTTAAATAACCCCCAGGCCCCAATAGGCTTGCCCGTTAACCGTTACCATCTTACGGCCAGTTTCTTCATGCAGTTGCAGTCAAGGGTTAACTTCTAGCGACGTAAAAAAAGCTAACCCGTCCCGGTTTGGTTAAGCACGGATGGCTTGAACCTTGAACCTTATATGCAACAGTGTTCCATTTGCAATATATATGTCACCGTAAAATTAAAAAAAACATCAGATTGCAATCTAACGCTTTTTATCTCGTTAGATTGTGAACCGTTCAATGTTCTGAGTGTCAATTATTGAAATATTCATTGTATTTAGGTACGTTTTCTTGTCTCTTTCTTGTAGCTTAGGTTAGGGTGCGACATAAATAATCAGGTAGTGCCTGGCCCTAGGCCGGGCACTTAGGTTTTGTCGGGTTAATATACCTAACAGATTACAATCTTCCGAAAATTAATGCGTAATTTGTCGATAGTTTACAATATCGCTAGTTAGATTACAATCTAACGGTTTTTGCAATTTTACGGTGACATATACAAAACAGATTACCGATCTACCGAAAAATAATGCATTATTGTAATCTTTCGACAGTTAACAATCTCGCTAGGTAGATTACAAACTAACGGTTTTCACAATCTTACGGTGTCATAATATATAATGTACTAGCTGACCCGGCGAACTTCGTACCGCCTTAGTATGCAAAATTAAATGTATATTGTTCAATATTTCTGAGAGATTTTCTTAATATTTTTTTCCGTAAGAACCTTCTCCTAATAATAACAAATACAACAAAAAAAGAATTAGTGAAATCGGTCCAGCCATTCACGCGTGATGCCGTGACCAAGGAAAACGGGTTTCATTTTTATATATATAGAAGATATGGTTAAAAATCTTCTTTTGTAATTTTGCTGTGACATCTATTGAGCTAGTAAATTACTATTCTACTATTCGATTTTGACGAAATTTGGTTCAGGGAATAGTCTTTTATAGTAAAAGTCGCGAGCATCATCCAGTTTTAAATCAAAAGTCGCGAGCATCATCCAGTTTTAAATCTCTCTCTGCGTCGTATTTCTAATTGCTGAGGGTCGTGACTCGTGACCCCTTTCCATTAATCACATAATGGCAGGGTTTTTTTTAAAAAAATATATAAGCTAGCGCTCGGCTGCAATCAGACCTGCTTGCAAGTGGTGATGCAGCCTAAGGTGGAGCGCTCTTAAAAGATGCCTATTCACTCTTGATTTGAAGATACAAAGGGTTTTCTTGGCATAATAATGCGGTGGGTTCCCATGTCCTTCTGTAATTTTAAATCAACTATGAGCAAATGAAACAAATTTAATTTTGGATTAATGGAAATATTATTTCCATACAATAAAAACTACCAATCTTTGCAGATCTTAATACTCTTTCTCGGAGTGGTGATAGTGAAGAGTCATCACCTGCACCATCATCAGCATCGCCACCGTGAACATTTCTTGGATAATATATACCATGTCATTGGAGATGGCTTATTTGGGGACGGGGACTCCCAATCAGATGGACTTTATAATGACTATGGCGATATGGGACAAGAAGAAAATTACGCACCTCCAGGAATGGATTACCAAGATTATGGGCAGTATGACGATTATAATAGGGGAGCTAACAATCCTGATCATAGCAATGGTGACGTTGGACTACCAAATGGATCCCAGACACCTAATGTTAATTTTAACATCGCAGTGCCAAATAAACCTCAGTCACCTGATGTTAATTTGAACTTCACAGCGCCAAATGCACCTCAGTCACCTGATATTCACTTTACCATTGCAGTGCCAAATGCACCTCGGTCACCTGATATTCACTATAACATTGTAGTGCCAAATTCACCTCAGTCACCTGATATTCATTATAACATTGCAGTGCCAAATGCACCTCAGTCGCCTGGTGCTAATTTTAACATCGCAGTGCCAAGTTTACCTCAATCACCTGATGTTAATTTGAACGTCACAGTGCCAAATTCACCTCAGTCACCTGATATTAACTATAACATTGCAGTGCCAAATTCACCTCAGTCACCTGATATTCACTATAACATTGCAGTACCAAATGCACCTCCTTCACCTGATGCTAATTTGAACATCGCAGTGCCAAATTCACCTCATTCACCTGATATTCACTATAACATTGCAGTGCCAAATGCACCTCGGTCACCTGATATTCACTATAACATTGCAGTGCCAAATTCACCTCAGTCACCTGATATTCACTATAACATTGCAGTACCAAATGCACCTCAGTCACCTGATGATAATTTTAACATCGCAGTGCCAAGTTCACCTCAGTCACCTGATGTTAATTTGAACGTCACAGTGCCAAATTCACCTCATTCACCTGATATTAACTATAACATTGAAGTGCCAAATTCACCTCAGTCACCTGATATTCACTATAACATTTCAGTGCCAAATGCACCTCAGTCACCTGATGCTAATTTGAACATTGCAGTGCCAAATTCACCTCAGTCACCTGATATTCACTATAACATTGCAGTGCCAAATTCACCTCAGTCACCTGATGTTCATTTTACTATTGCAGTACCAAATGGACCTCAGTTACCTGATATTCATTTTAACATAGCAGTGCCAAATGCACCTCAGTCACCTGATATTCGTTATAACATTGCAGTGCCGAATGCACCTCAGTCACCTGATATTCGTTATAACATTGCAGTGCCAAATTCACCTCAGTCACCTGATATTCGTTATAACATTGCAGTGCCAAATTCACCACAGTCACCTGATATTCATTATAACATTGCAGTGCCAAATTCACCTCAGTCACCTGATATTCATTATAACATTGCAGTGCCAAATTCACCTCAGTCACCTGATGTTGATTATAACATTGCAGTGCCAAATGCACCTCAGTCACCTGATATTCATTTTAACATTGCAGTGCCAAATGGACCTCAGACACCTGATGCTAATTTTAACATAGCAGTGCCAAATGCACCTCAGTCACCTGATGTTCATTATAACATTGCAGTGCCAAATTCACCTCAGTCACCTGATATTCATTATAACATTGCAGTGCCAAATTCACCTCAGTCACCTGATGTTCGTTTTAACATCGCAGTGCCGAATAAACCTCAGTCACCTGATGTTCATTATGACATTGCAGTGCCAAATTCACCTCAGTCACCTGATATTCATTATAACATTGCAATACAAAACGAACCTCTAACATCTAAGGGTATAAATAGTCTTGCAAATGAAGTTTCTGTAAATAATGTTAATGCAGTGGCAAACAAAAACGGACAAAGCGATGAACCACACCGTGAGTCAAATGTTCTAGAAAATCATGTGGATATTGATCAATCACAGAATATAGTGCCTGATAACGTAGAAATACCGAATATGAATGCTGACTTAGGACTAACAACCGCTATTGATCCATCAGGATCATCTGACCAATGTAATACTGCAGAAAAAAATTGCGACTTGATTGCTAAAAATGATCCAGGGTTCACTGATGATGATATAAATACGGGTAATATCATGAAAGAGTCAGTACACAATAATGACGAGACTGAAAATCCTGATGATTTCATTGAAAATAAGAAGAAAATTCCTGGACCCAGTGACAATAATATAACTAAGAAATTTTCTACGGACGAACTTAAATTTAGTCAGAATATTGATGAGTTACAGCCTTCGAAAATTACAGAAGAAACCGATGATCAGAAGGCAGTTTCAGGATTGAATGATGATGATATAAAAAAGGGTACAATGTTGATCGATCCTAAGCTGAAAAATAATGAAACTGATGTGGGACTCGACAAATTTTCAGATGCTGTGGTTTTTCCCGACGATGTAGATGAAGTAAAAAAGCAAGTCAATACTGATGATAAGCCAAACATGCCTAATCAATTTAGTGCAGAGGATAGTAATAAAGAATATCCTTCGGACATAGCGTCTGTCGTAGCTCTTACTACTTTGTCTGCAAGTAATGATAATCCGAGCCAATGGACACCAAATAATAATGAACAAACGACTTCAACATGGAATAATCAAGGCACACAAAACCAATATAATAAGCCCAACAGTGTCGTATTTGGACAAAGTATAAACCAACAAGTACCTGTAAATAATGGAAATGGATCACCATATGTTAACGTAGTGGGAGACCCAAATGGTGAATATACAGTTGTGAATGTTCCTAATAACAATAATGCTCAAAATCCTAGTCAAATTTACGTATCTGGCAATTCTGGGGTTAATATACCAGGTCAAGGTTACGTATCTGTTAATTCTGGTTTTAATAATCCTGGTCAAAGTTACGTATCTGGTAACCTTGCAGTAAATAATCCTGTTCCGAGTTACGTATCCGGCAGTTCCGGATTAAATAATCCGGGCCAGGCATACATCCCTGTTAATGTAAATTCTGGTGTTACCAATCCAGGTCAGATTTATGTTGTAACTGACGGTGGCTATTCTCAAGTCAAAAATCCAGGTCAAATTTACGTATCTGGAATCAACAATCAAGGCCAGAATTACGTACCTGTAAATTCAGGAGCATACAATCCCGGTCAAATAATATACATTCCGTCTTCTGGAAGTCAAACAACAAGTGGTGGATATTATAAAGTTATTCAATTGAGCAATGGCCAAACTGTTCTTGTGCCTGTGAATGGTAATGGACAAAATACTCAATGGAACGGCCAATCGAACAATGGCCAAATATTGTATGTGCCAGTAAAATATAACCCTGGTCAAGGATATCAAACGTTAGGAAATAATCCTACAGGTGTAGTGGTAACTTTGGGAAGCTCTGGAATGTCTGGGAATGTTGGGACGAGTGGAACAACGAATAATGTTCCATTGCTAATATCCTATAAAGACAAAGATGGTGAGGATGATGAAAAAAGCACGACGTTGGATCAAGATGATAAAAAAGAAGAAAAAGAAGAATAAAATTATTGTTTAGTAGGTAATTATTAGGAAAAGAATAAATAAATTATTTGTAGATAACAACTTGATTTAAATAGTAAGCATAATAATAGCTTAGTTGGTAAGAAGAAGTAACAGTTTCTGAGTGATATAATGTTTAAGACAGCCAAAGTTAATAAATAAAAATAATGGTTAATACAGAGAATTTCGTATTGTTATTTATCACAGACTTGCTTACCCTTCGCTATTAAAAAAAAAAGTCATCTTGTTGGCCGAGTAAAACCCCAAATTTAATTCTGCGGCTTGAGATATTTTATATTATTATTATATAAAATACTAGCTGATGCCCGCGACTTCGTACGCGTGGATCGAGGTTTTGTGGTTCCCGCGGGAACTCTTTAATTTTCCGGGATAAAAAGTAGCCTATGTGCTATTCCAGACTATAATCTATCTCTGTGCCAAATTTCATCCAGATCCGTTCAGCTGTTGGGGCGTGATTGAGTAACAAACATCCATACCGACATCCATACATTAAGATCATATTATAATAGTTTATTGCGAACGACTATTCTGAGTTCTGACCCACCGGTTCAACTGATTTCGATGAGGCATGAAGAGGGGTTGCGTCCCGGGGAAAGGAGATAGACAACTTTTTATTCCGGAAAATTTCCACAGTTTTCAGACTTAAAATTTTGCTTGCTAAGTAATTTTTGACGAGGTCCGACCCCGTCGAAAGTCGCAACAGTTGTGGCAGCTAATATCAAATCTTACTTATTAGGTAAATTTCAATCAAAAGAAAAGCCGATTTACTTCATATTTATTCTTCATTTGAAAATAAGTGTAGGTTCAGCGCGAGAAGCAAAAAATCTCAAATCGGACGAAGTTGCGGGCATCAGCTAGTAGGTATATAAATCATTCCGTTTCTTTCATTTCATTTGAATGTATTGGACCCACCAATTCAAATATTCAGCGACGAGGATACCCCTCCCATGGGCGGTCCTGTCGCGTCACATTTATACACTCTCGGCTTGATTTCCCGCGGGCCCCGTGTATGCAGACCATAGCCTTTTATTACTATTGTTTTAAGCATCGCTTGTTTCACTATCATCCCCGTCAAATCAAGTTCCTCCATCCCTCTGAGATTAATTTTCAGTGCTCTCAAAAGTTTAACATTGGTTTCATGTTATCAAGAAAGTTAGTTTTATATTTAACTTTGGGAGAAAGAAATCGAAGCAAAACCTATTTTTGAGTGATCCTTCGCTTATAACAGAAACGATACAGACTTGGACGTGGATTTTTGTTCTTGATAACTCACGTCATAGTTTTTGGATTTTCCTGTATAAAAAGTAACCTAATTCCTTCCCCGGAAGGCAAACTTTCTCCGTCAAAATATCATGAAATGACGGATCGTAAAAGCGGAGTAGACACACAAAGGGACATATCGATAAACACACTTTGAGAAACAAACGGGCATAGAAACACAGATTGATAAACACACTTTCGCATTAAAATATTACTTGGCATGGATTTTGGCTTTTGAATTCCTTTTTATTACAGTTATTTTCTACACAGGAGATATTATAGAAAAGATTATAAAAAGATGTAGTCTCGATTCCCTCACTCTCTAAGCAGCATGACATCTGACAAGACCAGAATCAGATCAAGCGCAAGCCTGTAACATACCTACTACTGAAATAAATAAATAATAATAAATAAATTCTTTATTGACAAAAAAAGTACAATTAGGTATTATATTTACCAATTTTACACAATGAATCCATCCATTTTAATTATTAATAAATCTATCTAATCTAATAATAAATAAATTAAAATGCAGTATAAATAAATGCAGTAAAAATTGGGTTGAAACAGCAGCTAACTAGAATCCTACAACTCTGTGTTTAGCTGTTGGTTGTAACGTAACATCGCTGTAATTTCAAAACATCACGAGGATGCTGAGAATTTCTTGACAGAGAAAGCCAATAACTTTTTTTCACCGACACGGAACTAAAATCCTGCCACGTGAGTGCCACGTATAACTTAGGTACCTTCAAGGCAAGAGAATAGGCATGCACTAGAAGCATGATCGTCGTCAAGCGCAAGCCTATCAAGCAATAAAAAAAAACCCCGGAACATTTAAATCCATAGATAAAGCTCGTAGCTAAGCTAATTTTTATATGGACCCTTGTGGTATTTTAAAAATAAAACACATAAAATAAGAATTAAATTTATTTATTGGATTTGATTCAAAATTTAAATCCACACAAACAAACTCACATAGTAAGTGAACTTGAGTTTTAAATTAAGTAATATAATCTGCAATGGTATACAATAACGTACAACGTACCTACATACAAAAATAACAACGATTTTAAATTTTGTTTACCTTGCACGTGTTAGCTAAAGATTATATTAATTTTTATATATAATTTAAGGTTAGAGGTCATTCTCAAATCTCAGTGTTTACCGTAATTGCTCAGTATAATTTAGCTCTATATTCTATTCCTATAGATATAGTATATTCGTTCAAGGATTAAAGCGACGCGTATTTATTGGACTCGGCTCAGACAGAAATATTAGGAAAATTGCCTAATATTTCTATTATGACTTAATTATAAATAACACATAGCATAGGTTAAGTAATGTATTTAAAAAGTAAATAATATTTATTCTTTGTTTTCTAGCTTTGCTAGTCGACAAATGTGCCAGTACAACTCATATCTCATGAGCATGACTCAATCGTATTCAGGGGACAAATGTCGGGCGACGCCAGTCGACATCTGGCGATGTCGACTGGCGTCGCCAGACATTTTGTCTCGCGACGTTTTTCCTATTGTTGCCTGTTGCCTGTTGTCGTGCGTTGTCGGGTGAAGTCGAGCAACGTCGCACGACTTCTGTAGCGGCCATGGCACGTGGGATATATTTTGTGCCCTAGTGAATACGAGGCTAAGCGACACGAGGATTTACTCTGAGCTAATTGAGCTACTGAGTCAGAAAAAAGTAGGTACAGTTACGTATCTTATTATGTAAAATTAATATTTCACGTAATTTTATTTTTACTGAGCTTTAAAGATTGTTATAAATACAATTTTATTTTATTCTAACTTAAGTAACTAATAAAAATATTTTAAATTTAATTATATTATAAAACGTATATATTACCTTTGCAGACTATATTATGACAAGACAGATTCTAGCAAACTTGATAGGCTTATCCAAACTGATTTAGTTAAATTTTGTAATGCTGTCCCTTATTGGCAAATGCATATTATAGTTGCCAAAAAGGGACAGCATTATAATACTTAACTAAATCAATTTAAAAGTCCTTGTGCAAGTGGATCTTAAAAGCTTATAAGTTTCATAGACTTAATAAGCTTCAAAATGGTAAGTACAATAAGTGATAATTTTAAAATCTACCGGATGTTTTAATAATAATAATCATGATATAATAAAAGCACTTATCTCTAGTCACCTATCACAACATGTAAAGGCAATTTATATATTTGGACCGTTCGCTTGCCAAAGATAAAACGCGAAATACAAAATATCCTAAAATCTAAGCTGGACTTAAGTATTTTGGAAACGTTTGTCAGTAATATCCCTACGTGAATTTGGAGCCAATACCTGCGTGTTTTGTTTGAATACAATAATTGTAGTATTTAAATAATGAGACTAGAGGATCAAATTATGGCTAAATTTAACACAAAAAATTATGTAGTAAACAAACAAAAAGTACAATTTTCCTCGAGCTTTGCTCATGATACTCTATATCTATTTGTTTAGACACCCTGTGTTATGGTCTAAACTCAAGGGAAAGCGGGCAGAAAAATCGATCAAATGATGGTACTCGTAAACGGTTTCCTTACTAAGAAGTGGACAGGAATTATGTTAAAAATGTTTTAAGTTACTTTAAAATTTCGACAAAATTGGTCAATGTTAAATAATTCTGAGATTTGCATGCAAGTATGAACATGAATATAATTATATTACATATTTTATTAAACTATATTTTTTAAAGTCAGCGTCTTAAAAATCACGAAATCCAATATTTTTACATTGCTACATTACCTAGGTACAGAGTTTTCATACTTGCATGTGATTCTCCATAGTTTAGCAATATAATAAATATATTCTAGCTAATTAATTCTCAAATTCAAAATCCTCTCCGGCATTTTAAATTTTATAATAAGTATTTGTATTTTATTACTATACAAAATTTTAATATTATATGGTACCTATAGATATCTTTTAATAAACTTGCATATAGAGCAGTTAATACACATGTTTTTGTTTTCTACTGAGATTTCACTTTTATATTTATTATTATAAAGCTTAGCAACGATGAAGGTATCCAAAAGTTTAAAATGATCAGTCGAAACCTCAAAATCGATGCAAACTAGCTGGTTGGATCCCTTACATTTTGATAATATTATTCGGATGATGCAACGTTCGATGTAGGTAATTTTCAGGAACTACAGTCTGGGTATCAATTTCATGGACTTTTCGAAACAGATTTTTATTTCTAACCTAACGTGTTTTCATCTTAACTATTTTCCCTCATATATCTTATAAAGTTAATATTTCAAAATGAACATAAGTAATTAATGTTATTTTCATAATATTATTAAATATGTCTAATTTTATATACCTACAATATTTTTTTAAATATAAATTTGTGTTTGAGCATTTAAATGACATATTTTATAATTAATTAGGTATATAAAAATAAGGTTCTTGAAATATATAGAAGCTAATTAAGTAATGTATTTCTAATATAATTAATTATACACATCAAGAAAAACAAATAAATCTTCTATCAAAAAATAATGTTTTAATTTAAGAAATTTATCCTTCTATGGTCAAAATTTAAAATATAAAATATATGTATACAGCTAAGTAATATTAATAATTAAGTAGGTATAATAATATTATTTTACACAATTCCGTTTTTCTAAAAATATCTATAATTGAAAGAATTTTCGTTAAATATTATGTGCATTAAGTATCTTAATAAGTAGACGTATGAAAAATCGTGAAAAAGTCAAAGAGTTATGTACAGTTGCAATAGACTAGACATTTCAAAAGACAAATATATAAAGAGTTAGATAAATGACAATCTATCTTTACGATTCTCTATAAAAATATCATTTCAGTACGTAGGTAGTAGGTACCTAATTAGGTAGGTACTTGAACCTCATCATTTTAAGGCTGGCTACCACAATATAATATAATATTATTAATTTATTAAATATATGTCATGAAAGTTAAGAGCTGAACTAAGATAATCGAAACTTTATGTACCTGTACGACTTTTACATAGTTACGTCAGGTAAAACGTATAATTTTTTACATTTTACCTGTCAGTTGCAAAGGTAAAATGTAACAAATTATTATACGTAGGACTTTAGCATTTTTCCCAGAAAGAAGCAAAGGTTAGGATGGAAAACCTTTTAGTATGACAAATTAGGTAGGTATGTTATACTCTACCTGTGCTTAATACTCTACGTATAATTATCATGGGAGTCAGCCTTAGCCCAAATATTTGTACCCCATATTTTCTTCTTTTAACGTCTCAAAAGTATTAATAATAAATACACTATGTTATTCTAAGAGTAAGACTAAAATAAAATTGACATTAAAAGTTTTGATAAAATTGCTAAGCGGACATTATTAGTACCCTTACGAAAACACAGTTAAAAAATAAAAATGCAATGGAAAATGGCCTACTTAAATACTTAAGTACTTTTACATTATTTTAAATGCATCCTCAACTCAGCAAGTGCTAAACTTGACTATAACCTCAGGTGTAATGACACTATAAAAAATAGTTTCGAATTTGTGCTGTTATGTATTGAAAGAGACGATAATAACTTATTTTTGAATTATATTATATTCTGTGACTATTTTGCATGAACATATACCGTAATAATTTGTAAAACTAATACTTAACATAATCACTAACCTCAATAACTTTTTTGATAAATTGCGCGTGGGCCGTGGCATATATCTGATATACCTAACATAATATTATGAATCAAACAGTCTCCCTCAAAACTCAACAAGCTACCAAACCAAGCTGCAAGACGTGTCGCGATTCGCGTCTCATACACTTCTAATATAGAAAAGTGAAGCTACCATCGATGTAACTATATGGATAGGCCCATGATAAATGCGTTCACAAAAATTGGCAGTAATTTTGAACAAATCCTTGCACCTATTTCTGCCTGTTTTCTAATATTTTTTACACGAGTATGTAATGCTTAAGACGTACCCAAACGTCTAAGGGTGCCTTCGACTATCGAAAAAAACGAATTTAATTTTGCAAATTAGCTTACTTTTTGGGCGCATTTTCGTCCATACATCTATACAAATCGAGCAACTACATAATTAATTATCTTCTGACACTCTGATTTCTCTTCAGTTTCAAAGACAACCCGTTGTCCTAGGTGACCGACAGAAGCGACACCGCGACTCGATACGACGCGAAGCGACAGTATCACACAGTAGCTGACCCTTCACGTGGCCTACGTTGTCGCGTAGATACGTCTGTCATTTTCTATAGCGACACACCGCGTCGCGTCGCTCCTGTCGCTTAGCTAGGACAACGGGTAGGTAATACCTATATATATTTTTTTTAGGCTTGCGCTTGACGACAATCACGCTTAATACAAAGCAATGATGAGGTCTAGGTTGGAGCGCGCTAGCCTAGAAGATGTCTCTACTCAATAAGATGTGGATTAAATACTCTTGCCGTGAAGAAAATATTATATGATTTTCTGCTTTAAAACTTAAGTGTAAAGTTTGTTCAAGTGAAAACTTCTTTAGGCGCGTTGAGCACTTTTTGTTAGGGGGTAAAAATGTGGAAAACGCGAGATCGACACCATTCTTCTTAAGACAAAAGGTCTTAAGTATAAATAGTACATTCGTAATTAGACTTTAATGGCTTAATTTCAAGGTTTATATTTGAAATATATACATATACAGTACATAAATTACAAATATGTCAACCGAAGGGGTATGGGTTTAATATAACTGCTATGCCCCTAACAGGTTAGCCCGCTACCATCTTAGACTGCATCATCACTTACCATCAGGTGAGATCGCAGTCAAGGGCTAGCTTGTAGTGGATAAAAAAAAACATATTTCAATATTTGTTTTCACTTCTATCTGCAGTGCCAAGACTGGCATTTTTTTTAAGCTACATAGTTGCTAGATGCAAAAATCGCTCGACCAGTTGGTAGACGCGTCGGCCAACTGGTCTCAAGCAGAAGCGCGGGGCGCGGGCGGTCGCCATCACCTTCCCTTATTCTCTTTTCTATCTCCATTCTTTTTATTCTCTTTGCTTTCTTTTTCTTGTGTTTTGCAGTTCGTTTGAGCTTTGGGAACGTTGAGGGTGCTCTGTTCTGCTGGTTTGCTTGGTTTGACTTCTTTTGCCTCTTGCACTGATTCGAGAGAGATGTCAAATGACTGTTGCCTGTAAAAAAAGAATGAAACTGTATAAGTACATTTTAATGAAATAATAAATTTTAACAAGCAAAAAGAAATAACAAGTGCGTAAAGGTGGTATTATCACTAAAAGTGATCTCCTCCAGACAACCCTTAATTATAGACAACATTAATACAATATAATAAAATATACTACATTAAAAACTATATGAATAAAATAAAAAGTACAATATAAAAATACTAAAATTATTTGAACAACACTCAACAAAAAAAATAACATACTTCAATAAAATTTAAAACATATTAGAAAGATAAAATTCGTTCAAACGATTCTTAAAAATACTCAAAGATTTTGATTGTCTAATGTCACTTGGCAGTGCATTTCATAATTTAATTAACCGTATTTACCGTAAAAGAATAGGCATGATGACAGTAACCAATAACTAATAAAATTATGAATTTATCTAATGAAATAGGATTCATGGATTATAAAAAACGTATTTATTTTTCTATTTCCAGTGAGATTGCTATTTATTTCGATAAAATAAAATTATAAAATACAGCAATCCGCCTTATTGGATTAAACGCCAAGAAGCGAATGACGTCACAATGGTTTGTTTTCGAGCTTTGACAAATTGCTTACTGCACACTGCACAGAGTACTTAAATGGTAAAAATAATAGTGACGTCACAAACGACGCCATGACACCGGCGAACGTTTTGGCGTGAATTTTAAATTTTAAACTTCAAATGGCAATTTTATCTACTTAACTCTTTTTTTTGCTGAAATAAGATATTTTTTCGAAATAGTACACTTCCGAACATAATCTGACCATTTTTCAAAATCAGTCATCATGCCTATTTCCATACGTAGGAAGGTCGTCAAAATACAAAAAAATACTTACTTGTCAGTAAGATAGTTCCCAGGAGCAGACAGCGATCTTCCTGACCGGGCGAGGTTAGCTCGCCGCGTGGCTCTGTCCGCTCTGACCGCCTCCGCTTCCCTCTCACCCTCCCCTGGGTCCACACCGGCTCCCGCGTCAGCGATGGACTCCCGCCTCGCGCTGCCTTCGCGACTGCGTAAGAATGGATTCTGTGAAAGAATCATCATTATTAAAGTGCAAAAGAAATCGTAATCATACTATAATATTAAAAATGCAAAAGTGTGCTTGTTGGTTGGTTTGTTGTTTTTTTATTGGTTTGTTGGTTTGTCGCTCAATCACGCCACAAAAAGAAACGAATCGACGTGAGTTTTTGCATGGGTATAGTTGAGAACCTGGAGAGTGACATAGGCACATTTTATACCAGAAAACTAGATATAGAGTTCCGGTGGGAATTAAAAAAGCTTATTCCACGCGGACGAAGTCGCGGGCATAGATATACTACCTAATATTTTAAATGCGAAAGTTTGGATAGATGTATGGATGGATGGATGTTTGTTACTCAATCACGCCAGAACGGCTGAAGGGATCTGGATGAAATTTGGCCAGAGATAGATTATAGTCTGGAACAACACAGGCTATTTTTTATCCCAGAAAATCAAAGAGTTTCTTTACTCTCGTAGTCCGCTGGGAAGGTGGGAAGGAAATCCCACACGATCGGAGAGGGATCAGGCGCAAGGCCGACGGCTTTGCATGCTCTCCAAGGCACAAGGGTGAAGCACCGCCAACTACCCAACTCCGGGCTAGTGCTGAGAATTTCTTGTCAGAAAAACCCAGCACTCGTTATGGCCCGACCCGGACCTCGAACCCGGCACCTCGTCGACCGCAGTCTAATGCTAACCACTAGACTAACGAGGCAGTCAACTTATAATCAACCAGCTGATGCCCGCGACTTTGTCCGCGTGGTATAAGTTTTTTGATTCCCGCGGGAACTCGATAATTTTCCGGGATAAAAAGCCTATGTCACTCTCCAGGTCATCAACTTTACCCATGCCAAAAATCACGTTGATCCGTTGCTCCGTTGCGACGTGATTGAAGGACAAACCAATAAACCAACAAACCAACAAACAAACTGACTTTCGCATTTATAATATTTTATATTAGTATGATTATAATATGAAGTATGCTGATGTTTTGGTGTCGCACCTTTTTTTTTTATTGCGCTTGACGACAATCATGCTTAGTGCAAAGCAATGATGAGGTCTAGGTTGGGACGCGCTTGCCTAGAAGATGCGTATTCAATCTTGCCTTGAAGGTACTTAAGTACCTACCTGGAAGCTGTGTTTTTTGAGCATGGTCTTGATGAGTATGAGCGTGGACAGGTTGGGGATGGAGGTGACTACGCGCTCCATGTCCTCGTCGGTCACTTCCACCAGCCGGCAGTTCTCCTCCTCAGATGGGAGGGGCTCCTTGCCTCCGAGGGTCAGCCATTCGTGTTCCTGGAAAAAATTATATTACTTATAAATGATGCCCGCGACTTCGTCCACGTGGATAAGGTTTTTTAATTCCCGCAGGAACTCTGATATCATATCAGGGCATATCCCTTAATTTTCCGGGATAAAAAGTATTTTATCCCGGAAAAATAAGGGATATGCCCTTAACTGAAAATTAAACCTATCATAAGCCCCGGGATACAAACTATCTCTATACCAATTTCATCAAAATCGGTTGAACAAATGGGCTGTGAAAGCGTCACAGACAGACACACTTTCGCATTAATCGACCTTTCTGGCGCAATGTGACTATACACATCGATGTAGTAATTGTAAATATTTTTTTAAATTAATTAGTTTCTTTCTAGCCTGCTAACATCTTAGACTGCATCAGCACCCACAACAAAGTGAGATTGCAATTAACATGAAGTGAATAAAAAAATGGATGGATGGATAATAAAATCTTGATGTTTGGATTAAGTCATCAAATACAGCGGGAGGAGTCGTACAATCGTTGTTTGCACTGAGCTCTGAAGGTCGTGGCCTCGTTATATTATTTATCTGGATTCGCAAATACTTGGTCACTTATTGGTGTGTTCAGTTGAATGGCGAAGCGTGATGTTTGAGTCGGAGATAAACGATAGATGATCAATATTTGCCTTGAGCTAAGTCTAGCCAAGAATATTTATATGTAGGTACACAGTGCCACAAATTATTGACCTCCATGGCGTAAGGGTGAGCGCTGTTGTCTATAAGGAGGTTCTGGATTCGATCCCCGGCAGGGTCAGTGTCAATTTATAATTTCTGATTTTTCTCTAGTCTGGTTTGGTGACAGGCCTCGGCAGTTGCTAACTAGCCTAGGCAAAGACGTGCCCGTATTCAATAGTCATGCAACTTTAAGATATTTGACAAGTCAAATCAGTAACTTTTTTCAAAAGGTCAAAACGCGCGCTTAGTATGGGATGTTGTATGAAATACTGAACATAAAACAAAATAAGAAGAAATACTGAACAGTGACGTCATCAAAATTCGACGCACTGTTTTACTTCAATCGATTGTTTCAAATAAATGGTTTTCGAATTTTTATACACGCCCCCTGTTAGTTTTATACTCGACTATATTATGGAGATCCTCTATTTAATAATCACAAAAAAAATGTTTATTTGTTAATACTTAGTTGTCAATACCCAATTATTGGTTTGTTTTATTGAGCCCTTGTGGGATTCCAACTCAATTAATTTCCACGCGGAATCATACATTTAAAATGTTTCCCCGCTTGGTAGTAATTATTTGCCAAATTACAAGAGCCGTGAGGCAAGATATACCTACCTAAGTAAAACCTACTAAGAATGAACAAATGAGGTGAGAACAAAATTGATGATTACCTTAATCTCCTTCATAGTAGCTCTTGTAACCGGATCTTTATCCAGCATCCGCGCTAGGAACCTCTTGAGAGACCTGGACAGCGGCGGCCTTGGAGGGAAGATCAGAGGTTCCGAGAGGATCCTCTTCTGGACGTCCGTTGATGTCGCCCCGATCCACGGCACTCTGCCAGTCACCATGGCGTAGAGGGTCACGCCTAGAGACCAGATATCTGCTGCCTGGTAACAAGATATTGAGAGTTGATAATGTGTGTAGTTTGATAGGTGAGTGATCCTTAGCTTTCCTATAAATAGCGACCATTGTTTCGTAGCCGATAGAAGTTGCTTATCACCAGGATTAAATGGAACAGTAAACGCAGCATTGGTAAAGACCAATAAATTGGCAATCCTGCACTATGTGGAAGGATTATCTCAAAGGAGTCGCCCTTTGGACCTCTCAGTAGCTGAGTTTGACAAAATACCATTGTTCTGTAGAGATCCTTTGGAGAGACCTTCGTTCGCTATCATCGTCAAAAAGGAAAGCCGACCACCTATTTGCTCCAACGTGTAGACGCTCACTTCGCCTTTGTTATTGTCAGTCGTAGCCACAGCCTCCGGGGCACTGAAGACCGGAGTCCCTACAAACCGGTGGGTCTTCCATCCCCGCTAGCCCCCCACTATCCGCTGCTCTATATAGACGAGTAGACTCACTTCGCCATTGTACTTGTCAGTGGTAGCCACAGCCTCTGGGGCCCTGAAGGCCGGAGTGCCCACTGCCCCGGACAGCCGTCCAGCGACCGCCAGTTCCCCGCACGCGCCAAGGTCTGCCACTTGCACTCTTCCCTCACCCATCAGCAGATTCGCTGGCTTGATGTCCCGGTGTGCGATGCGTTGGAAGTGTACTGTTAAATTAAAAACAAGTGATAATCTAAACCTTCGAGACCTTCGTCCAGCAGCGGACGTCTATAGATTGAGACGATAATCTAAAATATTGAAGGTTAAACCGACTTCACCACACACTTAACAGTCCATATCTTGAATACTTCTGAACCGATTTTGATGAAACTTGCACTGTTCCCTAAGTTGAAGTAAATGTAAGCCAATAAAGAAAGAATGATCACAATCTGTTTTAGTTTCAGTTTCGCGGACATATATGCATACCTATAAAGAAGCTTTTATATGTGAATATTTTGCAGTTCCAATAATGAACTGAAGAATTGATACCTCCTTTTTTTAAAGTCGATTAAAAAGGCAAAACTCGATGCATTAGACATGGTAGACGAAGATTGCTACAGTCAAGATAGTTTGTTTAACTATTACAAGTATTTTTTGGGTTGACTGGTGAATCTACGATTGGTTGTCACCGAGAAGAAATAAAAAAAAGGTGGACGGAAATTATTGTTGTTGTAATTACTCGTATGAGGACAAGTACTGCCGTCTCGAGCATTTGCTTTGAAGTGCCTGTCCACTGAATTAGGACAGAGCAGAGTTGTGCATAACTCCAGATCACTCATTATGTGAAGATAACAACGCCCCGCTTCTGATGAGAGGCATCCTAATGGCAAAATTGCGTTTACAGCACCTTGTTTATCGGTTTTCAATCGGATAATAGGCATGATGACAGTGACAAAGAATCAATGAAATTATAACTTTATCTAATAAAATAGGATTCATGGATTACAAAAAACGTATTTTTTTTCCTATTTCGAGTAAGATTGCTATTTATTTTGATAAAATAAAACTATTAAATACAGCAATCCGCCATATTGGTTAAAACACCAATGAAGCGACAATGACGTCACAATTATTTTCGAACTTTGATAATCACACTATTGCTTACTGCACACTGCACAGAGTACCTTGGTAAAAATAATAGTGACGTCACAAACGACGCCATGACACCGGGGAGCGTTTTGGCCTGAATTTTAAAATTTAAATTTCAAATGCCAATATTATCTACCAAACCTTATTTTTCTGCTGAAATAAGAATTTTTTTCGAAATAGATACTTCCGAACATAATCTGACCATTTTTCAAAATCAGTCATCATGCCTATTATTATGCTTTGAAAGTTTGCTCCAGTGGAATTATCATACTAATATTATAAATGCGAAAGTGTGTTTGTTTGTCCTTCAATTATGCAAAAAAAAAACATCGGATCGATTTGATTATTTGCATGGGTATAGTCGAGGACTGGGAGAGTGACATATGCTACTTTTTATACCGGAAAATTGAGGAGTTTCCGTGGGAATCGAAATAAACTTATTCCACGCGGACAAAGTCGCGGGCATCAGCTAGTGAAAATATAAAGCGGTCTGCAAATACAGCTGCGAGCTCTTCGAAATGTGTGCTCCCTCTGAAGCCGTGTTCATTAATGTACGATTTCAATATAAAATTCAGTGAACTGTAATAATAAACTAATTGAGGTCGCTGACCTGTCCTCAGTATACAAAATTTGCTTTTCTTTGCTAAATATTTTGTAATTTCTAAACTGTATCGTCATTTTCCATTTTTTCCATTCAAGGTCTTAATTAATTTTATTAGAGGAAGTTATTACTTCATCTTTGATAAATAAATTAATTAGGTCTTAATTTTTCGACGACCTCCGTGGCGCAGTGTGTAACGCTGTTGTTTTAACGTGCGGAGGTCGTGGGTTCGATCCCGGGCAGGGTCAATGAATTTTCCCTGGACTGGCCTGGTGGGAGGCTTCGGTCGTAGCTAGTTACCACCCTACCGGCAAAGACGTGCCGCTAAGCGATTAAGCGTTCCGGTACGATGCCGTGTAGAAACCGAATTATGGGTTTAATATAACTGTCATGCCCACAGAACACATAGTGGTCATGCCCCTAACAGGTAAGCCCGCTACTATCTTAGACTGCATCATCACTTACCATCAAGTGAGATCGCAGTCAAGGGCTAACTTGTAGTGGGTAAAAAAAAAAATTGTGATCTCCATACTTTTAATATTAAAAATGCGGATGTGTGTGTAATCACAATCTGTTCACCCCATATTGACGAATTTGGAGCTAGGTTAAATCCAAGGATATGGTTTATTTTTTTTCTCCGATAATTGAAGAGTTCCCACAGGATTTAAAAAAAACAAAATCCACGCGAACGAAGTCGCTGTATACTGTGAAAGATATTCAGTATTTTATGTATAACGTAAGTAAATGATAAAAGTATGGTTTCCTAAAAGCCTATTTATACATAGGTATCCAAAGAGCCTATTCATGTCTGACGCGATACAAGCGATCGCGTAATCACCGCCGTGATTAAACCGAACGGGCGTGATTAAAACGTGATTAAATATCGGAGTGATCACGAAATAAGGTGATTACCGTGATGGATGATGAATTAACATTCGTGAAGTGTGGGTGGCGACGTGAAATAGATGGAATTCGGCCGTCGTATGGCAGCGGGATTAAAGGATTTTGCCTTTCTGCCGAACAGACGTATCTTGTACTAACGCATTACAAAATCCTAACTTATTTAATATTTTTATGTGCGAATAATATAATATATAATATGAGTTTTTTTGTTAGGTATTCATGGCCCATCTTTTCAACTGATTTTGATTTAATTTGGTAAGTAGGTACAGACAGGTTGAGGGCATAGGCTACTTTTCATCCCGGAAAGTAAAGGAGCTCCCCCGGGAATTAATAAAACGACAAATTCGCGGGCATCATCTGGAATTCTAGATACACTCGTAACTACAACTAATCAATTCAATCATTCGAGCCACTCGTCTGAAAAAACTGTTGACAAGCGTATACCTAACTTATTACGATTTTCTTTTTAGTCTGAGAAAATCAGTACATATGTACTGATTCAGAAAAATCAGTACATATGTACTGATTTTCTTATATATTATTTACATATATTTGTCACCGTAAGATTGCAAAAACCGTTAGATTGTAATCTAACTAGCGAAAGTGTAAACTTTCGACAGATTGTGAACCGTTCAATGTTCTGAGTGAAAATTTTTGAAATATTAATTGTATTTACGTTTTCTTGTCTCTATTGTTATACATATGGTTTTATCGGGTATATATGGTTTTATCGGGTTAATATACCTAACAGATTGCAATCTATCGAAAAATAATTCGTTAATAGTCAATAGTTTATTGGTAAATTTTTGTTTACAAGTCATTTTAAATACATTATTTACATTATATTATACATGTTACAATTTTATTTTAAATAATATTATACATGTTACAAAAAAGGTTCAATTGAACACTTTCGACAGATTCCAATCTCGCTAGATAGATTACAATCTAACGTTTTTGTAATCTTACGGTGACATATACGTTAATATATACTAAAATCTAAATATTAACTATAAAATAAATTTAAACTAAATTCTTTTAAAGGTATATCTACTAACAAAAAAAAAGCTTTGACTATTTTTATTTCTTTAACCCATTTTCTGTTGTGTGCAATAAATAATATTAAAAATAAATAAGAAGAAACAAAAGCAAGGATCATACTCACAATATTCAACGCCAAGCACCACGTCTCTGAAGTACCGCCTGGCAGTCTCCTCGCTGAGGGGGTTCTCTGTGGGCACGTCTATCACGGGCCCGCCTTCCAGCAGTTGGAATACGAGGTACAGTTGGTCTTCCGCTGGGTCATCCAGCACCTAGAGATATACTGTTATGTATGTCACCGTAAGATTGTAAAAACCGTTAGATTGTAATCTATCTAACGATATTGTAAACTGTCGACAGATTACAATTTAACGCATTATTTTTCGGTAGATTGTAATCTGTTAGGTATATTAACCTGATAAAACCTAACTGCGGCCGGGCACTACCTGGTTAATTATGTCGAACCATAACCTAACCTACAAGAAAGAGATAGAAAACTTAAATACAAGGAATATTTCAAAAATTGACACTTAGAAAATTGAACGGTTCACAATCTGTCGACAGTTTACAATATCGCTAGTTAGATTACAATCTAGCGGTTTTTACAATCTTACGGTGACATGTATAAGCTATTAATAATCGCTTCTAGCACATAGCCACATCACCTACATTACATATATAATGATCTATTTAGACTCATATACGGGGGTCGTTAAAAGGAGAACTATCACAGATAAGTAGGCTGTATGACATTCCGACCCAGTGGTAGATTCACTCGACGATTGAAAAGCACTTGTAAAAGTTTATCTGAATAAAAACATTGGAATGTGAATTTACAAGTTACGAGTAATAGTTGTCTATTATTATGGGGTAATGCTGCTGATATTTATTAATTCTGTTTTCATGCTGCATAAGGGCTGTTCGTGTCCTGTATTTTCTAAGAACTAAATTAAAAGAAGTTAAAATTGTGACGATCAACAACCAATAGGTACATATTGAAATATGTGTGCACAAAAACATCATTCAAGACAAAAAGTGACTGTCATAATGTTATTACGAGAAACAAGAAAAAATTGTAAAACGTAAACTATTTAATATTGAAAAGTCCTATTACAGTGTACTTAAAGGATTATTCAAATGATAAAAAAGCATGAGTATGAAATGTGAATTGTTCCAGCGGTTAATTAATGTAATTTTAAATAATGGTGATGATAAAAAACCCCGGCTGGGTTTTTTGTGGGCTCTTCTCAGACCAGGGGCGCGTTTGGATCCCTCCGAACTTTAGTTTTAAGATACCGTGGTTAGTTATCACCATAACGGCTTATATTTTGTGAACGTGACGTTCAGAAGGTGTACCTAATGTAGGTGCCAATTTTGAATAAATAAAAATATATGTTTTCAGTTTGAGTTTTGAGTTTAACTTAACGTTTAAACTATCACAATTCCGACAAAACAAGTGAGGTAGGTACAACCTGTGGTATATATTTTTAGTCATTGTGACTGGCATTTACGGGACCCTACACTACACGGCCTTGGTCGGTTTTTTTCGGTTTCTCGGGCGGAAAACCTCAGCTCTGGTCTGAAGGTCAGCTGCAACTTATAGCCCATAGAGAGCTGCGGGGCTGCGTTTAGTAGATATTTTGAGTACATAAATCACTTGTACGTAATAACACTGTCTCCCATTAGGTGTAGTTTGCACCGACCACAAATTACTGGCATATTCACTAAACCACATGATTAATAGCATCGACATTCATATTTGCGGCACCATTATTGAAAATGAGTTATAGTCATATCTAGATAAATAACTCTTTATTGCAAACACAATACACAAAAGGTAAAAGAAGGGTGCATAACACCATATTGCTAAAGCAATTTCTTCCGAGCAACTTTTGGGGAGAGGAGAGATTATCTAAAAGTAGATAATTATATATATTTTACTCTTAACAATATTTAAGAATAAAATAGGTATATACCTATAATAAAATATAGGAATCAAATTAATTAATTACTACAATGTTTAGTACAAACGACTTCTGAATTATTATGAATTTAGGTACAGGTGAAAGAATTACCATAATATCCTGTGCGACTGTTAGGGATGTGCAAGCGATTATCAGTTCATGACCTCAGGGTACCTGAACCTCAGGTGTGGTTCAATGTTAGATTAGAACCAAGGAAGGAGAAACGCTGTTTATGGAAAGAGCGAGTTTGAGGATTGAGGACTATTTAGGTATCACCGTATCACATTGTGGGACGAGTGAGTGATATGTACTCGTCCGCACCATTAGGAATATTTTCCTCATTTAGGCTTGTATGTGTTTTAAGGTTTCAGTTGATTATCTATCTATGCAGATACAAATGGCGCGTAAACATTAGGTAGGTCGAATGTACTAGATTTTTTTTGTGTTGCCTTAAATGAACTAAGTCTAAAAACTATGAAGGTGAAGGTGGGGGAAAAGCCTGCATGCCGAGAGTTGTTCATAACGTTCTGGAAGGTGTGTGGTATGTGAATCCGCACTTGGCCAGCGTGGTGAACTATTCATTCCCCCCCTTCTCATTCCAGTAGCTGGAGCCTCGTGATCAGTAGTGAGCCGGCAATGATAAATGATAATGATAAATGGTTGAAATGGCGAAGATGAATCGTACCTCTACAAGTTTGACAACGTTGGGGTGGTCCAATTTCTTGAGCACAGCAATTTCCCGGTAGACCCTCTGCAGCGGGTCCGTAGGAGGGCCGGGGCCGGTTTTCCTCGGGGGCGTCCTCCCGAAGAGGCCCGCGCGCCGCATTAGCTTGCGTTTCGAGAGGATCTTCATTGCCTGAGTAAAACACGTGAACATAAATAAAAAAAATACGACTGCGCTGCTGCCATATTGAATTTTAAAAAATAATTATATCCAGTGTCACTCGGGATGATGTACGGATTCTAACGGCACCTCATACATCCAAATCAGTTCAGGCATTTAGAAGTTATGGTGGAATAAATAAACTCACATAATATATATATTATATACACCAGAATCCTGAAAAAATTTAATTAATTTTTCTAAAAATTTAAAACGGTTTTGAAATTTGCACGAGAAACGGCAGCGAAGCAGCGGCCAAAATAAATTTCAATTTAAAATAAATACCGCACCAGCCATAATATTATATTTCGCAAATATTGACTACCATAATTGTGTAATTAAGGTAATTACCTGTCAGAACTACACGCCATTAACGCGTTAGTGCGTGTATTCAATTTTCTCCGGACACGCTTCAATTGAAAACTAATATTGAAACCGCTGTTATGGCGTGATTCACCAGTGCTATATTATATTACAAAACTAGTTTTTGCCCGCGGCTTGGCTCTCTTTACGTGAGCAAACCATTAAGTTCCCATGGCAATTAAAATACTCGTATAACGAAAACCGCACGGGACTTCAGTATGCTTAGATTATCTCGCGACGAAAGAGAGAGATGTTGTCGTTGTCGTTGCCGGCAAATTTTTCATTTACCATATTATGGTCAAAATGCGGTAGGTATATTACAAGAAAAAAAATAGTCGACATGTAAAGGTACGTAGAGAAAAATACCACATAAGAAATATTACTTTTATCTCTACTTTTGACGTTACGAGACAAGTAACCATGTTAGCTTCGGTAGACAGAGAGATAACGGGTAGACATAATTTTACTCGTAGTGCGCATGCGAGCCCTGGTATCTAAACCGTGTTCCACAAGTTGGCCCAAAATGGCGGTCGTCGGCGCAGGTACATTGTACTACAGGGCCGTGCGGAGCATGCGCGGGAAGCGACGGGTATGGTAACGCGCGGCGCACCTCATACCGCACTTCGTTTGACACCCGAAATGTGTTTCTGCGCATGGTTCAACTTACGCGGCGGCTAATATACTAGTTATAATATATGGGAAAACTTACGTAATGCGTGTCATCCTCTTCACTGTACGCTAACTTGACGATGCCGTATGAACCCTGAGAACAAGGTTTTGCGTTGCGTTATTATGATTTTGTTTGTAAGGCCTGTATCAACAAACCGACATCAGATAGGAACAGTTTCAACAACAGCAAGTTCTCAAGCTATAGATTTCGACGACCTCCGTTGCGCAGTGTGTAGCGCTGTTGCCTTAACGTGCGGAGGTCCTGGGTTCGATCCCCGGCAGGGTCAATTTGGGAATTTATAATTTCTGAATTTTCCCTGGTCTGGCCTGGTGGGAGGCTTCGGCCGTGGCTAGTTACCACCCTACCGGCAAAGACGTACCACCAAGCCTAGTGTAGATAATTGTAAAACGTAAGCGATTTAGAAGTAGTTCCGGTACGATGCCGTGTAGAAACCGAAGGGGTATGGGTTTAATAAAACTGCCATGACACTAACAAGTTAGCCCGCTACCATCTTAGACTGCATCATCACTTACCATCAGGTGAGATCGTAGTCAAAGGCTAGCTTGTAGTGGATAAAAAAAAAATAGATTGACCGAAAGTTCTTGAGAATGTATTCTTAGCTGGTGTCGGTATAATATAATGTCAGTCGCTTATTAATACGGACTTTTTCTGCCTAGCTAGAACTAGACAATCTTTATTACCTAAAAATACACTTATTAACGGCCTAGAACGCAATTTCAAGTATCGGTCTTGTATAGAATAATAACCAATACTTGAGTACGTCTATTCGATATCGATTTATTAATGTTAGTTTCTATTTTGAAGCTAATCCACAAATTAATTAATTAATTTTGCGAGCTAAAGTGGTTGAAACAGGTTTTCAGTTTTCACACTATAGCAATTAGCAAGTCACAGTTTTACTCTCCTTTTCCATGATTGAATGGTCAATGTCTTTTTTTTATTCCACTACAAGTTAGCCCTTGACTGCGATCTCACCTGATGGTAAGTGATGATGAAGTCTTAAACTCTAAACGCTATCAACCGAGACAAGTGTAGGAGCATCGCGCGGGAGGCGGTGCGGCCCAATTTGAAGAATAAGACCGATGACGAGTGTAGGTACCTGAATCATCCCAGCACCACGATCACTCTGTCAAGAGTGAACGACTGAGAAGATGAGAAGAGAACCCTATCGGTTTCGACACGGTACGAAGGTCTGTAGGGTGGTAACTAGCCACGGCTGAAGACTCCCACCAGGTACACTACCTACATGTCTCTACGATTTGAGGCAGATCCTCACCTGGCCGATCGGCTCCAGCAGTCTGTACTGATTGAGCTGCACGTATCCCGGGGCCTGCGCGAGGGACACCCGCCGCGACTCCCGGGGCGTCCGCCTGGCCCGGGGGGAGCCCTGGCCGCCGCACTCCGCAGACTTGGCGGCGTGAGAGCGCAGCAGAGACGAGCGGTCAGTGGAATATGCTGACAACCTTGGACCGAAACGCAGAAACCATCAACGTGGGGAAAACACTGATAAAATATTTGAAAACAAGCTGATTCCTACGTGGAATACCTTTTTTTAAATCCCACAGGAACTCCTCAGTTTTGCTAGCTAAAAAAAATCTTTCCATAAAACCGACTGCCAACGTGTAAACTAAAAAAAAATTTTTTTCTACCCACTATGTTGAAGTGGGGCGAGCCTGATGCGTCAACTTTGCTTATCCTTGTTATACCCGCCCGACTTCAACCGTAATAGTGGGTAGAAATAAAAATTATTTTTTACTTTGCAGTGGCGTTGGAAGTCGGTTTTTGGAAAGAATTTTATTTTTAACTTTTTAGTGTCAGGGTTGAGGATGGATTTGTTGAAGGACAAATCAACAAACAAACACACTTTCGCATAGTATGATATGATAGGATGGATGCTTTCTCCCAGATGATAATAAAGGCATGGCATTTACGTTTAAAAGCGTACCTAGGTAAAGGGTAAAGGTATAACTTATCGGCCCATTATACTATTGTGAAACGATTCAGCCTCCATGATTTCTGAACGTAGTTTGTATTTTCCGATTCAAGACACAATAGGAAACGAGTACCAATAAAAAAGTATAGTTTAGTATGACATAATGTATCGTTGTAAATGAGTTAATACTCGTAAGTAGTAATAAACTAAAAAACACGCTTCGCCAATTGTATCTATTGTAAATGTACTCTTTATACCTAATATATAAAAAAATGATCAAGTGCGAGTCAGACTCGCGCACAAAGGGTTCCGTACCACCTCAAAATGTTAATTATTTTAGTAAAAAAAAAGATAAGAAAAGATATAACCAGCAGTGAAATAACTAGCGCTAAACTGTGGCGCCTGACAAACAATTCGACACCCTATGAGTACGGAACCCTAAATAAGGATTTTCGGTTTCGTCCTATACTTGTGTTGTGAGACCTTGTTTCTTGCCAAATTTCATGATTCTAGGTCAACGGGAAGTACCCCATAGGTTTTGATTTATTGGCGAGTGTCAAAATAAGCGGCATACACGGCCGTATCCTTTGATTGCGTTGACTTAGAAGTTTGATCTTTTTACAGCTCCAAGGGACCGTAGACCTGATTATTTGATAATAATTTCAACTTGAACCACAGATTATCTGTGGCGTAAATTATGAACTTAGGTTGTCTATGTTCACATCGTACATTTTCATTCTTACTCTGATTCAATAAATCGACTTATTACTTTACCAGCCGCCAAATGTGTTAACGAGCTTTCAATCAATACCTTTTTAACTGTAACCGCTCTTTTATTAGTAATAGGATATAGGATAGGATAGTTGGTACCCTTTCAAAAAAAAAAGCAAATGTTTTTTTATTCATTATTCTTCATATTTATTTTTATTTACTTATCAAGTGCCTTTGAATCGTTAAATGAATCTACCACTACTTTCACAAGTGCTTTGGGTACGGAACCCTAAAAGCGTGAGATTTTTACAAGTTTTTTTTTCACCGCGGTTCTGGTGAACCGGTGATCTGACTGAAGGGTTGGCTCATTTTTCGCGCAAAGGATCACCCTGGCTGCCCAACGCGGAAATGCAGCCAGCATTCTTGCCACCATTCCACGCAGGCACGTTTTATATAGTAACTAGCTGATGTCCGCGACTTCGACCGCGTGGATTGAGGTTTTTTTGGTTCCCGCGGGAACTCCTTAATTTTCCGGGATAAAAAGTAGCCTATGTGCTATTCCAGGCTATAATCTTTCTCTGTATCAAATTTTATCCAGATTATTATTATAACTTGATTATTATAACTTTCGCATTTATAATATTATAGTTAGATTAGATTAGATAGTAAGATTAGTTTAGGCTAGCTAACTTTAAGTTCTATTGTAATGTTTTCAATTTTTAAAAAAGCGTGTTAAAAGGATGTACCTGTCACTGTCTGATGGCTGGTGCCATCTGTTGCTGACGTCACGATCCCTGCTCGCGTCCGCGACCACGTCCACAGCCGAGTGCCTGAAACAAAATAAATCATTTTCATTTTCACGGAAGATTCCTGTAATCCACTGTATTTGATAATGTAGTACACCAAATAAATAAAGTCTTTTTTTCCAATTCCATATTATTTCAGTCTCTATGGTTCAATACAAACACAACGTATTACAACTTATCACAAATTATTACAACAATTTTACAATATTAATAATTTTGATAATAAATTAGAAATCAAAATGTCAATTCTAATAAGTATATGAATGAAATATATCGAATGAGTCAAATATCGGTTTAATTAAACCTCCATCAATAAATAAATTAACAATCATTTATCTTTTCTAAAAATTCTACTTTAATTTAAAAGCAAAGCTGACATTTTGTAGCATGTAAAAAATAAATATATGTCTAATTAAATTTATAAATGTTTTGTTACTTCGATGTGTGTTACGAGTACATTTTGTCATTGGAGCGCCCATTATACACTAGTTAACTGAATATATAATAAATGCTATAAAGTTTGGCTTTTTGCCAGTTTCAGCCTTTGCAAGGGGTATTACAAGGAGGAGGTTTAAGAAATAATAAAGAGTTCCAGCGTGATTTAAAAAAAAAGTTAAATCGCAGGCGTGGCAAAAATATCATATTATTAATTTATAACAAGATTGGGGTAAAAATAACTGGATCATCCTCCAGGGATATAATTTAGAAAGTATATAAATCCAGTGGCACTCCCGGAGGAGGTTCAAATTCCACACTTGCTGGAAAAACCGCCGATACTGGAGGGGCATCGGAGGCATCGATGTGAGGGCCAAGGGGTGACCATGCGATTCATACAAAATCCCTGATGTATGAAATTCTTACTTGTGACGTCATGTAATTTCGACGCTCGTTCTTTAACTTTAGCTGATAGTATAAAATAGTTATTAAACTAACAGGGGACGTGGATATTATATGTCTTAACTAATATTATGTCTGTTGGGCAATGCTCTATTTAATAATAATCACTAAAACATAATTTATCCTTGATAGAGAAACATCCCAATTACATTTTGTATGTTTGTTTTGTTTCATACAATCATAACTGTAACTCATAATAATATCTTAAAATATAATCCACAAAATCTTCGTAATATATTGCGTTATTGATGATTCTGGATTCAAAAGATTATTAACGCTGATATTTCTAGATAGTCTGTCCTGCAATATTTATAAAAGATGGCCGCCCTATCCTAGTGAACGTTATGGACTATGGAGTATCTTTTTGAAATATTTACGCTCACCGACGCGATATTTTGTATCTCGACTGTTATGAAATTCGTCGAGTTTATTAAAAATGTAACGTATGAAATTTTCTCTGAAGTGATGCTTATCAGCTGGTATTCGATGCATTTAATTTTAATTAATCAATTTAAAAAATCGTAGGTAAAGTGCGTTTGATAGGTCATGTTATTTATATTTTACAAAATTTTCGTCATCTCAACACATTGCTGGCTCACTACTTAGCATAAGTCTCCTCTCAGATTGAGAAGGCTTCGGCCGTAGTCCGCCACGCTGGACAAGCGGATTGGCCGACTTTGACAAAACACCTTTGGGAACATTATGAAGATCTCTCGGGTAGCAGGTTTCCTTCATGCATAATATTATGTATTGATGACGATTGACGGGGGGTATACTTCCATTGTTTTAATATTGTTGACGTTCGTGTTTTAGAATTATAACCCTTATTTTAGGGACGTCAAGGTACGTGACATTTAACTATCATTCTGTAAAATAGTATGTAATTATAGTATATATGTTTATTATATTGTAACAGTTAGTAGGTAGTAACTACTAGGTACCTACTTGTAATAATTTTTCTTTTAGAGAGGAAAGGTTTCATTTTAGGCCTACTCTTGTACACTCTACCATGAATAGAGGAAAATACATTGGGATTGTATTAAAAATATAATAATTTTGAACCGTAAAGTAAATAACGAGCAAAAAATAAAAATGTATATCAAGTTTTCGATACGTTTCCAAGATGGCAACCTTCAGCCATAGAGAAGGCAGTAGGCGCGAAATGTATCAAATGTAATTTCTGACAGTCACTGTCAAAATAACGTGTTTTTCTTATGAAAACGTCAAATACATGAATCCGCCATTGTTACCCACTCATGTTTAGTGTTCCATAACTTGGAAAGATTAAATAATTTTACCACTGAAATTACGACCAATTCGTAGATTTGACCGATAAAAATTGGTCTAGTCTTTTATTTTCATTCATTTCTCTGCTTGTACAAGACTTGGCCTACGCCCCATACAAATCTGAACCGTCTCCTTTACACTTATGCACCACCCTGTCATCATGCAACCAATCTCCTTTCCATAGAGTATAAACTATATAATATAAATATACTCTATGCTCCTTTCTCATAGGTTGCCATCATTCGAAGTGATAAGGCCGCCTTTACTCGCTAACAAGTGTAAATTTTGGCACGATTCGGGCTATCTCTGGTCTGTTATTTGTTTGTGCGTAATAATTTTGAAGTACTTAATACTACTTTAAGAGATTGTAGTAACCCTGGTGCCACCGGAGAGTTCATTGTTGAAAGAATCGAGACCCTCAGTAATGGGGAATACAACGAAAAGAAGGAATGAGACCTTTGCAAACAAAATTGTTTTGCATTATATTAGTAAATTTCGGAATGTCGTTCCAATTAAAACTTTTTTTTGCGAGGTTTCCAAATTTTTCGCAACTTCCGGTGTTTGTAGCTCGTTCCCGGTTGTAAATAATGATTAAAATTAAACAAACTTTTTCCAACAAGTCATGTAATCCCGCGGCGGGGCGTTGCTAATTGTTTGAGTTTACCTAAAAGTCACAATGGGAGCTTTTGTTTGTTTATTTATTTACTAGATCATGCCGGTTTCGTTTCGAACTGTGGCAACTCTTTTCGTGACATATACTATCCCAAGATCTTACATCCTGGAGACGTCTCCAGTAAATAAGATCTATAAGTTCAATTTTGTACAAATTGGTCTTAAAACTAACAACTAACAACTTAATTTCTTTCCGATTTATATTATTTATTAAATAGGTAATATATTATATATAATAATATAATAGTAACAGTTTATATTATTAATAGAAGTTAGGTGGGTTAGTCATGGACGACTCCTGACGTCGACCTGATTGACGACCTCCGTGGCGCAGTGTGTAGCGCTGTTGCCTTAACGTGCGGAGGTCCTGGGTTCGATCCCCGGCAGGGTCAATTTGGAAATTTATAATTTCTGAATTTTCCCTGGTCTGGCCTGGTGGGAGGCTTTGGCCGTGGCTAGTTACCACCCTACCGGCAAAGACGTGCCGCCAATCGATTTAGCGTTCCGGTACGATGCCGTGTAGAAACCGAAGGGGTATGGGTTTAATATAACTGCCATGATGCCCCTAACAGGTTAGCCCGCTACCATCTTAGACTGCATCATCACTTACCATCAGGTGAGATCGCAGTCAAGGGCTAGCTTGGAGTGGATAAAACAAAAACATTTTTTTTTTGAAAATTGAATCGGAGCATGCTATATTATCGACTAGGAGATGCCTGGAACTTTGTCTGTGTGGATTAAGGTTTTCTGATTCGGGCGGGAACTCCTTAATTTTCCGTGATAAAAAGTGGTAGGGTAGTTATCTCTTTCCAAGGTATGCAACCTATCTCTGTACCAAATTTCATCAAAATCGATAAGACAGCCGGGCCGTGAAAGCGTAGCAGTTAGACAAACAGGCAGACACGCTTGTGCATTTATTGTACTAACTAGCTTTCACCTACAGCTTCGCTCACTTTAGATTCGATTTGCATTAAAATTTTAAGGCCCTGTTTTACCCCTTAGGGGTTGAATTAAAAAAAAAAACTGTCTGCCAAATTTCAGTCTAATCCATCCAGTAGTTTGAGCTGTGCGTCGATAGATCAGCCGGACAGTCTTTACCTTTTCCTTTCATATACTTATACGAGTATGTATTTAGATATGGATGTAGTTGGATACATCAGCCCAAAACCTTTTTTTTTTGTATTGGCAACTACTACAGAGTGCGTAAACTTCAATTAACTCCTATTTCCTTTTCAATTTAAAAGATAATTTGTTAAGAGACAGCCAATAAAAGTTGAGCTCATTGAAAGTTATAATATTATCAAGTTGCTTAAAATTCATAAAGTTTTGGCTCAGTCGCGACTTGTCGCTATAATCCGGCATCCAAGGCTGATGAGTTAATTTGAATTTCCCGATTTCTTAATTTACGAAATAATCATAAAATTAAATGCGAAAGTGTGTTTGTTTGTTGGTTTGTCTTTCAATCATGCTGCAACATTGGATCGACGTGATTTGCATGGGTATAGTTAAAGACTTGGAGAGTGACAAGGCTATTTATTCATAATTTTCAAATTATTTCACTATTCAGCAAAAATTCAATGCAACTCTACGAAAAATTCACTACAAACTCAGCAACCTACATAAACTTGGCAAAGATATTATTTCACGCCAAGAATAGACCTTCAAAGCCTTTTTCTGTGACCTGTTTTTCACTCCCTCGGCGCGATCAATTTAAAAAGTCTAAATAGAATTTAAAATATTGAATTATATAATTCACTGCGCGAGGTAAATTAATAAAAATATTCTATTGAAGGAAAATTAAAAAGCACTTTTAAGTATTAATTTGAATTGACTCTGAATAAAATCTTAATGGCGCTGAAATAAGAAATTTTGTTTTAAAAAGTTGCGCCACTTCGACTGCGGTCTCTACCGACTTCAGTGAATTTACTAATTTAATTATAGTGCTTCTACTTACCTATGTTTTCTATTCTTTATTTTATTTTTGTTTAATAAGTCTGCATCATACAAAGAATTAGAGAAAGATAAAATAAAAAAATACTACTTAAATTTACAAAAAATACACGCCGTCCAAGTGAATACTTCTAATTCGCTTCTACGAAGGGAACGTTTTCATAAAATTATATTTATTTTGCTTGTGTAGGTATTGCTACACAAATTGGCCATGTCTAAAAAGATGGAAGCGTTTGAGATGTGGGTGTACAGACGTATGTTAAAAATATCTTGGACAGACCGCGTACGGAATAGCACTGTGCTGCAGAGAATGTGGCAAGGCACTAGGGTACTCGCAACTGTTAAGAAAAGTAAGCTGGAACAAAACGAAGTAAGAACTCCTTCAACTGATTATGCAAGGAAGAAGGAAGTTGCTGGCAGGAGGAGGCCTGGCCGTAAAAGGATATCGTGGCTGAAAAACTTGCGGCAGTGGTTCGGGAAGAGCACATGGTCCTTGTTTAGAGCAGGCAGCGGTCTCAAAATAAAGAAATAATCCTTTATTTGCTAGATTGTAGGTATATAAAAGAGGTGTTACAGGGTAAATAGAAACGGCCACAACCAGCCATGAAATGGCATGTAAACGTTCACTTTTGTCCTATAACTATGATTCAATTCAATTATACACATTATATAATCATCATCATGATACAACTTCAAAATATCAACAATTTGGGTGGCACTACATTGAATAAGAATTAATTAATCATTTATAACACACATTAATTTGTACCTACTTTATGATAAATCATTACATAATAATTATTATTATCAAACAATCAATATTTTGTCATATTATCATTAAGTTTTTTTTTTACTATGAACAATAGTCATTAACTGAATAATAACATTTATCCAGCAGCCAAGCGAAAAGTCTATTTTTGAAAGGTACTAAAGGTAATTTTTTTAGTTCGGCTGGTAATTTATTGTAAATCTTGACGCACATCACAACTTTTATTGTAGTGGGAACTCTTTGGTTGGTGTCTCATGACCAAGCGATCTCGGTTTCTGCTACTTCTTGGATATACCTCAAATGCCTTTGTGAACAGATATTTGTGAGTCTTAACAAAAACACACGTTTCAAAGATAATATATAAACAAGTGCGGTTGACACGATTCCCGATAAGACGCTCCTGTCATCGCACGTATACATTTTTTGTGCCATAAAAGCTCGATTTATTTCTACTGAATTTCCCCATAAGATCAGCCCATAGCGCAAAATAGATGAAACGTAGCTACTGGTAAGCTGCAAGAACTGTGTGTGGTAATGATATTTTACGTAAACTATATAAAACGAATACATAGCGATGAATTTTTTGGCAAACCATACTAACATGTTCTTTCCAGTTTAAGGTTTTGTCTAGTTGCAGACCTAAAAACTTTATTTGTTGAGCTTCCCCTATTGGATTATTATAATTTATGTTAAGTCTTGGTTGAGGTTTTCTACTACTAATGCAAAATTGTATGTATGATGTTTTATTGATATTTATCTGTAAAAGTTGACAGTAAGAAGAAGAAAGTATTGCTAGGCTGAACATTAAAAATACAGTAATAATAATAATAAGTGCAACCTTACTGCTTCTATGGTTCTCAAGATTGGCAACAATAGTCTGAACTCTAGGATGTATTATCAACATGGCGGCCGTGTTGGTCAGTGTTTGTGTGAATTGCTAAATTAAAGTTTATTTATGTGGAGAACCGAGTTTCCTTATAATAGTATCAAACGATCATGCAAGTAGGTACGTACATGCATAATATTAAACTGATTGATTTCCACAGATCTCCACAGAGATTAGCCATCTGCGCGGGATAGTAAACAGGTTTCTAAGCAAACACAGGTGCACTCTCTATCCTTTTCTTTCGGTACGATTGGACGGTAAATCCGACACGACCGGAGAGCGATCAGGCACAAGACCGACGGCTTTACCTGCGACTAAGTTTGGGTGAATTTAGGGTTTAAAACTCTAGCGGAACTCTTAGATTTTTCAAACAAATTTTAAACTACGAGTATCACTTTCCAGCACTTCAACTATTCTAATGCAAAAAATTGGTTCATCGTTTTTGCCCCACCAATAAGGTGCCCCAATCAGTGGGGCAAAGTCTAATTGTTAAAATTTTGCCATCGATTTTGACCCATTTTTCCATTTTAGTCGGGCAAACTATGCCGACTAAATCTTATATCTCTGTTGCGGCGTGATTAAAGGGCAAACTAACAAGCAAACACAACCAACACACAAATACACGTTCGTATCCATAATACATGATCTTAATATGAGGATAAACTTACTAGAACTATATAGTAGCACTATTATAATATATAATAATATACCTCTCAAAAAGGTAAAAAAGCAAAACGTTTTAGGTACTTAAGATACTAAAGATGAATTATCTCTCAAAATAAAATTTGCCGAAACTGCCAGGAAAGTTGCAAAGTTGCGAAATATAGCGAATTTGTGTTTCGCCATATTTCTTAACTTTTTTCCACCTGCCACCTGGAGTCGTAAACTTTAGTACTTTAAACTTGTAAACCTAGAAACTAGTTCAACCTTTCTCAAAGCTCTGGATTTACGAGGCACTAGAAATAACCGTGTAAAGATTACGTTTTAAATTAAACATAGTTCATCTAATTGGATGCCCTATGTAATTAATTGGGTATTTGACTACGAGTCAAATAAATCATTTTTTTAGTGATTATTAAATGGAGGTAAGTAAAAGTCGTAGTATTTGGAGGAAGAAGAAAAGAAGGATTTTTTGGCTTTTGCCCGCAGCTTAGTTCGATTTATTTGCAATTTTGAAAGCCCTGTTTTACCCCCTTAGTTGATTTTTTAGGGAAGTCAAGGTACGTGACATAAAACTGTTATTTTGAAGTAATACTGCTTTAAGCGATGGTAGTAACCCCCCTGAACTTGAATGATTGGTGCTAGTGGTTGAGATACCTATATTGAGGCCTGAGGGGTCGCGGGTTCGATCTCACCTCATCTCATCTCTCTGCAATGCAGTTTTCGGAGTTATGTGCGTTTTAAGCAATTAAATAACACTTGCTTCAAACAGTGAAGGAAAAAATCGTGAAGAAACGTCCGAGAGTTCTTCATAATATTGTCGAATGTGTATGTGAAGTCTGCCAATCCGCACTTGGCCAGCGTGGTTGATTATGGTTTAATCGACGTTGTGAATCGGTATCGTATAGCCTTTCGCCCTTTCCTACTATTATTACGTAGGCGTTGAGGCTGTATTTATGGGCATCGTTAATAACTAGATATCGGAGCCATAAAATTGACTATCCGACCTTTATGATATTATGTTGACCTAGGGCCTTATAATGTCAAAATGATTGCTACAGTGTAACGATCGCAATGACCTCTGATTGATTAACTCTCTTTCCTACTAGTAATATTATAAATACTAAAGTTTGGATGGATGGATTGATGTTTGTTACTCAATCATGCAAGAACGGTTGAACGGATCTGGATGAAATTTGGCACAAATATAGATTATAGTCTGGAATAATACACATAGGCTACTTTTTATCCCGGAAAATTAAAGAGTTCCCACGGAAACCAAAAAACCTCAAACCACGCCGACGAAGTCGCGGGCATTCGCTAGTATATTTATTAATGAGAAAGTTTGAATGGATGCATAGACGTTTGTTACTCAATCACGCAATAACGGTTAAACGGATCTGGCTGAAATTTGGCACAAAGATAGATTATAGTTTGGAATAATACACAACTACCAAATACACGGCTACGTTTTATCTTAGAAAATTAGAAATCCCGCGAGAACCCAAAATCCTCAATCCACACGGACGCGGGCATCGTCGAGTTACCTATTTTTTTGATAAATATGGTTTCTTAATTTTATAAGCGTAAATGTCGCGATGTATGTGTACTATCGAAGTACCTATTGTTTAAACTAGTGGGTACCTTAATTAACACTGTTGCACTAACTGCTCCTATTTAAAAACTTTATACTAAACTTGAACTCGTTGAAAAACGTTACTACATGTATATGTATTAAATAATTATATTTATTATGTTTATTGCATAAATAGATAATCTAAGCTATAAGACTAACGTGAGTAACATTGATATCTAAAATAAAATCTTTTTGTTCGTCATCTTACTAACCAGATAGATTTAAAATAAGTAAATTATCATGCTTTATATTGTGAACTTTAATTGGCCTGCAATTTACAAACGCCAGCCTGTGTTTTCAGTCTAGTGCTATTGTCTGCAAAATTGTGGTGTAATTTTAGTTTTTTATAAAATTAAAATAAATAAATAAATGTGTGCCAACCCTTATGGGTGTGGGTAGTAATAGAGGTGGGTGTGGGTGGTAATAGTGGGTGTGAGCCGCAGGTGTTACTGCCCGTTTAATCGTAAACATTGTATCCCATTTACCACTCATCTCTGCCATTATAAAAGTGTGAACATCGGTTTATTTGTTAAAGAGGGCATTACGTGAATACCACCGAATCCATTTCCCACTTTCACACTGTTTTTCTTCAAATGGAACAATATATCCTGTCTTCAAAGACATTTTGTTCATACGAAATTCCAGCCGCAAAATTATTAATACTAGGAACAAAATAATACCAAAAATTAATACCAAATTTTAGCAAAATCAGTTCAGTCCTAGTCAGGAGTTCTTTTTATTTATTCCACTATATGGTTGACTGCGATCTCACCTGGTGGTAAAGTGTTGATAAAGTCTTTTTAGATTCGCGTGACTGTGGCCGACATGCTCGCGTGCCCGACATGCTCGCGAACAGCGACATGCTTGCGAACATCGACATGCTCACGTGATTACAAAGACAAAAGGTCTCAAATCCATTCTAATCGGTTTGTACACGGAATCGTATCGGAACGCTTAATTGCTTGGCGGCACTTCTTTGCCAACAGGGTGGTGGATTGTCGACGGAAGTGTTATGTAGTTCAGCTGTTAAACACCTCTAAAGCCTACTTAGCGTTAAGTCCTTTTATCCTTTAAATACGCCATCAAAGAGTCACTTTTTAGTATCACCCTTAGAGATGAGAGGTAGGTATCCATAAAAATAGAGTGCAGGTAAAATAAAAATCCTTTCGTATAGTAAACTTGTCAAGTAGTAGAAGAATTTTAAAGACTATTGTATACTTAGTTAATAATTATTATTCGTAACTTTGAGCTTACGTTTCATATTCATAATTGTTGGTAACTTCACAATGCTAAGGACAGCGGATACTTATGTACACATTGATATAATAATTGTAAATGAATTATTTAAAAACAGCAACCACCGAGTATTTTGCTGGTTAAACTCGGTAGGCATTCCGAACCAGTGGTAGATTCACTCGACGATTCAAAAGCACTTGTTATAAGTTTATTTGAAAAAAAATGAGTTTGAGTTTAAAAGTTGTCCTAAACACCTCAATCCACTAGAATAGAATAGTTAGAATTAATATATGTAAGTATTTGTTAAATAAATGCCTATTCTTGGAATTTCTTGCAGCCCGCGTTTCGCCTTAATAGGGTCCTTCATATTCAAATAAGTTAGGTATGCGTGTTTTCTGTCAGTCAGGCTAGCTGTTACAGTTTTAATTGAGGTTTCGTGATGTCGGACTCTGGTGTCGAATGTCGATAGTTAAAAGGTCGTGACCCACAATAGTTTATATTTTTTACTTACCGTACTTTACCTCCAACGAGGGCATAGCTAAAATTAAGTAAATGTTTTTTAGCTTCATGGCTTCACTCGGGCGGAATTTTTAAAAATTTATAATTGGGTATTTTAGAACTATTCAAATTTTTTTTTTTTCAGTGATTATTAAATAGAGGAACTCCCAAAAGTAGTAATCTCCATATCCCATGTTAGTTTTATGTTCGAAACCCATTTTAAATTTTTATGCGTTGAATTTTGATGACGTCACAGTTCAGTATTTCATACAACATTCCATATTAAAGCGCGCGTTTTGACGTTTCCAATTCGATATGGCTTAGGTACGTTATCTAATAGAAAACCTATCTGTAACTAGGGTCCAAGCTGTTGTACGTTGATAAATGTCAGTCAGTCAGTTTATAAATGTTAGATATTCAATGCGGGTGTTACTTTGCGGAAGTTCAAGAAATGGTCACACAGTTCAAAGAACCGCTAGACGTTGGGGTCCCAAGGTGTAGGAATGGCGACCTCGCACTGGAAAAGGCAGCGGTAATAATTGAAGTCATTCATTCACTAGGTGAATGAACGACATCAATTATTATAATAGTTCTTACATATCACGAGTGCGCGTGGCTCATGGTTGTGTTAAAATTCTATCTGTACGTAACGTTAAGACCACACCCTACGTTACACTGGGCGACTATTATCCCAATAATGAAGTTTTTTTTATCAACTTAAAGTTAGCCTTTGACTGTGATCTCACTTGATGGTAAGTGATGATGCAGTCTAAGATGGTAGAGGGCTAACTGTCCACTGGTGGGAAATCTGCCACTCTGCCTTCATGCGGCTGGGGAAATGACTACTTATCACCGCTCAAAGACGAGTTATTGTTACCAAAAATGGACCACAACTAGGAAGGCTGATTCTTGTACAGTATTAAAGTATGCGCAGTACATATGTAAACAGTATAAAAACTGACGCTATTCATCGGGCCGTTCACTAGATATCACCTCTCAAAGACGTGATAAATTTTCTAGCGATAGTTACCAAAAGTGCAGGTACCTCTTAGTCTATTTAAGTCTATGTAATCTAAGCACTGTATACATTTATGTAAGCTTAGAAACAATGTATATATACGCGTAAATGTGTGCGTGTACGTGATTGCGCATACGACTGCCCGCTCCGAGAGGCACGCACACTTACGCAATGCGTACAACTACAAGTAAAGTTCACGCGCGTTCGTGAATTGCAAAAACCATAGCGAGTCTTCCGTGTCTCCGTGCGACAATGATGATGCGACAATGACTCGTTTGATCAATTCAATTATACTTAATGAAGATAAATCAGCAATAATAAATCACTTAAACGGACGCAAATTGTGATGATGTTGTAAGTAATGTCTTAATGCTGACACTGAAATAATCCAGGCTTAGGTAAGGGCATTATCTCATACTATATTTCACCTCTGTGGCAAACAAAAGACTTCAATCCAACCAAAAATACGTAATAATTCAATAATAATGGTAGTAAATCAACACTTATAAATCACTTACGGACGCAAATAGAGCTTGAACCCTTAAAACGCCGCGACATTTTAAGGCTGCCTTCCGGGGCAGCTTTAAATTTAGGGCTACCAAATGTTGGAATGATATGCCACCACCATTCCGGGACATTTCGAAGTCTAAAATAACTTTCAAAAGAAAATTAAAAGATTTTTTATTATAAGAACAAAAAACTTAAAGGGTCTTTTGTTGCCTTTTTCTATGTATGGTCTTATACCCTGCACTCTATTAACTGCTATTATAGTACGTCTTGTTTTACAAAAAATATTGTATTTTAAATTATTTACATATTATTTTAGTATATACATATAACACATTATTGTATGGGCTAACAGACTTTTTCTTCTATATTATGTGTTATATTATGTGTTTTTAGGCGCCGTCCAAGCATACTGGCTTCACGGAAGATCAGCGCTGTATCCTAACAGGTATAGCACATGCTGAGTGAAGACCATTTTTAAGATCAAGTCACATTTCGCGTTTTTTCTGTTTCATTTTATCTATAATAATAATAAAGTCTTGTTTTATTATTAGTTATTTCTTGTACTTGTATCCCTGAATAAAGATTTCTTTCTTTCTTTCTTCAAATTGTAGTAAGTAATATCATAATGCTGACACTGAAATAATCCATGTTCAGATTAAGAGGGAATTATCTCAAAGTATATTTCATTTCATAATGGGAGAGCACTTTAAAAACTGAGAGCTCTTACATTTTTACAGCGAAGCTAGAGTAGATTGTTTTAATACACTTCGGCGGCCATCTAGAAAATTATTCCGACACAATTGGGTACTTGGCTGGCCTTCTGAAAACCTGTATGACCCAGCGATGTAAAATAATCTGGGGCCGTATTACGTGAAAATGATTGAAAGAAAGAAAATATCTTCTATATAAATAAAAATGAATGTTCGCAAAACTCGAAAAACGGTTCGACCAATTCGGCAAATTTTTTTTCGTATGTTCCATATGGCACATGGAAAGATTTAATTTAAAAAAAAATTGCGTGGACAATAGTAAAAAAAAAAATTTATCTTTTCACATAAAATTTATTTATATACATTATTATTTAAATGAATGAGAAATTATTTATTTAAGTTTAAGTGTATTGCGGTCTCTTATCGATTGTAACCTAACGGAGATATACCAATGCACTATAAACGGCCCAGTTCCATTACTTGCATCCAAAAGATCTTCACAGACATAAAAGTGCTTTTAGGTCTAATTAAGTCACGTCTCATTACTTTGTACAAGTAGAGTGACGTCACACTACCCTAACGAAATTTTTCTTGCAAGCGCAACTTTAAAGATCCTTCTCTTTTACATTTATTCAGATATTATAATGACTGAAAAAACTAGAAGTTTAATTCGCTATAATCCGCCGCAGAAGGCAAATCTATGTCCTCATCTGTGTCTCTACCTCGTCTGCTGAGCTGAGGAGGTGGCCCATTGACCACACGTAGTTTTATGTTTAACTAGACGATTCTCACGGCTTCGTCCGCGTGGATTAAATTTTTTGATTCCCGCTGGAACTCTTTAATTTTCCGGGATAAAAAGTAGCTTATGTCCTTCCCCGGGATACCATCTACCCATGTACCAAATTTCAGCAAAATCGGTTGAAAAGATGGGCCGGGAAAGCGTAGCAGACAGACAGACAGAAACACTTTCGCATTTATAATATTAGTATGGATTTGTATTAGTACAAGTTTAGTTTAAACAAAGTATAAAATTGTAGTGTTGGTCAATAAACTTTTATTTGTTTATTTTATTTATTTATGTACTATTTGAGGATATTTTCGAGGGTTTATATTGTGGTGTGGTGAATATCGCGGGCAGCAAGTTTAAGATACGCACTTATACATATTACACCTTATACATTTGCCTTCTGTGGCGGATAATAGCGAATTAAACTTCTAGTTTGTTCATTGTCATTGACTTCCGCAAAGTAACGCCTGCTTCTATCCAATATTATAATGACTCTATCATATTTTTGTTACGAACGAATTTTACCTTTACTTTAGAGCGCCTACAGCCGACGCCTTATTATTTAAGCTATGGTAGTAATAGTATTCTGTGTTGATGTACTGAAGTGTTACCTTGAGAACGCGTTCTTTTGTGGTGAGCAACAAACAAAACAGCCACAGATCTGTGCTCCTCTCCGGTAATACAAAGTTGTTTAACAATGCATACAATGGCGGCGGCAACGCGAGCGCTCGTGTCTTATTCATCCGCCTTCGACGAGAGGCTGGGTTGGGTTACACCTCACAGGGACGTAGTTTGGTACCTGTACTTACTATATCCAGTCTTAGATATTATTACCTATGACTATATCTACTTTTTTCCTAGATTTTCCGCCAACAAAAGACCTGTAGTCCCATACTCCCACCACAGTCTAACGAGATAGACCTATGTTATTTCCTATCAGTCATTCGAGTGAGGAAATTCATGGGAAAATTTAAAAAAAAAAACAAATCCAAATTCTTTATATTATATAGGCAGGTAGGTATACCCATGGGGCCATGGTACTAGGAATCTGCTCACGAATCTGATCTCGTCGATCCGTTGCGGCATGATTGCAGGATAAACCAAAAAACGAACCTACTTTCATATTTATAATATTAGTAGATAGTAGGAGATGTACCTCAACAAGTTATCATAGTGATTTTAAAATCCCACGAATATACGATTTTAGTATCATACTAATATTATAAATGCGAAAGTGTGTTTCTTTGTTGCTTTGTTGGTTTGTCCTTCAATCACGCCGCAACGAAGCAACGGATCGACGTGATTTTTGGCATGGGTATAGTTCAGGACCTGGAGAGTGACACAGGCTACTTTTTATCCCGGAAAATTAAGGAGTTTCAGCGCGTATAAAAAGAAAATTAAAACACGCGGATGAAGTCGCGGGCATCAGCTAGTCATTACATATTTTTATTAGACAGTAGAGCCACAGAATAGGTAATGTACTCGTAGCTATAAATTTCACTCTCGTCCATAATACAACGTGTAATTCACTCGTACATCCCTGGCGTACTGGAATACATCCCTCCTTCATGAATACTTGAGTCGGTCTAGGAAGAAGCGTGGAGTGCGGGCGAATGTAGCTGCCAAAGCATCGGGTTAAACTTGTTACAGTGTTACCCGGCTAACTTAATCGTATTATACCTAGTACTAGTTCACTTTTCCTAGATTCGAGCGAGTGAGAGTACCTTACAGTGGCGTGCACAGGGTTCGAAGCCAGGGTAAGCATTAATTATGTATGAGGGTGAAACAGCCAGTTTCCAACTCCAGGCTAGTGCTGAAAATTTCTTAAAACAAAAACCTAATATCGAACTTCCTTATCTAAGATTTTTGGTCCGACCCGGGAAAGAACCCAGCACCTCTCAACTGCAGTCGAACATGCTAACCATGCTAACAAACCATGCTCAACTACTAGGTACTTAATATATTTTATAATGTGAATTGTAATGCAAAAAAGTACACCAAGAACTCTCTCGTTTCACACCCAAAAAGGTAGGTAGGTACTTAAAATAATAATAATACTATGTAAGTAGATTGTTACGTTACCGATTGCAATACCGATTTCTGAACAATTCCAATAATTTTGTAATCACTAATCACTAAAAAAGTTGTCACATGCTGTTCTCACAATAATTCACGTGTTTTTTTACAAAGAAATGTCCTTGAACGTGTTAAAACAGTTTTTTAACGGGACGAAATTCGCAATCAAAACAATAACAAAACAATAACTAATATGGCGCGCGCGTTCGTCTGGTAGCCGGCGGAAGTCTCGCTAAATAACTCTTTTATTAAAATATTTAATTTCAATACTTTAATTACGCTATTATTTGCGTGAAAAAATATGTTTACCCCTTTTGGATGTCCGTATTATGTTTTTTTAATTTAGACTGCTTTTGATTTAATACTTAATTAATAATTTAGAATCTTTATAATTTCTTAGAATACAAAATCAGTGGAAAGAAATACAGTAGAAAATTTTAATTTATTTAATAATTTCAACAATTCTTTTTGGTATCTAGGTAAATACAGTTACTTAATTTTCATTATTAAAATAAGTCTTGAGTTGATCACGCAGTTTCCGGAAGCTGAGCTTTTTATTGACGTAACGTCGTGCGTTATGACTAGGAGTGATGACTCACACATGTAAATGTATTTCGTGTTGTATTACTGAATGTGAAACACACATACCTAAAATTTTTGCCATTTTTAACTCCTGCTTGTTCCGTGGCGCCAGCGTCGCGTCGGTTCAATGTTACTATGAGCGTATTGACTTTGGATAGAATTCGTGACAGCGCCATCTTCGTGATAATTACAGAATTAATATAGATGCGGGTGGTTATTTACTATAGATGGCGTTTTTATGAATTTATATTACAGTTGTTTTTTTATTATTTTATTATGTAATTTACTTGAGTATAACTTTCATTCAGTTGGGGTAAGCTGTGCTTATTTGCCTCTATGAACTGCACGCCACTGGTACCTTACCTAAGTATCTAAATATGACTGACTGATCTATCATTCAGAATTGCAGCATTTGTTAAGTCGAGGTTATTGTACTTTCGATGATTTTATTAATGACAAAGTTACATGGAAGCAACCGGCCTCGCCTCCAGTGACCCACAAGTCAGTGTAATACTTGTAACGTAATGTATGTGTTGTATTGTTACTTATTGTAACCTTTTTCTTGTATAAGAAAAGAGCAACTGCTGAGTTTCTTGCCGGCTCTTCTCAGTAGAATTACTTTCCAAACCGGTGGTAGAGTCTTGACGTATCATAAGTGACACAAATTGTCCTACATGAAATAAATAAATCATTTCATCATTAATTTAATTTAATTTAATTTCATCATACAGCTCAAACCCCTGGACGGATCGGGTTGAAATATGTACAAATACAGTACAGATAGCTAATACTCGTAGCTATTATAGCGTGGGCCTCCGCTAAGAACGGTTTTTTAAAATTCAACAAACAATTTTCAAATTTGTTTGAACATCCAACAACTTAACGTGAGCGAAGCCGCGGACATATATGGGTATTTGACTAAGTGTGAAATAAAATATTATTTTTTAGTGATTATTAAATAAAGTTACTAGTTTTATTTTGAATAACCATATTAAATTATCGATTAAAGTAAAAAAAGTGCGTCGAACTTTGATGACGTCACAACTAAAAATTTCATATAAAATCCATACTAAGCATGCGTTTATAGCGTTTTGACGTTTGAACAAGTGAATATAATTAAAAAATACGACTGCTCTGCCGTAGCCCGTATTGAATTACCTTTGGAATCTAATTCACATTTTTATTAAATGTTTTTTTTTGTGAATCACTGGATATTGAACTATAGTGTTATATATTTTTGGAATCTACTCATCATTTTCTAGATGATGATTATATAGTTAATCTTATTTTCGAGTATTTTTTTTAAACTTTCGTCTTCTTTCGTCGGACCATGGTCCCGCATTAAAGACCCCATCAATTTTTTTTTTAATTTTACTAGCCTATGTCTCCCGGAACAAGCTAGGGATTCTATCGATACCTCATTTAGCAAAATCGGTTCAGGCGTATAGAAGTTAAAGTGGAATATACAAACTCACATACATACATACATACATACATGAACCCTGAAAACAATATACTCCTTTTTACAGGCAGTCGTATAAAAAAAGTTGCTGATTTGACTAGTTGGCAAATACCCAATAGGCATGATGACAGTAACCAAGAATCAATGAAATTATGAATTTATCTAATGAAATAGGATCATGGATTATAAAAAACGAATTTATTTTACTATTTCAAGTGAGATTGCTAAGTATTTACTTTGATAAAATAAAACGATAAAAAACAGCAATCCGCCATAATGGATTAAACACCAAGAAGCGAATGATGTCACAATTGTATGTTTTCGAGCTTTGACAATCACACTAATCACACTATTGCTTACTGCACACTGCACAGAGTACATTGGTAAAAATAATAGTGACGGCACAAACGACGCCATGACACCGCCGAACGTTTTGGCGTGAATTTTAAAATTTAAATTTCAAATGCCAATTTCATCTACCAAACCTTATTTTTCTGCTGAAATAAGATAATTTTTCGAAATAGTATAGATACTTCCGAACATAATCTGACTATTTTTCAAAATCAGTCATCATGCCTATTATGTGTCTGCAAGGCCTTGACTTTGGTCCACCACATTGGACAGACAATTCACACGCCTTCGAGAAAATTATGAAGATTTATCTCAGGCATGCAGGTTTTCTCGCGATTTTCCTTCATTTCTTCGTTAAAGCCAGTGATGTTTTATTTCTTAAAAGTTAGAGCTGCATGACCGGGGATCGGGGACCAACTAAATTGGAGGCCGAGTATCTTAACCACTAGGCTATACATATATATATACTATACATAGGAAGCTTGGCAATAATTTGCTCTAATGTCTCTGATAGTTCCTTAGTTAAGATGATTTGTGAGATGGTGATAATAAAAAATAAAAAAAACCCGGCTGAGTTTGTTGTGGGCTCTTCTCAGACCAGGGCGCGTTTGGAACCCTCGTAGCTTTAGTTTTAAGATACCGTTACCCATTATCACCATCATGCTTTTAAAGTAAGTAATTTTTAACGACAATAAGTGTACCTATATTGAAATAAATGACTTGACTTGATGTAACCAGTATGGAAACTACCTATAAACATTCGAAACACGCTCACTCACACAAACGTGCGCATCGACGAAACCCCAAGCGCTCGTCGCAGTGCCGGCAGTAGTGAGTGCCGCGTTATCGCATGTTCGATGCGCAGGTTTGTGTGAGTGAGCCTGTTTCGAACGTTTCTAGGTAGTTTCCGTACTGGTTGCATCTGTTTACTGTGTTACAGGTGTACACTTATATTGCATTTATATTGTGATCTACTTGCATACAACCTACAGTGAGACAGGTTCTCCCAGTGAATCCAAAATGAGGATAAACATTGTTAGCCGGCCGCGGTGTGGATCGCTCCCGGGACGGGCAAATCCAATTGTGTGTAGAATGCCTTTATTTGTTTCAGGTTTATTGGGCGAATTGTGTGAAGATCGGCCTTTATTTGTTCCAGCTTATTGGACAACCGCTGTGGCCACTAAACTACCCTGTGTGTTTTCGGGCCATTACCTTAAATTAGGGTTGCCATTAAATGAAATATGTATTTTTGAAGTGAAAACTTCTTAAAAGTAGATTATTGCTTCTAATTTGGAATCTATGGTTACAATGAAACATTAAAGTGAATAAAATACTTGTTTCTAATCTAGAGCTTTATTTAAGTTTTAAAATATCATTTATTACAATTAATAATATTGATCAGAATTCGAAAAAAAATTTAAATCAGTTTGCAAGTGCGTAAAAATAAATAAGTTGATTTTATATTAATCAGACCTATTTTTTAATAATAAATATATAATTAAAATATAGTATGCATATACATATACCTACATAAATATATTTTACTAATCAATGCAATGTGAACTCTCCATTCTCGCATAAACGTTAAAGTTTTTAGAGGAAGGCTTGTGTATATAATAATTGTATTCGTAATATTAATTAGTGTATTTGTCTTGAACAATAAATTAAAAATAAAAAAGCAAAATGTAGCCACCAAATAAAAATAAAATTTCTATAAAATACTAGTTAATGCTGAATGAACTCATCCGTACACGAATCATTCAAGTGGGTATGTTGTTAAGCCAGCTTAACGCACGAATAAGTAAATCCTTAAACTGAACGTGCCGGAAAACGAAGGAAGTTGCCTATTTCCTGGAGAGAGAGTTGACTAATTACTGATACTGACTGGTATACACGTACTGCTTGGTTGCTTTACCTAGGTGTATGTACCAGTGTCATCTACAAAAGTAGATGACACTGGTACATACACCTAGGTAGGTTTGCGTCTGTATCAAAGGATACAGACGCAAACCGAGATTGCTTAGTGTTCCGGAAGTATGAATTTGGCTTCGGTATCCTAACATGTTCCATGTATTGATGTGTCAATATACAATAACGGTCTGCATATTGCTAAGGCTCATAAAAAACTACCGCCGTAACTTGAAAGAAGTTTTACATCCTTAAGTGGTTGATCCAATCTACTTGCACGAAACGGTTTTCTGATTCGAACCGGTAAGGTGTGGAATAGTGGTGTGCACGTGTTTTCTTAAGTACATTCAAGGCAAGAGTGAATAGGCATCTTCTAGGCAAGCGCGCTCCAACCAACATAACATCATTCCTTTGCAATAAGCATGATTGTCGTCAAGCGCAAGCCTATTTTTACAGGCTTAGGAAATCATTATTTTGTACTTATCTATTTTCTTCTTTGTGCGTACCCCATCGTTATAGTTATCAAAATGATCGAGGAAAAATACACGAAAAACTGTTTTTTTAATATATTTGAAAATTAGGGAAATATTGGAGAACAAAGTGTGCTCTACTTGAAGTTTTACACTACGTTTTATATACTTAGTAAGTATGTTCTTAAACTTAAATCATTTTCGTATTGACTGCTTCTTTATTTCATACGACTAATTCACTGATTAAGGTACAATTTATTAAAATAATGTCAACCAGCTTGATAACTAATGTGTTTTTAATAACGTATAATTTTAAAACAATTGGTCTAAGTGGGGCTCCCTGCATGAGGCCGTGCTAGCCTTGAAGAAGATTGTACGCTTGGGTTTTTTGCCACTGAGTTATAAATTAGGGCATCCAATTAGATGTTTACAGACGTACTGACTTGATTGGTGTTGATATTGTACCTGACATTGCTTGGATTGGGTTGGGTGCCTGTTAGTTCTATTGGATCGGGTTACGAGATTTAAGACATCGCAATAATCTATGTGCATGTAAATCGTTGAAAATGTTATAGTGTAATGGGTGTGTAAGGAAAAGTACTAAATAATATAATATAAATAAAACTATTTTATTATTTTACTAGATGATGCCCACGACTTCGTCCGCGTGGATTAGGTTTTTTCGATTCCCGCGGGAACTCTTTAATTTTCCGAGATTTTTTAAAATTTATTTGTTCTCGAAGGTGTGTGCAGTCTGCCAATCCGCTCTGGCTTGCATGGTGGACTATGCTTCTCATTCCGAGAGGAGATCAAAGGATCTATATTCTATCTGCAATCTGTAGGTAAGTTGCTTTGCATTCGCTGCGTTGTATTTGACAAAAAGGATGATACATCTTTTGTCAAATAGCAACTTTGCTAAGTAACGTATCGACAGATTACAGATACATTCATTAGGTACATTCATTTCGGCCGTTAGTTCCTAAGCAAGGCCCACACATGTCATAAGTCACGCACTATTGGTGTAAAACAAGCCATGATCTCACATCTCACGGTTGAGGCAGGCAATTAGCTCAAATTGATTTACACACTACACGCTGTGCTCAATTATCTCGAGCCGATGTGCCGAGCGATGTTGTCAAATTAATTCTGGCGGGTTATTACTTCAAAATGACATTTTTATGTCATGTACCTTGACGTCCCTAAAATAAGGACCTTAATTCTAAAACACGAAAGTCAACAACAATGAAACAATAATATGGCTTTAAGCGTTGGCATTATGGCCCCTGTTATAGTTAAAATAGGTACAAACTTAAATCACTACCCATATTATGAGAAGGCTACACGGGAATTAGAAGGAAAAAATTAAAATTTGAGCATATTTAAATAATTTTAATTTTAGCTCTACAATTCTGTAATTATAATCATAAAAATATAATTTCCTTTGAATTGTAAAAAGTAGAGCAATAAAATAATTAAACCTTCATAGCCTCTGACTTAACTGACGGCAGTTAATATTCAGTCTAAGTTGGAAGCGGGTCGTAACTAGCCACGGCCTCCCACCAGACCAGACCAGAGAAAGTTCAGAAATTATAAATTGTCACTTTTAACGTCCCCAAAATTAAGATTACAATTCTTCAACAAGAGTGTCAACAAAATTAAAATAATACTGCTAACTACCATACTTTATGCGATGGTAGTTAGCCCCCTTGACGACCAATCCAATCCATTGGAAATAAAATTAAATTCAATCCATGATCAGCAATAGAGATGGAACTCGGACGATGACCCTGCCCGTATCCAGGGTAACATAACGCAATTAGAAACTAATTCCGAATTTTCCGCCTCCGCTGAAATGTCTTTTATTATTTACAAAATCAAATAGCTATTTCGATTAAGGTGGTTATGAATTTTCAGCTGATGCCCGCGACTTCGTCCGCGTCGTTTAAGGTTTTTTTATTCCCGCGGGAACTCATAAATTTTCCGGGATAAAGTAGCCATCCTCCTCCCTCCTCTCATCCTTTCCCAGGATGTAACCTAGCTCAGTACCAAATTTCGTTAAAATTGGTTGAAAATTTGGGCTGGGAAAGCGTAGCAGACAGATAGACAGACACACGAACTGACAGACAGACACACTTTCTCACAAACACACTTTAATTGTAACAATTACATTATACCCATGCTTTTTTATCATTTAAATAATTCTTTTATATTATGTATATACTATTTATGTATGTTTATGTATAATATAATAATATAGTGTTACCTATATTTATTTATTTTATTTATATGTAATGTATAAATATATAATACGTCTAGTATGTTTTATATTATCTGATAACCCACTAATAATAACGTGTATTCTATTGTGCCACACTACCCTACACATCTTGTTCTATCCTCTCACCAAGGGTTGCCTGGTAGAGATTGCTCAGTAAGCAATAAGGCCGCCTTTGCATATCTAGTTTACCTAATTATAGTTAACTTTGTATTATTCTTTCTTGTGTGCAATAAAGTATTTATCTATCTATCTATCTATCTATCTTTACACTGTTACAGGATTTATTATTAAATGTTATAGGATATATAATCTCATGGTTAAATAGCATGTTCAGGTTAGCCAACCTTACATCGAGTGGTAAAATAACTCGGAACGGTCTAGAACAGTTCAGGGATACGTGGAAAATTCCGAATTAGTTTTTAATTGCATTACCCAGTCTGTTGACAGAATGATCTCCCAAGTTTTATCTTTATTTGTTTCATAATCACGAATCGTATTAACATTGAACTGCGGGTTCAACGTTCAGTGCGCTTACTACCATCGCTTGAAACAGTATTATTTTAATATTGTTGACGCTAATAATTATATTAATTAATTATATTAGCGTCAACAATATTAAAATAATACTGTTTCTTATTTTAAGATAAATTTTAAGATAAACTTCATAACCTTGTTCCTCCTTCTCCGTTCTACCACAGAACAGCGAGAAACCGTGAGCGTTGGCACCCCGCACCCGTATGTGGTTGACGTTCAATTTGCTCGCACGAAGCGTTTTTGCTCGACGTTTCTGATACGAACCGCTAGGGTGTGGAACACCCTCCCAGCGCACGTGTTTCCTGCCACTTATAACTTAAGTACCTTCAAGGCAAGAGTGAATAGGCATCTTCTAGGCAAGCGCGTTCCAACCTAGACCTCATCATTGCTTTGCACTAAGCATGATTGTCGTCAAGCGCAAGCCTATCACGCAATAAAAAAATAAAAAATTTATGGATAGTTTCAGACTTCACACATCATCGAGAGCACTATTAAAACCCTCCTGTGTGTAGGTTTCTTCATCGTTCGAAGCAAGTAATATTTAACTTCTTAAAATGCATGTCCCTCCGAAAAGTTAGAGGTGCGTGCCCGGGGATTGAATCCGCGACCTCATATCTCATATGTCGAATATCTAAAGCACTAGGCTAACACCGCTTCCAGGTGATTTCACATAAAAAATAAATTTAAAAATAATGCTGCTTTGAGCGATGGTGGCAAGCCCCCAGTGTTGATGTTTCATTTGTAATTTGACCTTTTTGGGTTGTTATCAAAACATTATCATACCATTATATTGCTAAAGTTTTGATAACTTGTGCTATCCTCGTTTTGAATTATAGTTATGTTATTGTTAGATAGTGGGTACATTGTTTTATATCCATTTCATTGTTTTTGTAATTTCTGTTGTTCTACGAACCAAATTGTAATTTAAATAGTTTCGTTCGCTTTACTGCTTTCAGCTAAACAAAGGTATCTATGAAACTTAGTCCTAGTACTTTTAAATACATACAATTTAATCTAGTTTTGACTTTAGATTTCATTAGAATATTATGTACTTATTTCAGTCTATGTTAAGAAAAAAAAACTGTTTGTTTCTGTTTTTATCCATCTGTTTTATCCATACATCCAAACTTTCGCATTTATAATATTTAATTATTTATATTGTAATATATTATTTGATAATGTTCTCGAAGTTCTCATTCCTAGAGTAGACTCTTACTTGTAGTAGTGCTTACTAGTGAACCCGTAATGGGTTGAATAGATGATGATGAATGATGATAGTCTCGTATAGCGTTTATTTGCTTGAAATTCTTATATCCTTACAAATATTATGTTAATGTAGTATATAAATGCAAAAGTGTGTCTTTTTTTTTAAATATATAGGCTAGCGCTTGGCTGCAATCAGGCTTGCATGCAGCCTAAGGTGGAGCGCGCTTGCCTAGAAGATGCCTATTCACTCTTGATTTGAAGGTACCTATATTAAAAGAGGAGGGGAAAACGGAAGCCGGAAGGCTGTTCCATATCCTAGCGGTTCGGATTAGAAACGAGGAAGCAAATCGCTTCGTACGAGCCCGCGGAATTTCGACTGTATATAACCTACCTCCATACCAAATTTCAGCAAAATCGGTTGAAAAGATAGGCCGGGAAAGCGTAGCAGACAGACAGACAGACAGACTTTCGCATTTATAATATTATAGTATGTACTAGACAGATTAAAAACTTGTGAAGATGTTGCCACCAAAAAATGCTTACATACATCTCAACAGTTGCGACTTGCGATTGACTCGCAGTTTTTCGCTCACGAAAAAGTGTGACGTGACAGTGATTGATGAAATTGCAATTACTACGTACAATAGAGTACAATAGTTTTTGTATTATTCACTAGTTGATGCCCGCGACGTCGTCCACGTGGATTGAGATTTTTTTTGAAACAAACATCCATCCATTCATATGTGCATATTACGATATAAGTTGTTTACACACTACATACTTAATTGTTCATGCATTATTTTTGTAAGCTCAAATAGTGATTTTTAGTCGTATAGCTATAGGTACTTATATTATAAATGCGAAATTTTGTATGGATGGATGTTTGTTCACGCTATTACGCCAGAACGGCTGAACGGATCTGGATGAATGAAAGGCACAAAGATACATTAAAGTCCGAAATAACACATAGACTACTTTTATGCCGAAAAATCAAAGATTTTCCGTAGTAGCGGGCATCAGCTAGTTATAGCATAAAAGGCACCGCGTCGGTTCAAACCGTTGGTTAACGAACCTACGTTCGTTCAAAATAATTAGGTCTTTAAAGATAGGAGCCTAGAGCCCTATTCGAGATGCATTTGTTTCGTATGCGTATACTCGTCACTCGATGGCACGCCGCTAATTTCGATTTAGTTCTCTCTAGGATGTTTGTCTGTCTGGACCTTTTTAACCGATTTTGTTGAAATCGCATCGCTGACAAAGTCGCAGTCCTCCAACCGAATTTAGACCACGGCGGCCAATCTCCAGAGAGATTAACCATTCTGCGCGGGAGATATAGTGCACAAGTGTGTGCGCAAACACGGGTGCACTCTCTATTCCATTACTCTTATAGCCCGACGGGACGGAATATCCGATACGACCAGAGAGAGATCAGGCGCAGGACCGACGGCTTAACGTGCTCTCCGAGGCACGGGGATGAAACACTGCCAACTTCCTAACTCCGGGCTAGTACTGAGACTTTCTTATGGCCCGACCCGGGACTCGAACCCAAGACCTCGTCGGCCGCAGTCAACCATGCTAACCACTGGACCAACGAGGCAGTCGATCATCTAGTAGACTAATAGTTTATAGTACCTACCTAAATATAAAAGCGGCGAAATAATATGGCGATCCGATACGACTTGGCTTGGCTCGGTCATTCACTGTATGGTAAATTAAAATGCCGTAGTAAACTAAACGCGTTCTTTGACTAACATTCGTTAGCGCCATATTTAAAGGTTACGTAATTAAAATAATAAGGTGATGCAACCTAGAAAAGCCCAGAATATAAAAATATCTACATAAGATCCGGGATAAGCTCGTAGTTTTTGTCCGCAACTAAATGCGACACTGAGTGATTGATGTACACTGCAATAAAATGTATGTACAGTGGTTTTTCTATTGCGTCTATTACGAAGGATTTTGTTAATTCATTCAGTGCTAGAAAAAATATTTTTCAACATGTTTTTTTAGCCCTATTCCGTTGCATTGTTACAATACTTTTAAGTATCAATAATTGTTGTGAAAAAAAAAAATTGTTGTTAGCTCTATTCCGCAATGCAATCATTCCTACAATACTTAAGTCTTATTTCAATAGTTGTTGTAATTGGCTGCTTTTTTTATCCACTATAATATAACGTAACGGAACGCTAAATCTCTTGGGGGCACGTCTTTGCCGGTATGGTGATAACTAGCCAAGCCGAAGCCTCCCACCAGGCCAGACCAGGGAAAATTTTGAAATTATAAATTCCCAAATTGACCCTGCCGGGGATCGAACCCGGGACCTCCACATGTTAAGACATCATCACTCATCAACACTACGCTACGGAGGTCGTTAAAAATAGTAAACTAATTGAAAAATCTATTACAATGTTAATAATTATTAATTATTTAAACGAAAAAAAGCACGGGAATGAACTGTTTTAGCGTCTAATTAATCAAACTGTTATTTCTAGTTTTATTAAATATACGATGTTTGTGAGATGGTGACAATAAAAAAAAATTGGGACAGTAGATAGAAGTGAAAACGAATATTTAAAATAACAATACAGCATTTTTAATATAATTAAAATATAAACCTTAAAACAAAGGTATTAAAGTTTAATTACGAATGTACTATATTATTTATACTTAAGACTTTTTGTCTTAAGAGATTTTAGGAGGTGAGGTGTGGGGTGCCGCCCGCGCGTCTCGCGGTACGTTTCTCGTAGAGACTGGCGGGGAAGCGGGCAGCGCGGTATGTTCTGAAACCGCTTGGCAACGTTCAAGTTCTGGGATTAATTTGAATTAAATAAATATGGGACTTCAGTTTGAAACAAAGTTTAGCAGGTTCTCATTAATACTTCAAGAGAAATTTATCCATATAAAAATTATGAGCAAAGTCGAAAATTTTATTAATAAAAAATTCGTTTTAAACTTTTAATTTAGCCTGTTTCAAGATTTTTTTTGATCGAGTAAAGTACATCCTATCGTGTAACAAATTAGCACATTCATTAGACAATATCTTTAAGTGTATCGGATATTTTTTGTAAGACCGTTATTTAATAGTAAATACCGAAAACATTTGATCTAGCAAACCAGTTTTCACCGCTGAGCTGAGGTGACTCGCCCTAAGAAGAACGGTGTCGGTCTCGCGTTTCCACATTTTTTCCCTTTTCCAAAAAAGTACTCAACGCGCCTAAAGAAGTTTTCACTTCAAAAAAAACCCGGCTGAGTTTGTTTTGGGCTCTTCTCCTCAGACCAGGTCGCGTTTGGAACCCTTGTAGTTTTAAGATACCGTAATTGATCATCACCATTGACCATGTTTTATAAGTTTCGGAGCAGAGAATGTATGGTGACACATACTTGAACTGTATTTTACCCAATAATTTTATCGTAATAAGGCCCCGCCGAAATTTGGCTTTTTTTTTTATCCACTACAAGTTAGCCATTGACTGGGATCTCACCTGATGGTAAGTGATGATGCAGTCTAAGATGGTAGCGGGCTAACCTGTTAGGGGCATGGCAGTTATATTAAACCCATACCCCTTCGGTTTCTACATTTCTTCGGCATCGAACCGGAACACTAAATCGCTTGGCAGCTCGTCTTTGCCGGTAGGGTGGTAACTAGCCACGACCGAAGCCTCCCACCAGGCCAGACCAGGGAAAATTCAGAAATTATAAATTCCCAAATTGCCCTGCCGGGGATCGCGCCACGGAGGTCGTCAAAAAGGCTTACCTATTTCACACCGATCTCGCGATAAAATTTTAGATTTATATAGCGACTTACGTCAAATGACTTGCCGTTAATGAACGGCTTAAAAACACACGAAGCCAATTTTAAAAAAGAAACTACAAGTTTAAATTGTTTTCTTATGTAGCTACAGTGACATGTCATGTGTAGGAGTTCCCGGTCGGAACGCCAGCGAAGCGATTAATCCGTGTTAACGCTAATACGTACACAGACACACACGGATCTGGAGTCGGGCAAAGAACACTAATTGAGACGAATTATTTATTAAACCTAAATATTAGAACCTAAACCTAACCTAGATCGTCGTTAAATTCATCTCAATCAAATTAACAACTCTTCATCAAACTTCAAAACGTGCTTCTAGTATGGAAGTTTGTATGAAATACATAGTTGTGATGTCACGAAATTTCCACGCACTTTTTTCTCTATTCTATAGTTTAAAATGGTTATCAAAAAACTCTAACCGAGGATATGAATTTTAGGTCTTTTGAAAGACACTATATTTAATAATTAGTAAGAAATAATAAATTTTTGACATAGGCATCATCCCTAAGGTCGAAAAAACTCTGGACAAAAAATTTCGTCTGGAGGACAATAAAATGGGTATTTGACTACTAATCAAATAAATTTTAAGTGATTATTAAATAGAGGATCTCCCAAAAGTCGTAATATACACGTCCCCTGTTAATTTTATGTTGAATAACCATTTTAAACAATCGATTAAAATAAAAAAGTGCGTCGAACTTTGATGACGTGACATTTCAGAATTTCATCCCATACTTAGAACGCGTTTTGACGTTTGTAAAAAAGTTTCTCGAAACATTTGCACATCCGTAACCGTATCTGATACCGGTATAATATTATTCCTATATCCCTGACCGTATCCAGATCAGAAATTTCATTTCCATGACATCCCTGGTATGCAGCATCAGTACGTCAGTAGGTATTCGCGAGTCACCGTATATTGTGGAATTATTCGTGGTCGTGGCGGAGTACGCTCCCAAATTTATTCTTTTGCTTGTTTTTGATGTTACGTGCCAATATCTTAAAGGTATCATCTCTCTCATATTTGTAATAAGAAATTTTCTCCTTCTCGCGGAGATATTCTAAGAAAAACCTACCTTATACACCTATAACGTTACGCGACCTCCCTTCAAAGGTTTCTGTTGAAAAATTCATAAGTGTATAGTTCCACCAACTTATCTCATCTTATCACATTTCTGACCTCGAAATTCGGAGAAGGGTTTAGGTTATAGTCCACCACTCTAGCAAATTATAGACCTTACATACCTTTGAAATCCCAGGAGAACTCTCAGGTCTGCAGGTTGCCTATTTGCCATTTTGAGTAACATCGCTTAAGCAGTAGGTAAGTACATCCCCAGTAGAGCCTAGGCTTCATACTCAATCAGTTTTTTTTTCAAAAAGTCATGAAAGCCCATGAACAAGAAATCGTGATTAAAAAGAATCCTCAAGCATTCGGAAGAAAGTAAGTAACTTGTTTGTGAGCTTCTTGCGAAAGTTTATGTATGGGTGCGCTTTAAAAGTTTCAAAGTAATTGCAAAGCCACGCGAATGTATCGAGCTTTTAGATTCTAGAATATGAGGAATTTTTTATATTTATATGTATATTTAGATACTAGCGTTTGCTCGCGACTTCGTCCGCGTGAAATTACTTAAAAAATAAATCACAAAAACTGTTTCAAACGTAAAATTTTTCAGCTTTCACCGAAAGCACAAATACCAAAGTTTCATGGATGTAACTTGAGCCGCTTATTTAACCTCCTTGGAGGTAGAATTTCGAAAATTCCTTCCTTAGTGCACCTCTAGGGGCTCATGGAATATTCTCTCGAAATTTAAAATTTCTACGTTCAGCCGTTTGGGCTGTAGGTTGTCTGTCAGTCAGGACAAAGCCATTCAACGATCAATTTTTTTATTATTAAAATCGTGACATGTCAAATGACTTATCGCCAAAGCATTATTCGTTCTCTCAGCATTGTAGAGTCGAGAGAGTAATATTACAAAAGGCATGATGACAGTAACCAAGAATCAATGAAATTATGAATTTATCTAATGAAATAGGATTCATGAATTATAAAAAACGTATTTATTTTTCTATTTCAAGTGAGATTGCTATCTATTTTGATAAAATAAAATTATAAAATACAGCAATCCGCCATATTGGTTATTAAAACACCAAGAAGCGAATGACGTCACAATGGTTTGTTTCGAGCTTTGACAATCACACTATTGTTTACTGCACACTGCACAGAGTACATTGGTAAAAATAATAGTGACGTCACAAACGACGCCATGACACCGGGGAGCGTTTTGGTGTGAATTTTAAAATTTAAATTTCAAATGCCAATATTATCTACAAACCCTTATTTTTCTACTGAAATAAGAAATTTTTTCGAAATAGTAGATACTTCTGAACATAATCTGACCATTTTTCAAAATCAGTCATCATGCCTATTTAGCCCATTCGTAGCGGGAGAGACTGGCTGCTGCATATTCATTCATTCAGTTAAAACTGTCGCGCTAAATTTCCCGTGACGTATAATTGCGTTCGCAAATATGAATATTTATATTGTACACCGTGTTACGTCGGTATCGTGCGATATATCGCTGATTTAGTGGCATGGAACAAATTTAACTGCCTCGTTGATACAGTATTTAGCATGGTTGACTTCGAATGACGAGGTCCGATTCCCTGGTCGAGCTATATATTTTTTTAATCTTCTACAAGTTAGCCCTTGTCAGCGATCTCAACTGATGGTTAAAGTGATGTTGCAGTTCAAGATGATAGCGGGCTAATCTGTTAGGGGTATGGCAGTTCTATTAAGCCCTTATTAGTTTCTACACGCGTACCGGAACACTAAATCGCTTGGCGGCACATCTTTGCCGGTAGGGCGGTAACTGGCCATGGTCGATATAAAAATTCCCAATACTAGCCCAGAGTTAGGAAGTTGGGAGTTTTATACCATGCTCCGGACATCCCGTCCTGCGCCTATTCTTTCTCCGATTGCGTCGGATTTTTCGCCCTATCGGACTACGAGGTAGGTTTAGGTTTCAGTGTTTACCAACGGCCTTAGGTATTTTGTAGCCTACATAGTGTACACATGTGTTTACGTACATATTTAGGCACTATAATATCTCCCCAGTAATAACTAATCTCTGTGGACATTGTACGCTTTAGCTAAATCTCGGTCAGGAAGAATGTCAGAAAATATGTTCTAGGTATCTCCTTGTTTTAATAAGTACTAGCTGATGCGCGCGACTTCGTCCGCGTGGTGTAAGTTTTTTCAATTCCCGCGGGAACTGCTTAATTTTCCGGAATAAAAAGTAGCCTATGTCACTCTTCAGGTCCAAAAAACCAAAAAAAACAAAAATCACGTCGATCCTTTGCTCCGTTACGGCGTGATTGAAGGACAAACCAACAAACCAATAAACCAACAAACCATCAAACCAACAAACAACACACACTTTCGCATTTATAATATTAAGTATGAAGTATGATTTTACACTCACTTTGGCTCCACTAAATGCAGTATTCACTTACAGTCCCACCATTTTTTCTAGCCCGGTCATTTAAATAGAAAGGTACTAAAATTGCCTGTTTATTTTTTGTTTTTATTTTATTTTTTATATTTACATATTAGCCAAGCTATCATTGGGTCAGATAAGTTGGTGTGACTATACATTAGATACACTTATTTTAACTCGTTAAATCGACCTGAAACGTAATCGTGTCGATAAAAGCAAACTTTTTCAAGACCTTTGACCTCCTTTTTCTGTTATTAAACGTTATTATCGATATAATCTACATTAAATTGCGCTCAAATCCATGTTATATGTACCTAATCGCTTGACAATAAAGTGCGTTAACGGTGGAACTTATTTGCATTCATTTTGTAAAATTTTATTACATTTTTTCCACCTTTGAGATTGCTATCGTGTTTTTGACACGTTTTAAAAACGACTTCAATTATTTTTTATCCTGTAAAGCCTGCCTACTATCAAGTTTTAATGAACGTTTCATAATAACGTTGAAATTTGATTTTGGTGTCCGTATTTTTTAGGTAAAATGAAAATAAATAAATTCAAGGTTTTTAAGCAATGTCCTCGTGATCAAATTCCAATTTTACAGAGATAAACCTAGATGCCGATTACAGAGTTTCTTTATAGTAATTTCTTTATCTTTTTCTTGGTACGAACCAGTGGTAGATTCACTCTACGATTCAAAAGTACTTTTAATAAGTTTATTTGAATAAAGAAATATGAGTTTGTTTTTGAGTTAGCTATTCGCGCGGGAGATAGGTATTATAGTGCACAAGTGTGTGTGTGCAAACACAGATGCCCTCTCTATTTCTATTCCTTCACTACAATAGGATTTTTTAATATGCATAGTCCCTTATTACATTAGGTACAATCTATGGGTACAATAGACAATGCTTTATAATATGATGCTACATTGCACTAAGTCTATAAATAAATCTAAACGGAACGTAAGGAGGTCAGAGCTGCACTGTCGATCCGAACTTTAGTTTTAGTGGAATACACTTGAGTGAACTAGGATTCAATCAATCAATCAAATATCTTTTTATTCAAATAAACTTTTACAAGTACTTTTGAATCGTCAAGTGAATCTACCACTGGTTCGGAATGCCATTCCTACCGAGAAGAAAAAGCAAGAAACTCGGTGGTTGCTCTTTTTAAATAATTCATTTACAATTACTATATCAATGTGTACATAAGTAACCGCTGTCCCCAGCATTGTTGGAGCGATCAAATCCATGCTCCTCTATCATTTACATAATCTTCAACAGTATAATAAGCTTTTTTCAGGAGCATACTTTTAATGGATTTCTTAAATTTGTTTATTCAATTCATGTCAAAGACGGGCAGACAGAAAGTAGCCCCATTCCCGCCGGTGGCACCCGTTCACGAGCATGACGCATGATCCAGCCATTGCTTCGCTCGACCATATTTGAGGGAACGTAACAACCCGCACCACACGACACCACCACAGAAATGTTTAAAGAGAGCGTGACATACTCAGTCTACCCGTATCAAAGCATCGAATTGAATACTAATATTCAAACACTAATTTATAATAAGTAACCGCTGTCCCCAGCATTGCTGGAGCGATCAAATCCATGCTCCTCTATCATTTACATAATCTTCAACTGTATAATAAGCTTTTTTCAGGAGCATACTTTTAATGGATTTCTTAAATTTATTTATTGGCAAGTCCAAAATAGGTTGTGGAACTTTGTTATAGAAAATAATGCCCATTCCCACGAATGACCTTCTGACTTTTTTGAGGCGGAGCGATGGAGTCACGAGCTTATTACGGCCTCTAGTTGGCCTATCGTGCAGATCGCATTTTTTTTTATAATTATGGATGTGCTGTTTTACAAAAATTATATTACTGTAAATATATTGCGAGGCTACTGTTAGAATACCAATTTCTTTAAATTTCTCTCTAAGTGAATCACGCGGTTTTAAATTATAAATTGCTCGTATAGCCCTTTTTTGTAGTACAAAAATTTTTTGAATATCTGCCGCTTTACCCCACAGTAAGATTCCGTAAGACATAATGCTATGGAAATAAGCAAAATATACGATCCTGGCAGTTTCGATGTCAGTTAACTGTCGAATCTTTCTGACAGCGTAAGCAGCAGAACTAAGCTTGCCAGCAAGTGTTGATATATGGGTGCCCCATTGAAGCTTTGCGTCCAAGGTCACCCCCAGGAACACAGTAGTATCTTCTATTTTCAACATGTCATTATTTACCATTAGTTTTATATCACTTGTGGATCTGGCATTCGGCAATGCGAACTCGACACATTTAGTTTTTTTTGTGTTTAAAAGTAGATTGTTAACCGTAAACCAGTTCGTGACTTGAGAAATTGCAGTATTTACGTCGTCAAAGTTGTCCTTATGTCTATCGACTTTAAAAATCAAGGACGTATCATCAGCAAATAGTACAATATCGCAAGTGTTACGGACAAAATATGGCAAATCATTGATGTACACTAGGAACATGAAGGGACCCAAAATGGAGCCTTGAGGGACACCCATTAGTGAGGCTGATCCGGATGACTTCACATCGTTGACACATACTGTTTGAATGCGATTACTGAGGTAGGATGCAATGAGGCCAAGCGCAGTGTCTTTGACTCCATAGTAGCTCAACTTAACTAAAAGCGTCTCGTGCTCAACGCAATCAAATGCCTTAGACAAATCACAGAAAATACCAATAGCATTCTGTGATTTCTCCCACGCGTCGAATATATGTTTTAACAGCACGGCGCCCGCATCAATTGTCGATCGACCTTTAGTAAAACCATACTGCTCGGAGTGAAGAAGTTTATTTGAATTAAAGTGCTGAAGCAGTTGGTTGAGCATAATTTTTTCAAATATCTTGCTGAGTGTTGGCAAAATTGAAATTGGTCTGTAATTATTTGGATCGCTTTTGCTACCCGATTTAAAAAGTGGAATCAATTTACCACATTTCATAAGGTTTGGAAAGGATCCTGAATTTACAGACTCATTAAAAACTAGAGCAAGATATGGTGCAATAACATCAATAATATTGCCGATTATTTTTACGGATATACCCCATAGGTCTCCGGTTTTTTTAAGTTGCAAAGATTTAAATACTTTAATAATATCATATGGGGTCACATGTCTAAACTTAAACAGCACACTGCACTCGGTGACACTATCCTTGAGCAGTTTATGGGCTTCTGTTGGCGAGGAGTTAAGGAAACTAGTAGTGGTGACTGGAATATTTCGAAAAAAATTCTCAAATGTGTTCGCGATTTCTGTTTTGCAGTCAATAATACGGTTGTTAATTTTTAGCTCCAGTTTATTGTCGTCCACTTTATGTTTCCCAATTTCATCGGCGATTATTTCCCAAACTGCTTTAATTTTGTCATCTGAATTTATAATTTTTTGTTTTATATGAAGTGACTTTGCTTGTATGCAGACATTTCTAAATAATTTTGAATAATTTCTGACGTATTTAACAAATGTGGGGGTGTAATTATATTGCTTTTCGGCATACAAGCTAAACAACTTGTTTCTACTTTTATAAATGCCAACAGTAGCCCAGTCACTAAATTTTAGGTTCTTAAACAATTTTTTTTCTACTACTTTAAAGATGGAATTAAATTGAGAATTTAGCAAATCAAAGAAGGTGTTATAGAGTTCATCCGGACCACCCTGTGTAAAATCGAGCGTAGGTAAATTATTTGAAATTTCATGTTTAAATTTCTGTACTTTTTTAGTGGTAATTGGCCTATACTTTATTATTTTAGTTGTATTTTGTTTAGAGCTAGGTATAGATATCATTTGCCCGCAGTGATCAGATCTTAGATGAGTAATGACGGATTTGTTGACAATTTTACAGTCACTGAAAATATTGTCAATACAGGTAGCTGTACTTGCAGTTATCCTTGTAGGTTCAATAAAAATGTTGTCTAAATTGAAACTTTTAAATAAGTTAAGTAATTTCTCAGCTGGAGAAGTGAGATGCAAAATATCTATATTAAAGTCTCCACAGATTAAAATTTTTTTGGATGACTTACATATCCGCCTTAGGGCCTCCTCCATAACATCCTCAAACAGTGCAAGGTCACCTGAAGGAGGTCGGTACACACAAACTATGATGTATCGCTCCAACTCAACACAGGACAGCTCAATAGTGCGTTCAACGGAAAGGTTAACAATGTCTTTTCTTTCTTTACAATTGTTATTGTTACGAGTTATTATTAAAGACCCTCCGCGTATAGCTTTCTTTCTGGAGAACGCACTTGACAGAGAGTAATTCTTAAGATTGAATAATAATTGATAACTATTGAGCCAATGTTCAGTAAGACATAAAATGTCAATATCAAAATTTCTAATAAAAAGCTCAATCTCATGTTCTTTGCCAGGTAAGCCCTGTATATTCTGGTGTACAAGATTAATATTACACGCCTTACCTGTTGTCTTATTACTTAGTTTAAAATATTTTTTCCAACAATTATATTACAATTGTTTGTATCTGGAGTTAAAATACTACTACTCAGATTCATACAATTTGCATCCGGTGTCAAAAGACTGGAATTAGTAAAGTTACTAATATCAATATTCTCAGTACAATATGTACAGTTGCCAATAACATTACAGCTAAAAATAGCTGGGTCCAATATACTGGAATTGGTACTAATATTACTAGCTAAATCAATATTATGGGTACAACATGTACCATTCACAGTTACATCCAAGCTAAAAATAGCTGGGTCTTGTATATTACAAGCTACTAATGTAGCTATTTGTTTCTTATATCTATGTGGCAGATACATAGTATCTTTTGTCAGAGTAAATCTCTTAACAAACTTATTTGTGTCTAGTACATGGAAATGGTCTCTATGACCATAGCTTAAGTTATGTAAAACCATGTTAAGTTTATAAACATACCTATTTTGTGCTGGGGTCAAAGAGCATGAGTATGGAAACGCACAAAGTATAAATTTACATTCAGAATCTTTTTGTACACTTTGTAGGTATGCAAAACTTCTCAGTATTTCTTTTTTGGTTATTTGCAGACTGTCACCGACTAACAATACTACTGTGCTGTATTTATCTAAACAACAGTCTTTAATATTTTCAATTATGTACTCATAGGGGGCCCCCGGGTTACATATGTTAAGGACCTGTTGGTGTAGTTCACTTTTTAGCAAATAACCAAAGTCTTTTCCCAACCCATCTGAGATTACAAATGTTTTTCGCTGTGGGGAGGGACACATTAATTTGTTATTACTCATACAGGAATTTTTGAAATCAGTACATTGATTGTCCGCTGAGACAACTGAAGGAACCTTATTTGAACACTGACATTTATTCACTAGAGAGTCTAATCGTTCAATATTATAATTACCTATGGTTAACAGCTCATCGGCAGCCAGAATGTGTTCACTGATCTGTTTCTGTGACAGTTCGTACTGGGAAGTAATAGTTCGTAATGAACTTTCCAACTTTAATATCTCATTATTTAGGCTATGAATGTTAGATTCATATTGCTCTCTCATTTCTTGCAATGAGGAACAAGTTATATTCAGCTTATTTAATAAGTCTGACCGCTCTTTTCTCAGTACAATGTTATGAGCACTTGCCTTTTGTGATTTAATTAATTTCTTTGTTTTTGTAATAAACTTGCCAATTTTTATGTATTTTTTTATTTTTCTGTGACTATTTAAGTTAATATTGAGTTCTTTATGTGGCTTATTATGGGCACAAGGACTGTCACAGGTGAGATCAATGGTCACAACCGGTGCCGCTGAGGATGAAGATGAAGCAAGCAGCTCATCATACAGTTTGTTGTTTTGTTGCCTTTCGCAACTTTCTATTTGTGACTGAAGGTCGTCAATTATTTTATGTGAGCTGCTCAATTCATCCTCCAAAAAAGAGATTCTTCCCAAGGCCTCTTCATAGGTCTGAATACACTGATTGAATGAGCCGACTGCCACCTGAAGTTGATCTCGCTCCTCTAGCACAAAAGTATGGGCGCTGTGCAGGCTAGCCAGTTCAGCCTTCAGCTGTGTATTCTTCGTAATGATAACTCTCAGTTCAACTTCACTGTCCTCTTGTTCCTTCAGAAGCTGTGTGTTTAATTGTTTCAGCGATTTAATTTCCTGTAGGGCATTTTTAAGTTTCTGTTGCTCCTCTAAAGCTGCTGCCCGTCTGGTTTGCACGGATGGAGCCATTTTACAATGGCTACACCTGAAACACACCAATTTTATATGTCAGAGAAGGGAAAATGAGAGTTTAAAGAATAGACAGAGGGAGGGATACAAAAAGAATCAGATAAAATAGACAAGACAAGAAAGATAAGCTTGTTATAAATTGGTATGTAAGTGGGTAGGTTACAAGATATTTAGGCACTAATATTTTACACAAATGGGACTTTATGTTTTTATAATCAGGACAATTTGTGGGAATAACTTTGTCTGACTTATTCACAGCCAATGTTGTACTTATTTGTTTTTTTATTAATGATTATAGTAATATATTATGTCATGTGTAGTGTTAGATTTGTCTGAGGCAACCCAGGTTATTCTCCAGCTTTACTTCCACTAATAAGTCAAGTAAAGTGAGAAAAGTCTTTGCCTGAGTGTGAGGATGGACGTTACTCGAAATTGTCGAACGAGTGGCGTGTAGGGAGTATTTGTGAAATATACCTATTAGTGTGCAGTAATAATTAATTTAATTGTTAAATAAATAAAAGCAATACTCCCCGGGATTTTGTCGTTGCTTTATGAATCATCAATCACGCCGGTCGCCATCCGACAGGTACTTTTGTCTCAGCCTCGAAGTCTATATTCCGATGATGATGAAGAAGTAACTTTCTATTTATTAGAATTTACACATAAAATCAATCTATTTTACAGCAGAACTAAGCCGTATTTTAAACTAAATCTAATTAAAATTAAATCGGAACAGCTGATCTGACATGTCAGCTTGACGGCGATTTAGGATTTTTAGTCTAGTCCTTTTATCCTTTATGGTTTGATTCCTTAGAAAAAAAGACCGCCTTGCCACTGTATTGGTTGCTTTAAGTTTTATTTTAGTTTTTCTTTGTCTCGTGTAGAATAAAGATATTCCATTTTTCAACAAAATTTACCTAGTATTTCTGCACAATATTTCTACAATATAGAAGGGACGTTTACAATTAAACCAGCCAAGTGCAAGTCGGACTCGCACACGAAGGGTTTTGTACCATCATTAAAACATGCAAACAAACAAACTGATCCGATTTTTGGCAGTGAAATTACTGATTAAGTAGTAATGTTCTCCCGACGCAATTTAGACCACGGCGGTCAACCTTCATTGATAAGTCACCTGCGTGGGAGATGTTAAAGTGCACGTAAGTGTGTGTGCAAACAGAGGTGCACTCTCTGTTCGGACGGAAAATCGGACACAACCGGAGAGAGATGAGGCGCAGGACCGACAGCTTAACGTGCTCTCCGACTTCTCCGAGGCACGGGGGTGAAACACTGCCAACTTCCTAGCTCCGGGCTAGTACTGAAAACTTACTGAGAATTTCTTGTCAGAAAAACCCAATAGGTACTTGATTATGGCCTGACCCGGGAATCTAACCCGGGACCTCGTCAGCCACAGTCGAACATGCTGACTGCTAGACCAAAGATAGTGATGGATTACGTACATATCCGGTTACATACATAATGCATATACAAGTAACAAGATTTTGAGATGTTTGAGATCAAGCGATCGCTATTCACTTACAGAGGTCATTGACACCATAGATGCTATGGGGTATAGAGCTTTTACATTGATAGTTTTATCGTTCAGAGAACATTAATAATAGTGTCATAGTTTACCTAGACATCGCTTTATTATTTCAATATTCATCTCTTTACCTATAGGTTTATTATTCCAAGAAAAACCCCTGCCATTATGTGATTAATGGAAAAAGGTCACGACCCTCAGTAATGTGGAATACGAGAGAGAGACCTAAAGGTGGGATTAGCTAATTTGGCTACGTCTATAAGGCGAACTTGCGCACTAAGACGTTTTTGGAATTTAACGCAAACTATTTTAGAATCAATTTCAAAACCTGTTTTTAGAAAGTTTTTGTTCTAGTTTAAATAGAGAGGAAGTTAAGTCAAATGACATGAATTATGGAGATAGATCATATTCCGGGGAAGGACAGTGGCTAGTGGCTACTGGCTATTACCTGGCTATACCATATAAAATCACATTCAAGACTTCCCACAGGCAGTTCGCAGATATTTATGTTAATAAAAATAAAATAGCTTTTATTTTTCCTTACATAGTTCCTTATTTATACGTTTTATGCTTACACCTACACTACTTTTTAACCGACTCCAAAAAAGCAGGAGGTTCTCAATTTTCCGACTCCAAAAACTACCATTCTATTATTAAAGCTTGTTTAAATACATTTTATGTATTTTTTTTGTGTTTACATTGTAATTTAATTTCCTGCAACAGTTACAATGAATTTCCTATTTACTTCAGGTAGGTACATTTAAGTAAGTACCAATTATAATTATAAGCAGCAAATAATAATATCTTACATGAATAAGCGAACATGGTTCCTAATAGCTTTGTTTTTTTCCATTCCGGGGTCAAAGGACCCTCACAGTCATAAGTCTAAACATAAATGTAGCTTATAGCGTGACTTTTCCCTTTATTCTTATACAAGTATACATTTTCACATCCAATACTTTGGCTCTAAGCAATAACAATCGTGTAATTTTCCTAGTTATGAATGGTAATGGCGTGCCTACTTCTCGCTCTACTTTGTATTGGGACTTAAGTAGAACTTCGACCCCTATTATTCATGTTTTATCTATCTATCTGTATCTATACTCTATACTGCAAAAGTTTGGATAGATGGATGGACGGGTGGATGTTTGTTACTAAATCACGCCAGAACGGCTGACCGGATCTGGATGAAATGTGAATATGTCACCGTAAGATTGCAAAAACCGTTAGATTGTAATCTAACTAGCGAAATTGTAAACTGTCGACAGATTGTGAACCGTTAAATGTTGAGTGTCAATTTTTGAAATATTCATTGTATTTACGTTTTCTTGTCTCTTTCTTGTAGGTTAGGTTAGGGTTCGACATAAACAATCAGGTAGTGCCCAGGCTCAGGCACTTAGGTTTTATCGGGTTAATATACCTAACAGATTACAATCTAGCTAAAAATAATGCGTTAAATTGAAATCTGTCGACAGTTTTCAATTTCACTGGTTAGATTACAATCTAACGGTTTTTGCAATCTTACGGTGACATACATAGTCTGGAATAACACATAGGCTATTTTTTATCCGGGAAAATTAAAGAATTCCCGGGGACCCAAGAAACCTCTATCCACGCGTACGAATTCGCGGGCGTGAGCTAGTGCATAAATACAATATATATTGTGTAACTTATAAACGACCTTAAACATTAAACTATGTGTATAGTTTCGACACTTCGAGGTCCTCCAACTAGTTTTGGTAGAAAAGCAAATTATTAATTATTAATGAAGTAGACAACATGAGATAATATTCTGAGTAAGTTTAATACATATTATAAGTTTATTATAAGCCTATTTAATGTAAATTTATAAAGAAAGGCAGCTTAATAGTCGCACCGCTCAAAATGTTATAAAATCGATGTTTCTGTCTCAAAAATACCAAAATTTGGATATTAAAAGCATTAAAAAAAAAAAAATTTTTTTTATCCACTACAAGCTAGCCCTTGACTGCGATCTCACCTGATGGTAAGTGATGATGCAGTCTAAGATGGTAGCGAGCTAACCTGTTAGGGGCATGGCAGTTATATTCTTCACGGTTCGGTTTCTACACGGCATCGTACCGGAACGCTAAATCGCTTAGCGGCACGTCTTTGCCGGTAGGGTGGTAACCAGCCACGGCCGAAGCCTCCCACCAGGCCAGACCAGGGAAAATTCAGAACTTATAAATTCCCAAATTGACCCTGCCGGAACCCAGGACCTCCGCACGTTAAGACACAGCGCTACACACTGCGCCACGGAGGTCGTCACATAGACGTATAATAAATTATTATACGTGCTGGAATGCATGTCTCGATCGAGGATCAATCACTTACGCAGGCGAAATTGCTCAGTTTACAGCACCGACGCAATGTCGCCTGCTTATCGGTTTTTTATCGGATATACCATGGAGAGTGTGCTCAAGAACTTCACAACCTTGTTCCTCCTTCCCCGTTCTACCACAGAACAGCGAGAAACCGTCTGCGTTGGCATCCTTATGTGGTTGATGTTCAATCTGCCCGCACAAAACGTTTTTGCTCGACGTTTCTGATCCGAACCGCTAGGGTGTGGAACACCCTCCCAGCGCACGTGTTTCCTGCCACGTATAACTTAGGTACCTTCAAGGCAAGAGTGAATAGGCATCTTCTAGGCAAGCGCGTTCCAACCTAGACCTCATCATTGCTTTGCACTAAGCATGATTGTCGTCAAGCGCAAGCCTATCTCACAATAAAAAAAAAAAAAAAAAAAAAAAAGGTCCAATATTCGAAACCAGCTACCTCCTTGATGTATCTAGTTTTTGTATTTTGTATTTTGAATACTTTATTATGCATAGTAGGTAATTTACCTTTTACCTACCTAAAACCATTTAGACTGTCTCGTTGTTCTAGCGGTTAGCATAGTCGACTGCGGATCACGAGGTTCTGAGTTCGATGCCCGGTCGGGTATAAAAATTGTTAGGTATTGGGTTGAAATTCTCAGTGCCAGCCCGGAGTTGGAAGATGGCGGTGTTTCACCCCCGTGCCTCGGAGAGCACGTTAAGCCGTAGGTCCCGGTTATTATCACCAACATGATAATCGTTAAAGCCCGCCAACCCGCATTGGAGCAGCGTGGTGAGTCTAAGCTCTAATTCCCTCTCTCCTATGAGAGTGGAGGAATGTGCCCAGCAGTGGGACGTTAATGGGCTGTAGTGGCAGTGGTGATTAATTTGTGTATTATTTTGTATGAAATTATTTTGCACTTGATTACAACAGGTACAGTATGAACTTAAATACCTCAGTTAAAATTATAATTAGTTAATGTAAAAAAAAAAAACAAATAAGAAGCAGACTAAAATATTCATTAAAAAAAGGGATTATTCGAAATACAATTTGAATAAAGTTAATGTCTTGCAATTGAGTTTTAATTTGATTTATATAATAGCTACTATACTAGTGAAATCCCACAACTTTGCACGGGATTAGGTTTTAAAAATACCAGGAGAACTCTTTCATTTTCCGGTATAAATACAGCTAAGTACTATACAGATATCGTGAAAAAAATCACGTCGGTTGGATAGATGGATGTTTGTTACTCAATCACGCCAGAACAGCTGAACGGATCTGGATGAAATTTGGCACAGAGCTAGATTATACATACTCGTGGACTACTTTTTGTCCCGGAAAATAAAACAGTTCCCGCGGGAACCAAAAAACCTCAATCAACGCGGGCGAAATCGCGGGCATCAGCTATAGTCATTAATATATTTAAAAAAAATAACGTACTACAAAAATATGTTTGTAGCTCCTTCACGCAGCAATGACTGAACCGATTTGGATCAAATTTGGACTGAAGCGAAATTTTAGAGTTAAAAAGATTCAGTGGTCTGTGCCTGGGATAATACAAGCTATTTTCTTACTCATAATATTAATTTAACCAAATATCATCAAAATAATAATATAATACAACAGATGATTGAATTTTAGTTTTAAATATCAAATTCAAATTCTTTATATTCAAATAGACTTTTTACAAGTGCTTATGAATAGTCGAATGAATCTACCACTGGTTCGGAATTCCGTTCCTACCGAGAAGAACCAGCAAGAAACACGGTGGTTGCTTTTTGAAAAAAAAAAATATATTTACAATATAATTTGAAACGTATAGATATATACTAACATTATAAATGCAAAATTAGTGTTTGTTACGCTTTCACAGCACATAATATTATACGAGTATTCAACCGATTTTAATTTGATGAAATTTGGTACAGGGATAGGTCGAAGTCGCGGGCATCACCTAGTTTTATAATAACTTTCAATAGGTAGGTAGAGGTACCAACTGTATGATTTATTTACCTTTTGTACCCGATTGTACCCATTTGACGAAGATAGCATGATACCGATGATGTATGTACATTTATGATGTTTTCGGTCACAGGTCAAGTAAAACACGTTTTGCCTCATCTTAATATGAATACTGAGGACAAAGAATATACTTAAGCGCCTTTTGGTAGAGAGAGGTACCTACATGAATAAATTCGGATAAAAAACCTCTACGAAGACTCTATTTTTTTATTTTATTCATATACAAGTTGGCCCTTGACTGCCAACTCACGGTGGTAAATGGGAGGTAAGTGATGAATGATGATGCAGTGTCACATCTAACCTGTTAGGGGTACGAGAGTTACATTAAGTTTCTATACGGTATCGTACCGGAACGCTAAATCGCTTGGCGGCATGATTTTACCGGTAGGGTGCCAACTAGGCAACAACACGGCCGCAGCTTCTGAACAGCCCAGAAATTACAAATTTCCAATACGGCTCTTTCAGGGACCGAACCCGGGATATATCACTTGTAAGACTCAGACCTCACCACTGTGCCAGGGAACTCGTCAACTAAACAAAATTAGCAGCTATACCAAATCTGCACGTTTGATCTCGGAAAAACCAAGTTTTCCCCCGGGATTTTTAAAAGACCTCAATTTCTAGAGCTCTTAATCGTTCTTTACATTATTATTATTTTCTTTTTTCTTGTATTTTGTTTCCTTTTTTGTGTATCATTATAAATTAACTAGCTGATGCCCGCGATTTCGTCCGCGTGGTTTGAGGTTTTTCGGTTCCCTCGAGAACTCTTAAAATTTTCCGGGATAAAAAGTAGCCTATTTGTTATTCCAGACCTACGCTGTTACGGCGTGATTGAGTAACAAATATCCATCCATCCAAACTTTCGCATTTATTAGTATAGATGCATAGTTTTTAATACCCCAATTCGTTAAATTTAGTTTGCATGACATAATATTTAACCTGTGAATGTTATATGTCACTTGTAATTGATATACATATCTGAAATTGTAATAATGTGTACGTTTTCGTGTTCACGTCAAATATGTAAATTGTTAGTGTTGTTTTTTTACGCCACTACAAGTTAGCCCTTTACTGCAATCTCGCCTGATGGTAAGTGATGATGCAGTCTAAGATGATAGCGGGCTAACCTGTTAGAGGCATGGCAGTTATATTAAACCCATACCCCTATTCGGTTTCTACACGGTATCGTACCAGAACGCTAAATCGCTTGGCGGTACGTCTTTGCCGGCAGGATGGTAACTAGCCACGGCCGAACCAGGCCAGACCAGAGAAAATTCAGAAATTATAAATTCCCAAATGGACCCTGCCCGGAATCGAACCGGGGACCTCCCACATTAAGACAACAGCGCTCAACACTGCGCCAGGGACGCCACGTCAAGTGTGCTTTGTAAATAAAATAAAAAATAATAATAAATAAGTCACAAGTATTAACGACAACAATGATACGTAACTGAAACAATACCCAATAGGTACTCAATTTATTTATTCCATGTAGGACATAGAAGTACCTCTTATATTTTTACGTCATGTTTTGACTCTGCCACTATAAAAACGAAACAGGTTCTGAATACAATCAATGATAACGATTCTATAGTAGGTAGGTAAACCGTAAATTATAATTATTTTTGTGCGCCTACCGTGAAGATAACGTTACCATAACGTTGTTCACTACGTTAAACGAAACACATTGTGATTTCACGCAATAGGTACTCGTAACTAAAGATGATATAGTCGGATAGAAGTAGGCTTTACTTTGGTTTAATTCACTGTAAGCTCACCATACCACAAAATTCTACGATAAATACTGCATTAATCTGTGCTAGGCATTATAGTATATCCAATTCACACTTATTATATTATAATTGCGAATGTGCGTCTGTCTATCTGTCTCTGTCTGCTACGCTTTAACGGCCCATATTTTAAACCAATTTTAATGAAATTTGGTATAGGGATAGGTTATATCCCGGGAAAGGATATAGGCTAACGGAAAACGAAGGAGTTCCTCCGGGAATAAAAAAACACGCAGACGCGGATGGCGATTGGCGAGCATAAACGTTTGTACAGCAATGAAGCCCGATTGATTTATTTACAGCCGTCGAAGCGATATTTATTCAGTGTAGTGGCCGTTAAATTGTGCCGGGGTAACGTATGGCCGTAGTGACCTTTGTCCGACATTTCGTATTTTCTTTTACTAGAAATAGTGTTTCTAATAAAGGGTTAATCTTGTCTACGAGTAACCACGTTTCAACTTAATATAATTTATTGACGAGTGTAAAAGAAGCTGTGTGTGATGTGTGTTTATTAACAGAGTGTGTAAGAGTGTTTGATAAATTAAGAATTTATAAAATCCCTTAGATATTACTCAATTTATTTATAAGATACATTAAAATCGAAATTAAAAACTAAACATTAAAAATTTCATATAATATGCAATGAGGTAATGTGCCCAGAACGCTGGCTGCGTTACCTCGCTGAATAGCCAAACTTATATGTTGGCCGAGAAAACTGCCAGCTCTCCGGTCACCTGTGGACTCTGTGAGACGAGAAGATAGATCCTTAAAAAAGGATCTAGCATCTTCGCGCCACGACCCCATGGTTTCAACACCAAAAGACACAAAAATTAAATTATTTTCTATAATTTTATACTTGCGCCTCTTGGCTCTTTCTGTATTAGTGGCCGCCGCCTATGTCTTCATAGTTTATTTGAGTTTTAACTTTTAAATATTAAAAACTATCAGTTCAAAGAATTTATTTATTTCATGACGTAGTACATATTTACAAGTGTCTCTTATGTTACGTCATGTTCTACTGAGAAGAACGGGCAAGAAACTCAGCAGTTCTTTTTATCCCGGAAAATTAAAGACAAATTCCCGGAAAATTATAATTCCCGCAGGACTAAAAAAAATTACAGTCATAGGGACTGCCGATAGAAGTGAAAACGAATATTTAAAATAATTAGTTAAACTAATTAAAATATAAACCTTAAAACTAAGGAATTAAAGTTTAGTTACGAATGTAGTATATTTATATTTAAGACTTTTTGTCTTCGCAACAATACAACGCGAGCATGGGGCAGCGAGGTGTCGGTGTCGGTGACGCGAATTCACAAGTTTACCCCTTACCAAAAAGTGATCAACGCGGCTAAAGTTTAAAGTTCGCGCGCGAAGTTTTCACTTCAAAAATCTTAATACACGCGGACGAAGTCGCAGGAATCATCTAGTAATTAATAATAAAGTAGATGTATTTGCATATCCATGTAACAAGATGGTGTTAAATCAATTATTCGATGTCAATGTTGGTATACATTTAATTTACAACGGCCTTCTTAGATTAGGCAGATTATCCTTAAGCGTGATCCGTCCAAATGAAACGTAACAACAATTTGTTTGACGATCGTGACAAGTCAGTTTATGTATTAATTTGCTCTAAAGTCAGTAAAAGATTATTTGGATAAAATCTTTTGACTTTGACCTTGGCTAGTAGCACTATACAAAGTACATGTTAAGGGCTTATTACACCTTCCTAAATTCAGTCGTCTAAATGATTCAGTTACTAAATTCAGGAAAGTGTTTTTGCAGTGCATTTAGCAAGTTAGGATCCTAAATTAGGAAAAAAGTATGGTTGCTAACTCACTAAATGATTTAGCATCCTAAATTTAGGAAGGTGTAATAGCATTTAGTCGCCTGATTGGTTCAGTCACCGCCATAGAGTAAGTAATACTGGTCACCGCGCGCCTGCGACTGCGTGTGCACGTACCAAAGAGTATGTAATCACTACGTAGTATGTGACAGTTGCCACTAGTGGTAGTATTCTCTTTGCAATTTCCATTTTATTTTATTTCTTTTAATTTTAATTGAGCCAACAGCCAGAGCTACCCCTATTTGAAATACATTCTGATTTACTTATTTATTTACTTACATGTCACTTAACTTACGTCAAGACTCTACCACCGGTTCGGAAAATCGCATTCCACTGAGAAAAGCCGGCAAGAAACTCAGCAGTTGCTCTTTTCTCAAAAAGTTTTTTTTACAATGTTTACAATAAGTAAACAATACAACACATGCCTTACGTTAAAACTTACAAGTATATTACACTGGCTACTGGATGCGTGGCCGGTTGATTCCGTGCAACTTTGTCATTAAGAAAATCCTCGATACTATAAAACCTCGACTTACAGATGCTGTTTAACACACTCTTTAAATTTATACAATGGCAAATCCAGAAATTCTTTTGGAACCATGATAAAGAAGAATAGTAGATTATACACCAAGGGGATAAAGCACTGTTTTATGTCACGGGCGCTACATTGAATCCTGAACGTAACGAAGGACTCCAAATTTTTTGTTCGGGAATTAAGATTGAGTCCTGAGTGCAGTGAGGGATTCAAGCGCCCAAGAAAAAAAACAGTTTTATCCCGGTGGTGTATACTCTACTTTTCTCACTTTATGCGAGACAATAAAAAACCAGGCTTAGTAGATAGTTTTTATTACAGCAAATTGATATTGGAGACATTAGTCCAATTATGGAAATTTATATTTTTATTTGGTACGTTTATCGAGGTTGAGCTAGAGTTTATTTAAGTTGTGATAGAATCTTCTAAAGGTACTACTAGCTACGGCTATAGCAACTTCTTCCAGCTGGCGTGGCCTACTCGATTTGACAAACAAACGAAGTTCGTCTCAGCGCGAATCTAGTGGGCCACGGCCTATATAGCCACTTCTTTCAGCTGGCGTGGCCTACTCGATTTGACAAACAAATGAAGTTCGTCTCAGTGCGAATCTAGTCGGCCACGGCTTCGGTTTTAGAAAATCGAGTAAGCCGCGCCCGCTGAGAACACATTCTGTTTAGCGAAATTAGACTTTATCCACATAGCAATAAGAGTTAAAAAAATATTAATAAAGTGAAAATCACATTATTGACCAGCGGGTTATAATGAAATTCAATAGAACATTATAACCCGGCTAAAGCCAAAAGATATAATGTTTTGCTTTCGGTAAGGTTTACATGATATATAATTCGGCATTGTCGAGCATGTGGTGTGAAAATAATTTTATTATTACGTAGACACGGCTTGTCTCAAAGGCGATAGTGTGGTTATTAGTTGGTGTGACCGGAAATATTTGAAGAGCACCATAGGTTGCTTTTCATCCCGGATAACGCATACAAAACGATTCGAAGAATGTAATAACGATAGATTTATACATTGTACGAAAAGAGATAGCAATAAAACAATTTTGGGCGTAACGAAAAGAGAACACCTTTATAGCTTTACTGTGTATAAAACACTTGTACTATTACACGCATACTTAGCATTCCAATCATACCTACGGGCTACGATAGTTTGAATGAATGAAGTTGATCTTATTCATTGTAACCACTGATTAGTATTCATTGTATTGTATTGTATAAAACTGATCTGAATATTAGCTCTACAATGCATTAAAGCGGCGAGTTAGCATAATTTTCTCATTTTCTCTCTTCCTCGCATAAAATAATTAAAAAAATATGGACTTGAGAATAATAAATATGGCGAACTTAATGTTAATACCTAGAGGTATTAAGCACAGGTATTAAGTTCGCCATAGTTACATTGTATTTTTTGTGCAATAAAGACTTTAAAACAAAAAAAAGAGACAAATATGGCCATTATAAGTGTTGACAATCTAGGCAGGTAAACTACCTAGTTTTTTTTAGAAAAAGAAGTCGAAGCTTACATTTATCTCGCACATTTGAGCACGTTTATTGTCATCTCCAGTGGATGGACAGAATGACACTGAATATGTTTTCTTGTGTGAGCCCACCGAGTGAAATTTTTGTGCAGCACATTACGTACGCTGGTGAAATCGCACCTAACGTAGGTGCACCTACACACAAACCAATGGAACATGATTGCTAAAATCTGTCTGCGAAAATGCGAAAGTGTGTCTGTCTGTCTATTTGTTTATCAGTCTATCTGCTACGCTTTAACGGCCCATCTTTTCAATAGATTTTGATGAAATTTGGTACAAAAGTTGTATCCCGGGGTTGAGAAGGTTTTGGTCATAGTCCATCACGCTGACCAAGTGCGGTTTGGTAAGCTCAACACACCTTGCGAACATTATTAGAGACTCTCGAGCATACCTACAGGTTTCCGCACCGTTAAAGCAAGTGATATTATTTATTTCATACTATAATAATAGTATTAAATGCGAAAGTGTGTCAGTCTGTCTCTCTGTCTGCTACACTATAATGGCCCTTTTTCACCCATTTTGATGAAATTTGGTACAGAGATAGGTTGCATGGTGCATCCCGGGGAAGGATATAGGCTACTATTTATCCCGGAAAATTAGGGAGTTTCCACGGGTAAAAAAAACTTAATCATTGCGAACGAAGACACGGGGAAGATGTATGTATTGTATGTATGTAGTTAAAAATAACCCTTTCGGAGTCGGGTTCAGAGAAATGTTTAGTTTCACTTGGTTGTTCAAATCATTTCGGATACCAAATCTATGTCTGTTTCGGAATGTTGTATAAGTGCTCGCGGTCAGTAAAATTCGTTTTATTGTATTGATAGAGCAGATCTGATCTAGATTTATTATCAAACGGTTTGCGTCAGAGCTTTGTGGATGTGATATCCAGATATAGGTTTTGAAATAGCCAAAATATTTTTTGACTTCAAGCACAGCAAAATTCAAATGCGAGTGTTTTTTACTCAAGTGCTTTTGAATCGTCGTATGAATCTAATACTGCGGCCCAATGGAGAAGTTTACCATATTTTTTAAAAATTTAATTTGAAAATTAAGACAAAATAAAACAAATATATGAAAGAATCATTAAAATATCTCAACTAATGAAAAAGTTATAACTTTAAAGTTGCGCTTGCAAGACGGGAGACGTGACGTCATAATTCCCTATCAACATACTTTATAAAGCCGAATTAAAGAAATGAATGGACTTAACGTGACTTAATTGAATTAAAAGCACTTAATTTGTGTGTGAAGATAATTTTGAAGTATTAAATCTCAGCTAGGTATTAAAACTCACTCACAAAATTTCTCACTCGAATAAGATACAGCAATCGGTGTACATTAAATAATTAAACTTTTAAATCGTCATTTCTCAGTCATTTATTGATGGATTGTAAAAAAACCACTGATTTATTAGTTTAATCTATATTTTACTTCCGTTGTGTTAAATATGATATTCACAACATCATGAAACTTCTCCATTGTCTAAGCAAATTGTCAAACGGATAATTCGAACTGTTTAAGGAGTAAATACATGTTTATTGACATGCAGGCATAATATATCAACTCCATAAACAGGTCGAATTATCTGTTTGACAAACGATTACGATTACGATTTCCTTACACAATCGGGGAGCTGGTTCGGAAATCGGAATGCCATTCCTACTGAGAAGAACCAGTCAAAAAACTCGACGCAGTTTTTTTATTTATTTTGTCTTTTCTAGTTTACCTTGCAATCTTGCAACAGTTTGGGAGCATCTCAGAGATACAAAGTAACAAAACAAGACATGCAACGGTACAGGCCAGTTATATAAGATTTTTAATCCCGGATAAACAATGTTCCGCGGAATTCAAAAACCTACACAAAAGTGGACGACGTCGGGAGCATCATCTCGTTTATATTTCAGACAAAGTTTCAAAGAATCATATCCTTAGGACATTGTTCTCGTAAAGACATACAAAAGTAATTTTACTTAGTTTATTATGATTATTCCTTTAACATCAAAGGTTCCTCAAAAGCGCCAGCGGCCAAAAGGGAAATAGGTAGGTACTTACCTATCTCTTATAATAATGAGCCCAAAAATACATTCAGATGTTATATTCGTAGCTAGAGGCAACAGGTGAATTCGTATACAAAGACTAGCCGACCCCCTGGGTTTGCCCGGATTTGTGGTAGACTAATAGTTGACCGACCGAAGCGAAAGTCTCTGAGTCTGCCTGAGTGAATTTGCACTTATCCGTCCGTCCGTCTGTCAGAGACTTATAACTTCTTAATTACTGAACGTAATTACTTCAAATTTAAATATAATATGTAAACCGATGACCTCCAGCCGAATATGGCTTAAAAAGTTACAAAAATCCTTATTTAAGGGGGGCTCTCATAGAAGCGAATGCGAAGTAAAACATTTTTATAGCGTTACATATGGGGAACGGGAATACGAAATGGGGGGGCTTTCAAAGTGGAGATTTTCTAACGTCCAAAGTTGACCTCAGAACTCTCAATTTTCTGAAAGGCTGAGCCTGAAACCTGATCAATTATTTGAATTAATAAAAATACTAAAATACTAAAAAACTAAAATACTAAAAATACTAAAATTAGAAAAATATTTTAAGGAAACGAAATTATTTAATTTTTAATGAGCTTCAGTATTTTTAACAGAACTTCACAATGATGTCAATAGATGGCGCTCTGTAAAAGTTTATTCGTTTGTGCTTACAAATAGTAAAGTATCTTATGGATATCGCGAGGTCTCAGTTCGGGGCGAACCACTAGTAGAGTTAATTTTTTTATGCACTGTAAGTTAGCCCTTGATTGCGATCTCACCTGATGGTAAGTGAAGATGCAGTATAAGATGGTAGCGAGCTAACCTGTTAATCGGTTTCTACACGGCATCGTACAGGAACGCTAAATCACTTGGCGGGCACGTATTTGCCGGTAGGGTAATTAGCCACGGCCGCAGCCTCCCACTAGGCCACACCAGAGAAAAATAGGAAATTATTAATTTCCAAATCGACCCTACCTGGAATCGAACACGTTATGACAACAGCGCTCAACACTGCGCCAGGAAGGTCGTCAAATTAAATAACATCACTTGCTTTAATGGTGAAACATTGTGAGGAAAACACCACGCCCGATAGTTCTACATAATGTTCTCTTGGTGTGTTGAGCCTGCCAACCCACATCCAGCGTGGTGGACTATGGCTAAACCTTTCTCATTCTGAGGGGCAATAGAAGTGAAGTGGCGTCGTCACTGATGGCCGCGCCGGCCGTGCGATAAATAAATAAGTAAATAAATAATAATTATTTATTGACCATAAAAAAAGCACAGTTCGTTACAATATAATATAACTTTAGGGGTTTATTATGTCGGTACATCATTTTAAGTAGAAAGGGTCTTATAGCTGTAACCTCGAACGCTACATCCCAAGAGCCGATTAACGCCTTCTCCGTCAATCTTAGGTCGGCTTTCTGTCCTAGTGGTCCTAGTTAACAAGTCCTTAAGCCATCTTAAGACTTATGTAGCACACAAACTTAACAAATGTGTTTTATTAGATGATGCCCGCGACTTCGTATGCGTGAATTAGGATTTTTCCCGCAGGAACTCCATGACTTTCCAGGATAAAAAGTATGCCTTTGTCCTTTCCTGGGAAGCAATATATCTTTGTACCAGATTTCGTCAACATCGGTTGAAAAGATGGGCCGTGAAAACGTAGCAGACAGAGAGACAGACACACTTTCGCATTTATAATATTAGTATGGATTTTTTAGTATTGATATAAACATGCCAGGGAAGTCAGTCACCCAATTAGCCTCCCTTGGCTACAAAAAGTAGGTACATCCTTCAACTAAAATTAAAACAAACTTGAACCTAGTTTACAAATAAAATATACGATATAACGAGACAGTAAAAATTACCAGCAAAATTACCGAAAAGCTTAGTAGCGAAAAGTTACAGAAAGGTATTGAATCCTGGGAATTGAATCACCGACCACCAGAAAGGTAGGCCGGCATCTAAACCACTCCACTATCACCGCTTATATTATCAGATGCTAAGATTAGATACTACATAATTGAACGTAGGTTTCTTTTTAATTTCCGCGGCTTTCCTGAACTTCCCGGGGATGCAATCTATCTCTGAACCAAATTTCATCAAAATAGGTTGAAAAGATGGGCCGTGAAAGCCTAGACAGACACAATGTCGCATTTGTTAATATTAATTATGTAGTATGGATTATTTGAAGGGAACATCACAAAGGCGGTGAACAATGTACTCTTCCCTTAAACAGTCCATATTTAGAGATTAATTAAATTAAATTAAATTAAATTTCTCATCCAACATTTGTATACCTAATTATAGAAATAGCTGCGTAACATTTTGCCTCTTATAAAGAGCGATTTTGTAGTAAATAGAATTTGCTTTCCGTTCTGGCATTGTACCGTAAATTTGATCTATACTTTTTTAAATTATAAATGTGAAAGTTTGGATGGATGGATGTATGGATAAATGTTTGTTATACTCCATCACGCCAGAACGGCTGAACGGATCTGGATGAAATTTAACACTGAGATAGATTATAGTCTGGAATAACACATACACATCTTGAAAATTGAAGAGTTCCCGCGGGAACCGAAAAACCTCAATCCACGTGGACTAAGTCGCGGGCATCAGCTAGTTTACCATATTGTACACCAATTGTGTGCTATACAAGAACTACGCGTGGATTTAGGTTTTGAGTACGATTTCAATTTTTGATTTCTCTGGATAAAAAAAGCCTATGCCCTTCTTCGGGATGCAACCTCTCTGATATACATATACATATCGGTTGGAAACGTACTCACAGACATACGTTTCCATTCATATTATTAGTAAGTACCTACTCGCGTCTGTTTCTTCCATCTAATATCAAAAGTGTTCAAAATCCAATCTTTTAAAAGTACCTTAAAAAGAAATCCGAAGAATTTCTTTGTCTTGCGAAAAGTGGAATCGAATCTCCGGAGTTGATTAGAATTCAGCTCACACGTCCGCTACGATCCTTTTTCCGGTCAATCGGAATGAGATGCTTTTCCTTAGATATTGAATTTACTAGGCAAGTCTTAAATTAAAACTGATGTAGGTATATTAGATTCGAGTCCCTTTGGACTAAAAGCATCATAAAAATTTATGGTGAGTCTTTTCACGCGCGTTTTGAGGGCTTAAAGGAACACCTTTTTCCCTGTTTGAGGAACGGATCACTTCGCTGTCCGTCTCTGTCTGTCTGTTTGACAAAGTCCTTTTTCTCGATAACGCGTGGAGGTAATTATTATTAATTAATTAAATTAAATTATTTAATGCAATTATTCTATATCTGTTAAAACCTAACAATAAGCAATAGGTAGCAAACTCAGCATTACCGAGCACTGATAACAATGCCAAACACAAACTAAATTTCCCATCCCTACTTAAAGATTTGCCTAAAACGAAAATTAGTAAATTGTGCACGACAGAACACGAATTATTCAGTAGTTAACCAATAAATAAAAGAAAACAATAACAGTATACTAATTTACAACAACTTTAGTTTAATTATTAAGAGTAGATAAATTGAACTGCCTCTATCTGGACGTTTAAATAGAAGTTTTTTAATTTATTTTTTAGTGCTATCTCGCTTGTAGGCTTATTTACATAATAATATTACTTACTTGAAAGAAGTAAGGTAATATTAATTCAGCCGGACTAATACGAATTTACAAATGTTTGCTAGAAAGCAATATGGCACCTACTTTGGAATCGGGTAAAATCCTCCTTACGTATCCGATTCACTAAAAAGTAAAAAGCAAGCATCAGAGAAGAGAGTGGAAAAAATCACACTCACTAATTACAGGAACTCGAAGCGGGAATTCAAAATTCAATTTTCACCGTAAAACGAATTTTTCCAAATGAAAATTCCAAACAGAAATGGATTTTTAGTTTATACACGCGGAAGCAATTCCAATGTGATTCCAATATTAGGGCTCACGTTTGGTCTAGGTGGGTGAATATTGAATAGTGAATGTAATAGGTAACTATTTTATTCAATAGTTGACCGATAAGTTTTTATTGGATGAATTTATGTTCAGTACACAATTTATTTATTCCATGTAGGACATACAGGTGTCTCTTATGTTACGTCATGTTTTGACTCTACCACCGGGACCGGTTCGGAAAACAATTCTACTGAGAAGAGCCGGCAAGACACTTGCGGTGCTCTTTTTAAAAAGCATTTAATATATTTTTTTTTTTTCATTATAATACGTAGGTATATTATATGGTAGGTAAAGTAGTGTAATTTATTATACTATCATGTGGGGCGCTGGACCCGCAGTCGATTGCTTCCACACAACCTAACGCTTATTTTTATTATATAGGTATTTCTTTTGATGAGAGTCCTTATAGGCCAACTCAAATAGTATTTATTATATTCTATGTCGTGAATATAAGTGTATATTTTTGTCTGTTTTTCCTTTTAAGTACCTTATTTAAATATTATTCCTATTTATAAGTGCTTAAGCATTAACATAATAATATAATATTTTTTTTCTGATGACTGTTTTCAAGCACACAACATGCCTTTTCACACCTTCCAAAGGTCGACTGGGAGATAAAGCTCTCAAGCTTTAAGTCCAGCTATAGTAAATAGCAGCTAGTTCTGGTTGTGCAATAAAGTTGAAAAGATATAATTAGGATACAAAATATTAAATAAAGAAATGATAAATTAAGATAGGTAATTAGTAATACCTAGTTACTTTTTAATTTATCATTAATTCTTTATTTAATTCTTTGTGCAATAAAGTTAAAAAAAAATTGGCAGTCATCATTGAAGTAATACGGTACCTAATTTCGAATCGATAGGACATATGGAAGGTAGTCAGATCCCCTCATCAACTATTAAAGAGCTGATGATCTTCAAACGGCTGAACAATTTTCATGAAACATGGCTAAGAACACTCGGGATGAAATTATCTATGACTCAAAAAAACCTAAACGAAAATCGGTTCATCCGTCTGGGAGCTACGATACCACAGACAGATACACAAACAGACACGTTAAACTTATAACACCCCTCTCTTTTTACGTCGGGATTAAAAAAAAAATCCGTCAAAATAAATATCAATATTGAGGGTATATGGACACTTTACATTGCATTTTTACAGCGCACTCGTCGCGGCGGCCAACAGTGAGTTTGGAAATAAAAAACTCGTAAAAATATCTTAATACCCGAATACGTTTTGTTTGAAGCTCTTGAATTGGAGCTTTTAAAAAGTTATGCTTATTGACGACCGCTTTTAGCACTTTAAATTAAAATACTTAACCCAAATATATTTCGAGCTAATTTCATCATCCTCACCATTTCAACCTATCAGTTCTAACTACAGTGAGTACAACACGAGTCTCTTCTCAAATTCGGAAGCATTAGGCCAAAGTCCGCCACGCTGGCCAAGTGCAGATTGGCAGACTTCACAGTATGTTTTTAGCAAGCAGTATGTTTTTTGACCGTTTTAGCAATATGTACACTCGTAATAATTGATATATGCTTAATATTATGATAAAAAGTAAAAATGTGTATGTTTTTGTGACATATATTTGTCATGTACCTATTATATTACTAGATGATGCCCGCGACTTCGTCTGCGTGGATAAAGTTTTTTTGTTTCCCGCTCTTAAATTTTCCGGGATAATGCCTGTTCTAAATTTCATCAAAATCTGTTGAACGGATGGGCCGTGAAAGCGTAGCAGACAGACAGATCTCGATCGCGATTTCACCTGATGGTAAGTGATGATACAGTCTAAGATGGTAGCGGGCTAAACAGTTAGGGGTATGGCAGTTATAATTATCCCATATCGTTCACCGGTTTCTACACGACATCGTATCGGAATTCGGAACGCTTAATGGCTTGCCAGCACGTCTTTGTCAGTAGGGTGGTAACTAGCCACGGCCGCAGCCTCCTACCAGGCCAGACCAGGGAAAATTCAGAAATTATAAATTCCCAAATCGACCCTACCGAGGATCGAACCTCCGCACGTTAAGACAACAGCGCTCACCACTGCGCCAGAGAGGTCTGTCTCTGTGTCCATGCAGTCTGGAATAGCACATAGGCTACTTTTTATCCCGGAAAATTAAAGAGTTCCCGCGGGAAACAAAATAACCTCAATCCACGCTCATGAAGTTGCGGGCATCCGCTATTTTAACATACATACATTAACCTGAAAACATTACACTCCTTTTTTTGTGCAGTCGTGTAATGAATTATTTCAAAACACTTTTTCTCTTCACATTACGAACGATGTAAGATAAACTTAATGCTGTTCTGTACAAAAATAGTAACATTGTGAAATGCGTAGGTGCGTTATCACTGAAGTACGAGTAGGTGCGTGAATAATATTATTTTGATATTGTTGCGGGTTCACGTGGGTTATCGGTGTTTGCGCGAGGGGGCGCTGTTGTATCTCTGAATATTTAGCATTCAACACACAATGTGCCACAAAAGATTAATCATGTTCATTCCAAGACTAGCTGATGCCCGCGACGTCGTCCGCGTGGGAATAAGTTTTGTAACCGCGTGAAAAAAGGAGGAGGTTCTCAATTCGGCGCGTAATTTTATTTTTTAATGTATGTTACCGCATATTTCCGTGGTTTCTAAGCCGATTTCAGAAATGTTTTTTTTTTCAGTCGTTAGAGGAAGCTCTAAGGAAGGAAGAGGTGTCCCATAAAAAATTCTGACTCCAAATCCTCAACCCTGACACTAAAATGTTAAAAATAAAAATTCTTTCGAAAAAACCGACATCCAACGCCACTGTAAAGTAAAAAATAATTTTGATTTCTACACACTATGTTGAAGTCAGGCGAGTACATAACAAGGATAAGCAAAGTTGACGCATCAGGCCCGCCCGACTTCAACCTAGTAGGTAGAAATCAAAATTATTTTTTACTTTACAGTGGCGTTGGATGTCGGTTTTTTCGAAAGAATTTTTATTTTTTATAGTTAGAAGTCGGTTTTTTGGAATGAATTTTTAATAAATAATATCCTGTCTGTTATCGAAATACATAGTTGTGACGTAATTAAACAACGCACTTTTTTGTGGATGGAGGATTCACCGAGGATGTGAATTTTAGGTATTTTGGAAGACCCTCTATTAAATATTCTTTAATTTAGTTAATGAAGCAATTAATATTAACAATCCTATGTCAGTTGTCACTCTACAGGTTTTCAACTGCGCCCATGCAAAAATACTTACCTCAATCCGTTGTGACATGATTGAAGGACAAACCAACAAACAAACACACTTTCGCATTATATAATATTACTTAGTATGAAGTATGACTGCCTCGTTGGTCATGGCTAGCATGTTTGACTGCGGCAGACGAGGTCCCGGGTTCGAGTCCCGGGTCGGGCCATAATTAAGTTTTCTGACTAGAATTTCTCAGTACTAGCCCGGAGTTAGGAAAGCCCGCCAACCTGCATTGGAGCAGCGTGGTGGGTGTAAGCTCTAATTCTCTCTCTCCTATGAGAGTGGAGGCCTGTGCCCAGCAGTGGGACGTTAATGGGCTGTAGTGAGTGAGTGTGATGAAGTATGATAGGCTGACAATACTAACATGGAGAATTCTCCCCTTTTTTTACCTTGGATAATGAACTTTAAAAATGGGGCGCTCATATACCTAGAAATTTTAGGAGGAAAACTTAGCTCAGATACTTTTGCTGACAAGCAAATTAAAGCACGCTGACCAAGTGTGGATTGGCAGACCTTTGAGAATATTATGAAGAATTCTCGCGTATATCCTACTAAGTACTTGTAGGTATTATTTTAAGCGTTTATTCCAGTTTACACATCGCAGTAAGTACATTTGGACGCGTGTTGCTGGCACTTGGCGTCGCGTGTGTAAATATTTTGTGTAACGGCAAACAGGGCGTGAGGCGAAACGAAACAGCCCGAATTGTAACACATTACACATATTGTGTACAGTTATTGGGACTTTAGCCTTAAACATTGGGTTAAGTGTGATTTAATATTTTATAAATATCTGTTTTGGACGAGTGCCCTTGCGACAGCGCATATCAGTCGATAACGATTGTTAAGCAACGTTGACCCAAGTCGGTAACTGGATGGGTGACCGAATTTAGTAGTCCGAATTTGGCCGGTTCCGGTTATTATCACTAACATAATTGATAAGAATCGTTGGCATACTACCCCCTGGTCTATATTTTCAAAACTATCAACCACCGGAACATAACTTTATTTCCATAACATAACATTTAAGTGATTCTATCAAAGTTTTGAAAACACATTACAATAATAAAGCACACATAAAACAAAATTGCATATTGAATCTTAGCATCACATAATTAAATACCATTTTTGATTGACTAGTCTCACATATGGGTTCTTGAAATCAAAGCTTCCTTGTACTTGTTATATGTTAATGAACTTAAAGTTTAAGTAATTAAGGTTGATATTCGTGTAACTGGGAGTGTGGGAAAATTTTCAGTGCCAGTACAAGACTGTAACATGTGTGAATGGAGTTGAAGTTATAATGAAAATTAATCAGCGTACGTCAAACAGAAACAGACGGTCTTCTGTTTAAGTTTAGACTAGTTTCCGCTCGCGAATTTGTCCGTCCGTCCGCGAACTTTAGTTACAACTAGCTAGACGATGCCCGCTACTTCGTCCGCGTTTAATATGAACTCTTTAAAACCTATTTTGGTTGAACGGAAAATTAGTTTCAACAGATGATCCGCGAATGCGTAGAATGATAGACAGACAGACAAATAGACGGACGAACCGACAGACACATTTTCGCATTTATAATAAACTAGATTATGACTGCGATTTCGTCCGTGTTTTTTTATTAACTCCTTAATTTTCCGGGATGAAAAGTAGTCCATGTCCTTCCCCGGAATGAAAATTGGTCGAACAGATGAAAGCGTATCAGACCGACAGGCAGACATACTCTCACATTTATAATATTAGTATGGATGGATATTGATAATGCCTAAAGTAAGGTTGAATTAAGTTTTTGGAAACAATCTGACATTGTATGTACTATTTATTTACAAAGAGCTAGATACTAGATACGGACTAAGAGGTAGGTAAGTACTAAGATAACTAGATATTAATAACTAGCTGACGCCCGCGACTTCGTCTGCGTGGATTGAGGCTTTTTTGTTAGCCTATGTGTTAGGTATTCCAGGCTATAATCTATTTATGTGCCAAATTTCATCCAGATCCGTACAGCCGTTCTGGTGTGATTGTGTTACAAACATCCTTCCATCCATACATCCATCCAAATTTTCGCATTTATAATATTACTAGCTGATGCCACGTGGTTTAAATTTGTTGTTATTCCCGCGGGAACTCCTTAATTTTCCGGGATAAAAAGTACTGTGTCACTCTCCAGATCCTCAACTATATCCATGCCAAAAATCACGTCAATCCGTTGCGGCGTGATTGAAGGACAAACCAATAAACCAACACACTTTCGCATTAAAATATTGTAGTATAGATAAATTTATTATCATCAACACCAAGACAAAAGCTTCTCCACCGACGTCTTATAACGGCTTAAACTCTAGTTAGAAACTCTAGTATTTAATACCGTGTCAAAGCTTCATTTCCAGACGTCTGCATTTAACCTTTGTTGAACTAACAAGGTATTATATTGTATCTCCCTAATAAATAATATCTCATTTTCTACTAGGTCGAAGATTATGAGTCCATAATGCAAGGTAGGTAGAATCTTTCTTGGGAAAGCTGAGAGTGGGCAATTAAAGAAAATAAGGTCGGATGTTCGAAGGTCGGATTAAGTTTTATTAATTCCCGCGGGAACTCAATTTTCCGGGATAAATAGCCTATTTTCTTTGCCCAGGACACAACCTATGCCTGTACTAGATAGGTATTTTTTACAACCTATGCCTATAAAAAACAAACAAACAAACTCACATACTAATATTATAAATGGGAAAGTGTGTCGGTCTGTCTGCTACGGTTTAAGGGACCATCTTTTCAATCGATTTCGATGAAATTTGGTATAGAGGTATGTTACATCTCGGGGAAGGACATAGGGAATTATCACGGAAAATTAAGGTGGTAAACTTTCAAATTTTCCGGGATAAAATGTCTGCGGGAATCAAAAAGACTTAAGACGAAACGCGACGTCGATTTCTCCATACAAACATATTTATCTCTTTCCTCCGTGGATAATTACGCGGACGAAATCGTGGGCATCAGCTAGTTTTTAATATTATTTAGTTAGTATTTAAGTTGCAAATTCTTTTATATTTTAATGAATAATATATTCGGAACTATCTATGTAGGTCATACTAAAATTCTACATCAATGATGTAGGTATTACAAACTAGTTTGGAAAAATTTTAGTTTGAAAAATAATAAAATAACTAAGAAAGACTACCTGGTTCAAAGGTTATCCATCGCCATTCAGCGCGGCAATGCTGCAAGTTTGATGGGTACCTTTGGCCCAGAGGCAACCAGGGGTGGTCTTTTTGATTAGGGTTTTATTTTTATTTTTGTTAGTAGGTTTATAAGGATTTTAGATTAACGTTTAGTCTATAAGTTTTTATTATATCTTGTAATCTATTAAAATAAATATGTTTGAAAAACATACCGACTTATAGATACGAGTACTTGCAAAAAAAAGGTCCTCCGTAGCTACTAACGTTTTGAATATCAATTAGATGTTCAAAATTAAAATTCCTTGCTCTACATTTTCTTTATTATCAGTATATTTTTATGAATTAAGCAGGTTCTTCCAATTGGGAATTCCGACGTGAGAACGCGTTTTATTTATAACTGTACCTCTCTCGAAGCATTTTATCAATTTTAACTAATTAAAATTGCAATCACTTACTAAACCGGTAAGTTACTTAGCTTGCATAATAATTATTATTCGTGTACTCAGGTAAGTAGTAGGTATATTTTAATTGTGTATTAGTTATTTAAGTTATCACCATTTCAACCTCAATGTTGGAGTGTGCGTGTCCGGGAATCTAACCCCGACCACCCAAATAAGAAGCTGGGAGCTTAAACCACTAGGCTATCAGATCTAAGAAAAATATTTTCACAATAATATTTTAAGACCTGCACTTGCAGGTCTTAAAACATTATTGTGAAAATATTTTACTTAATAAACTTGTCATTGTAATTTGTAAGTATCCCGCTATAGCATTTTCAATAAGATAAATTTTCTTAGTTATTTTATTAATGACAAAATAGGGTCGAAATATTTTTTATTCAGTAAAGATAATACTTATCTTAAATTACATTTAAAGTACATATTAATTTATCTTAAGCACAGACTTAAGAGGCCGGTTCGCGCCGCTCGCAACTTCTATTCGAACCGCAAATATAAATTTGCCGGTATATTGCTATCTCTATTTCACTGATGACACATGATCGCGTTCAAGCGAGATAGCAATATGAGCTTACAGAATTTGTTATACATTTAGTCTTGTTCCGTAAATACCAAAAATGATGAATGAAAACTTATCGTGCTTTTTACTTCGTTTTGTTATTCTGTAACTTGACAATATAGGCTATGCTGCTGACCAATTAATACGTAAGATATCGTTGGTTTTAATATGAAACAAATAAGAGGGAAACATGTCCATCTTGTCGTAAAAATATGCAAAACGCAATTCATTTACATTTCATTTTAGGAAAGTATTTTGAAAACATATAAATCCAGGGGACTAGATAAATACAATTTGAATCCAAATAAACTCTCATTTTGGTGGAAATGTTCTCGAATTATTAATTATTTTGGTATTACGTTTGTATGGGCAATTCATTCTCCGCTGGCACCTTAAGTAGGATCGATTGGTTTTTTTCGTTTTTTTGAAGAATATAGGTAAGTATAGGCTCTATAGTCTATAATATGTAAATTAGATAATATTATACAGTATCCAAAAAAAAGCTGAAATAAAATCACCATCTCATAATATAAGTAACATAAAAAAAATTAAAAGTACTTAATCTTAAACAGCTGGTATAGCTCTTTATCGTGTTTTAAAAATAATCGCGTGTTGACTCACCTGTCAACGTTTCCCGCCATTTCCGCGCTTCGTTCGGAATCCACAACTACTCCATTCATGTCGGAACTTTCAAACTTTCACAGCAACACACACATAAACACGCGTGTAAACACGAAACAATACACACACAGAAGGCAATAACAGCACCAGATAGAATAGATATTTTTGTAAAAAAAATTTTGAGCAATTTTTTAAACTAGTTTGTCTATGGTCTATTGTTATTGTTTTTTTTGTGTGCGGAAAATAAAGAGGTATAAAATAAAAGAGGTAGTACGTCCGATGAGGTCAAGACGCCATGCGGTTGTGTTGTGATTATGTTCTGCCGTGTTCGCCGCTTGGACCGGAGCGGCGCGGAGGCTCGGTCTGACCTGCCATAGATTAAAATTTAAATACAAGTAGATTGCAGACGTGCAAGTTTTGACTTTGTAAAGGCTTAATACCTTTGCTTGCTTCATGCAAAGCATTAAGCAATGATGGGATCTAAGTACCTTCTTCGAAATATTTCGTGTATTAAATTCCTATGGCTCTCAGATATGACCTCGTAAATACTAACAGGGAAAATACGTTACAACAATGAGTCAGGAAATAAATAATGCAAATACGTGTCATGGGGAAAATTGTTTAGGGAAAATCGTAATTAAAAATAACTTCATTCATATTTATAATGCATGATGAATGATCTCTAGGGGTTTGTATCAAATTAATTATATTGTTATTACCAAATAATTATACTAATAAAATCACTTAGTAAGACCTACACGTACCGTCACCTAAAAACTCCGTCAACCTAAAACCGACTAAAGTGAAAATATACTGATGATTCTGTATTATGTAAGTTTATTAATCATCTATCAGCTGATGATTAATAACGGAATTTATTGTCACAGAAACTATTATTAACTCGCATCTCAAACCCATACCCAACTCAGTACAAACGGAGCGCGGGTCTCCTCTTATGACAAGGGCCATAGTCTACAATGCTCAGTAAGTGTTGATTAGCAGCCTTCATACGCCTTTCAGAATATTATGAAGAACTCTCACGTGTCACCATTTCCCTTAATCGTTAAAGGAAGTGATATCGAATTGCTTTAAAGACACATATCTTCGAAAAGTAAGATACTCGAACCTACTGAATAGGAAGCCGAAGTTTTAAAAGACGTCTATGTAAGTAATAAGGGATGGATGGCTAAGAAGCACTTCTGCATAAATATTGTTTACTCTATGTACAACCAGTTGCTCCGCACAGCGGATTGCGCGCGCAAGCATAAATATACCCTCGGCGGAGTTGCAATAGAGCTCAATTCTCTATGAACATTAGCTGAACGAGCTTTACGAAGGAAATAAGCTTCAACTTTTATCTACTTCGGAAATCGTGCGAGATGCATGCCAAATGACTGGCGAACTACAACGGTACAACTGTAGATCCTAGGTCCCGGGTCGCGTTTGATGATCTCCTTGACGCAGTGTTGAGCGCTGTTCCCGGGTTCGATACCCAGCAGGATCAATTCGGGAACTTATAATTTTTGAATTTTCCCTAGTCTGGCCTGGTGGGAGGCTTCGGCCGTGGCTAGTTACCACCGGCAAAGACGTACCGCGAAGCGATTTAGCGTTCCGGTACGATGCCGTGTAGAAACCGAATAGAGTGGGTTTAATATAACTGCCATGCCCCTAACAGGTTAGCCTGCTACCATCTGAGACTGCATCATCACTTGCTATCAGGTGAGATCGGTATCAAGGGCTAAGCCGGCCAACCCGTTTACTAGACTAGTTCACCAACGCTCCGCTTTCCGGTGCGAGGACCTCGCATTGGCAACATAACGGTAAAATCCGAACCGCTAGGGTGTTTCACAACCTCCCAGCGCACGTGTTTCCTGCCACGTATAACTTAGGTACCTTCAAGGCAAGAGTGAATAGGCATCTTCTAGGCAAGTGCGTTCCAACCTAGACCTCATCATTGCTTTGCACTAAGCATGATTGTCGTCAAGCGCAAGCCTATCTCACAATCAAAAAAAAAATTCAATAAGAAGACCAGAGCACATGTTAGGTACATCGTCCCACGGTAGGTATGATACGGTGTAAGTAATAATATCATACCGTGGGACGATGTAACATGCTCATGATGTGATGCTCATGATATAGGCACACGTGTAACGAGCCTTATACCACTTACCACTACAGCTCACAACTTTAAAATTAAAATAAACTTTAGCGAGTACTTTTGACCGCGGATCACTGGCACTAGTCGAACATTGTACCAATGTGTACTTGAGCTTTAAAGTTAATCTTTATTCCGCTATAATATTTCACGTGGGCAGCCGCTAACGCCCACGTTAGCTGTAAAAGATTCTAATAAGAAAAAGGTCAAACTAAAGCTTCCTACCCAGTTAGTACTTAATGAGGAACCTGCAAAGGAAACTGCAGTTATAGCACGTAACACCTATTAGGTTATTACCTTGCAAGGATTATAGTAAAGTAGATTTAAAGTAGATAATGGTTTGACGGCTTAATCTTTCTGTGTATACTTCATTAAAGTATGTTTTACTAGATAGATGATTCCCGCGACTTAATCCGTCATTAGCCTATATTCTTCCTCGGGATGCATCTGTATCACCAGAACTATCTCAGTATAAATTCCGTCAAAATCGGTTGAAAAGATGGGAAAGCGTAGTAGATAGACAAACAGACACACATTCGCATTTATAATATTAGTATGGATGTAAATGAGTTGAAGATGCGAAGGATTAGCCCACATAAATGACGTAACTTGCAAAAGAAAAGCGTACACCTCATAAAAGTTGAGAAAGTTCTTTCAGGCAACACTTTCTCACAACAAAATATGTTCCACGCGTACGTGTGCATTTAGTGTGAGGTCTTAACTCTTAGGTGCAGCGCACAGCGGCAGAAAAGAGGCGTAGATGGAGTCTTTCTTGATGTAATTCTATTCTATAACTTTTTCTTTTTATCCACTACAAGCTAGCCCTTGACTGCGATCTCACCTCGGTAAGTGGTGATGCAGTCTAAGATGGTAGCGGGCTAACCTGTTAGGGGCATGGCAGTTATATTAAACCCATACCCCTTCGGTTTCTACACGGCATCGTACCGGAACGCTAAATCGCTTGGCGGCACGTCTTTGCCGGTAGGGTGGCTAACTAACCTAACTAGCCACGGTCGAAGCCTCCCGCACCAGGCCAGACCAGGGATAATTTAGAAATTATAAATTTCCAAATTGACCCTGCCGGGGATCGAACCCAGGACCTCCGCGCGTTAAGGCAATAGCGCTACACACTGCGCCACGGAGGTCGTCACTTAACCTTAGGAGGAACTTGCCTTTACACAATAAGAAATCCATTAAAAGTATGCTGCTGAAAAAAAGCTTATTATACTGTTGAAGATTATGGAAATGATAAAATTTGATCCAGCGATGCTTAGGACAGCGGTTACTTATGTATGTACACATTGATGTAATTGTAAATTATTTTTTTCAAAAGAGCAACGACCACAAGGGGTAGATTTTCTCGGCGATTCAAAAGCACTTGTAAAAGTCTACTTGAGTAAAAAAAAAGATTTGAGTTTGGAGTTTGAGTTTGAAAATTTAAACCTATGTGTCAAAAGATTTGTCCGCTAAGTACCTACATTCTTAGACGGCATCATCATTTATCACCAAATGAAATCGCAATCAAGAAGGGCTAACTTGTAGTGGAATAAAAAGTTTTATTTGTAGGTAAGTAAGTATTTTTTACTTTGTCAAATCGCCAATTTCAATTTCAAATACCAATTTCAAAGATATGTCAAAGAGCTTAGGACATGATCAAGGGAGTCATCACAAAGAGCTAACTCCACTCTTTGTCTGTGAGCGCTGGCCGTTACCATTGCGTGTCGCTTTGTGTCTTAAAGACCTCAAAACTTAACGTGTAACTTAACTAAACGACAACTCGTTAAAACTTAACCAAACTCTTGTTACTTAACCAAACGACAACTCGTTTGGTGTTAGGTACTAACAAAGTTTTCGTCCTTACAGTTAATTACTACTAATTCTTCTGATAAACATCTTCTGCAGAATGAGATAAAAATCTTTGAGTTATAGTACCAGAGAGCGGTAATTAATTTCCTATGTTTATGTCCGAAAGTAATCCATACTAACATTATAACTGCAAAATATGTGTCTATCTGTCTGCTATGCTTTCGCGGCCCATCTTTTCAACCAATTTTTATGTAATTTTGTAAAGAGATAATATGTCGCATCCCGGGGAAGCACATAGGCTACTTATGCCCGGAAAATAAAGGAGTTCCTACGGGAAACAAGAAACTTAATACGACGCCGACGAAGTTGCGGGCAACATCTAGTTCTAAATAATTACCGTGAAAGTTTTGCTTTGTTTTACTAAAGTTAAGTGTGTTCTGTTACCTCATACTATGCAATATACATATTATATAGGCTCTTTACGAGCTATTAACACTTAGTGTATGAAGTCTGCTACTCTATTCTCTAACTCAATGGCACATTCAGGCTTATACAGGGCACTTCAGTAAGTACTTGAACAAGGGCGGCGAACACAAAGGGAGCATCAGATAAGATGCTCTCAGGGCAATTTACATTTGTACGCCTTGCCTTGAGATGTCATTTGTGAAAGGAAATCACTTTTACAGAAGTTCTAGATATTATAATTAAATTTTTGGAGGCCTGGGTTTAAGAAAAATGTTGCCAAAGCGCGACTGGCTGATCACACGTTCCGTTTCCAGTACACTTACTCTGAGTTTTTACTTTTTACATTGCAAATACGATTGATTGACGTGAGAGCTCACCTCACCAAGTGTAAGCGAACGTCAAAGTAAAATGAACCTTAACTGCATTGGTTTAGAGTTTATTACATCATTTCGTGTATTTATTCACAACCAGCGCTCCAAGCGCTGAATTTGTTACTTTGAAGCAAGAACTTTTTGGTCCATTTTACTTTGACGTTCGCTTACACTTGGCGAGGTGAGTTCTCACGTCGATCAATCGTATTTGCAATGTAAAAACTCAGAGTAAGCGTACTGACTAAGTAAGTTATCATTTGGACGGTGAATATTGATGTTTATTTGTAAATATTAATGTTATTATAGATTTTAAAGTGAAACTTCTTTAGAATCGTTGTGATTTGAAAATTCAATGAAACGAAAAAATTAAACGAAAAAGCGACACCAAAAAGAGACAAACGTAAATTAGATAAATAGACAGATTTAGAATATATAAATAGATATATTATTAAATAGGTAAATAGATTTAACCTACGAGAGATTGAGATAGAATACAACAAGTAATATTTTAATTATTATGGATAATACCTTAATACTTTCTTTAAGGTTTGTGGGTAATATGGTATGGTATTATGTCTTACGGAATCTTGCTGTGGGGTAAAGCGGCAGATATTCAAAAAATATTTGTATTACAAAAAAGGGCAATACGTGCAATTTACAATTTAAAACCACGTGAATCCCTTAGGGAGAAATTCAAAGAAATAGGTATTCTTACAGTAGCCTCACAATATATTTACAGTAATCTGATCTTCGTAAAACAGCACATTCAGAATTACAAAAGAATATGCGATCTGCACGATAGGCCAACTAGAAACCGCCATAGGCTCGTGACTCCATCGCTCCGCCTCACGAAAGTCCGAAGGTCGTTCGTGGGAATGAGCATTCTATTCTTTAACAAAATTCCACTGCCTATTATAAACTTGCCTTTACACAAGTTTAAGAAAACCATTAAAAAAATGCTCCTGAAAAAAGCTTACTATACTGTCGAAGATTATATAAATGATAAAAGCGCATGGATTTGACTCGCTCCAGCAATGCTCAGGACTGCTGTTACTTATGTATCTTTGGATTAATGCAATTGTAAATATACATTATTTTCTATAACAAAGTTCCACAACCTATTTTGGACTTGCCAATAAATAAATTTAAGAAATCCATTAAAAGTATGCTCCTGAAAAAAGCTTATTATACTGTTGAAGATTATGTAAATGATAGAGGAGCATGGATTTGATCGCTCCAGCAATGCTGGGGACAGCGGTTACTTATTATAAATTAGTGTTTGAATATTAGTATTAAATTCGATGCTTTGATACGGGTAGACTGGGTATGTCACGCTCTCTTTAAACATTTCTGTGGTGGTGTCGTGTGGTGCGGGTTGTTACGTTCCCTCAAATATGGTCGAGCGAAGCAATGGCTGGATCATGCGTCATGCTCGTGAACGGGTGCCACCGGCGGGAATGGGGCAACTTTCTGTCTGCCCGTCTTTGACATGAATTGAATAAACAAATTTAAGAAATCCATTAAAAGTATGCTCCTGAAAAAAGCTTATTATACTGTTGAAGATTATGTAAATGATAGAGGAGCATGGATTTGATCGCTCCAGCAATGCTGGGGACAGCGGTTACTTATGTACACATTGATATAGTAATTGTAAATGAATTATTTAAAAAGAGCAACCACCGAGTTTCTTGCTGGTTCTTCTCGGTAGGAATGGCATTCCGAACCAGTGGTAGATTCACTTGACGATTCAAAAGTACTTGTAAAAGTTTATTTGAATAAAAAATATTTGATTTGATTTGATTTGATTTAATAAAAATTAGTATTGAGCGAAAAAAAAGTTAAATGTACTTAAAGCACACCCGTTTTCTATTTAATGTAATAATAACTTGTTTTTTTAAATACAATTCGGATTATTTGCGATTTTTAAATATTAAAATTGTAAACCGTGCATCCACACCGCAGTTAACTTTTGTAGATCAACGTTTCCAGGTGTTACTCAGCAACATCAGACATCAAAAAGTTATTTATTGTTAATAATATGTTGCCGTGGAACCTACGTTGCCCAAAACAGTCAACATTCTCTAACAATTGATAACATTGTTAGAGAATGTTACCTCAACACGGCAACATAAAATAGCATCTATAAACGTGGCCGTTAACAACATAAAATAGCATCTGTATATCGGTATGGACGCGATGAGTAACAATCAACAAACAGTAACAAGTAGCCACAAAAGTTACAGATAGTTACCTAATGTTACCGTGTTGCACAGTGTTGCTTCACAAAAGTTACCTAACTGCGGTGTGGATGCACGGTATTAATTAAATCAAGAATATAATATGTATATAAGCTTTACAAGAATGCAATGTACCAAGAGAGGCCATTAAAGTTATAAAAAACATATATAGTAACAGTGTGAGCAAAATCAAACTAGAAAAAAAAGGGCAAAATATTAATATAAGCAGAGGAGTGAGACAGGGAGACCCACTCTCACCGATGATTTTTATAACAGTACTACAAAGCATTATGAAGAACTTAAACTGGTCTAAAAAAGGTATTAACATAAATGGTAGCTACCTAAGCAACCTTAGGTTTGCTGATGATATTGTTCTATTTGCCGAGTCAGCACCACAACTAGAAGCAATGATAAATGATTTACATTATGCCAGTACCAAGATAGGTTTAGAACTAAACACCATAAAAACAAAAGTTATGACAAACAAGTCCAAAGTATCTATTGCGGTAAATAACACAATACTGGAATACGTTAATGAATATATATACCTGGGAAAACAAATATCTTTAAAAAAATCTAGACATCATGATGAAATTGACCGGCGTGTGTCCATGACCTGGAATAAGTTTTGGTGCTACAAGGAATCATTAAAATCAAACCTTCCTATGAAATTGAAAAAGAAAATTCTTGACACCTGCATCTTGCCCTGTCTCACATATGGTTGCCAAACGTGGATCTTTAACAACTACACCAAAAACAAAATACAGACTTGCCAAAGAGCCATGGAGCGAAGTATCCTAAACATAAAACTCATAGACAAACATAAGAGCTCGTTTATAAGAAGGAAAACAAACGTTGTGGATGCTTTGAAACATAGCAAAAAATTAAAATGGGCATGGGCAGGTCATGTCGCACGTATGGACGCCGAGAAATGGGCCAAGAAAGTCACTGCATGGACAGGCCCCCCAGGCAGGAGAAAGAGAGGCAGACCACTGGCACGCTGGGTTGGTGAAATTGCAAGCTTGGCGGGAGAGAACTGGGTCCTCAAGGCTAAGGATAGGAAGAGGTGGAATGATATGGAGGAGGCCTTCACTCAAAGAGAGGTCCTTAATAACTAAATAAATAACTTAAGTACATACTTACTTGAAATTTAAATTATATTTATTAAAAATAAAAACTATCAAGTGTATAAACAGAAATCTTAAAAGACAGTGCATACAAAAACTTTACTATTAATTTCTCAGTTTAATAAGTGAACTGTGATGGACAGTGGATAACAAACTTGTGAACCTTTTTTTCTAAAAATTTGGAATGGACATCATTAGTTATTAAGGAAATAAAAAAGGCTATAATAATAATAATAATAATAATATGTGGAACGAAGCATCCACAACTTTTTTTACTTAGCGTATACACATAGTCTTAGCCCGTTACAACTATAAAATTCAAAGTCAAAGATTATGCTGAGCATATATAATTACATATATACTTCGCCAAGTATATGCTCTGAGTAATCAAAATGTATGTACATGTATGTATATACTTTATTGTACACCACGCATATACAAAAGCAACATGTTACAAACAAGAAAACAACAATAAGTAGGTACAATAAGGCGGTCTTATCGCTAAGCAGCGATCTCTTCCAGACAACCTTAACGCTAGGGAGAAAAGAGGATAAAGGGAGGTGGTGCAAAAATAATAATAAACTTAATTACTAATATCTAAATAAACTAATCAAAACCATAGGTATATAACATATTATGATAAACTTATATATATACAAAATAATATAGACATACATAAACTAAATATACACGATGATTAGGTGAGGGAAGCCATAGACTAGTGGCCCTGAGTGCGAATGAACTTCGGAAATATTTAGTCCAATGCGTAGGCACCTCAAGAATAAGCTTACCAGCCGACCGGAGGACCCTATCTGGTCTATCATGCCCGAGATATTTAAACTTATCCTTTAAATAACCAAGAGTCATGGGATTGAACAATACACAGTACAGAAGAGAAACAATATGCAGATTCCGGCGAAATCGAATTTCAAAATCAAAGTACGGTAGAACTCAGCTCAGACACTATTAAAGTAAGTTGTAGTTATAGTTTGTTACAGTTTTGAGACAAACGACTAATATCGTGACTTCACTTTAGAAAATCCGGAACATCTGATTTCGTAGCTGGCGAACTTGTCTCCAGTTTATAAAAGTTTTTGTCATCATTCCTGTAGGCGACGTGCCCGAGTTCGCGACGGATTCCATGTGTTGACAAAGGATAAAGGAATGCCAACACAGAGACACTCGTCAAACAAGGGTTCGCAAGCGTAAATACTGGTATTTATACCTATTAAAAAGTTCCTAACATTTAAGTACTTTCGACATTTTAATGTGATATTTGTGTAGCCTTTAAAATATAAGTAATTAGCTGATGCTCGCGACTTCGTCCGCGTGGTTTGAGGTTTATGGTTCCCGCGGGAACTCTTTAATTTTCCGGAATAAAAAGTAGCCTATGTGCTATTCCAGACTATAATCTATCTCTGTGCCAAATTTCAGCCAGATCCGTTCAGCCGTTTGCGCGTGATTGAGTTACAAACATCCATATATCCATCCATACATCCATCCAAACTTTCACATTTATAATATTGGTAAGATTTAGATTTAAAAAAAACTCACATTGCGCTTGCCGGGGATTAGATAATGCCCAAGACGGGAAATCTCGGGTTTGATCCCCGGCTCACTACTGCGTCGAAGGCTCGAAGCCTCAAGTATTTAAGCAATAACATGGAAGTACCTCGGGATATCGGCGAGTCTCGGCGGCCTCGCCCTCCGCACGGCGCCCAGCGGGAGTACACCCACCTGGAAAAGGGGTAAACATTCAATACACTGAAATCAAAATATGAAATTTATATCATGTAAGACAACTTGTGGTCAGCCGGGACTCTACCATCCGCTTATAAAACAGATTATACTGAGGAGATGTTGGTGTGGTTGAATGTTGGTCCAATTAAATCAACATCTTGAAGTTTTCTCACTGGCTTAGTCCTTTGTTGCATGTTCGCCTGGTAGAGATCGCATCATTTGAGATCCGTATATACCTTCACCGATCTGTTTAATAGATGAAATCTACTTTTTATTTTTATTTAATCTATATATATAAAAATGAAACCCGTTTTCCTTGGTCACGGCATCACGCGTGAATGGCTGGACCGATTTCACTAATTCTTTTTTTGTTGTATTTGTTATTATTAGGAGAAGGTTCTTACGGAAAAAAATATTAAGAAAATCTCTCAGAAATATTGAAAAATATACATTTAATTTTGCATACTAAGGCGGTACGAAGTTCGCCGGGTCAGCTAGTAATAGATAAATACGCCTAAAATAGGTTGCTTAACAAAATCCGGTCCAGGCTATTTTTAAATTAATTAATTTTAATTATTTTTTTTGGACAAGTTTATTGTAGCCAATGCTATACCATCGCGTTTGTTATTATAAAATTGGAATCACAGATCGGTGAGGGTTGTGGTATATCCGGATCTATACTAAAAGCGATAAGGCCGCCTATTGTACCATTGCATAGTTTTATTGTTATTGTTTACAAATATGTGTTTCTTAATTTGGTGTACAATAAAGAATAATTCATTCATCTCCAACCAACCACAACAAACATAACTGTAACACAGTTTTTAACTAACACAGCTGTTACCGTTCCTTAGTTAAAGGTTAAAGCTACCATTGTAGCATTTGTTTTAATAAATAAATCATTAAATTAAGTAAGTATTAAATTGTTTGGTCAGATTGGTTGGCCCGGGTCTGTTGGAAGGCTTCTGCCGTGGCTAGTTACCACCTTACTAACAAAGACGTGCCGCTAAGCGATTTAGCTTACGATGCTGTGTAGAAACCGTTAAGGGTTTGATGGGTTTAACATAAATGCCACCTAACAGGCTAGCCCGCTACCATCTTAGACTGCAGCATCACCAGGTGAGATCGCAGTAAAGGGTTAACCTGTAGAGGAATCAAAAATTAAAAAAAAACTAGTGATACGAGTGATTCCCGAGGAAATATTAATCATTTTTCAAATTAAATATGACGTCTTTTAGGATTCATTTGCTAATAAATGGTAAAATTTCCCAGTTGATAAAGTAAACACTTTTGAAAGTCAAGTACAAAGAGCTATTGAATACAAAGGGAACGCAAAAACTCGAGGAATTCGAGATAAAACATTGTACTTACCGAATGAATTATTCATTCATTACAAAAGTATCCTAATTATAAGGATGCCTTTGTGTAGGAGCTATTGTTGTAACCACTTTAAATATCGCAAAATAACGAAGTATTTTTAAACGATTTCAGATAAAGGGAGTTCTGTATTCCACCCCATGTGTGTGCTTTACCATACTGTAAGAGCTATATACATTCTTTCCTATCAGTCGTTCTACGGAGGTGTTTTAGAAGACTATACACCATGGATGATAAATTGTTTTACCATTGAAAATGGTTATCAGATGCAACTCGCCTGAGACGTATTTTTGGCCATAACTCCGAGGATTTTGGGAGGACCGAGATGGGAATAGTACCAAGAGCTGAGGAATTTATCTTATATGTATATTATTAATGGAGACATGTGTGAGCGTTTGAACTTTGAAAATCGGCTGGTAACTTTTTTTTAATTTTCAATAATGTAAAAAAGGTCGGGGTTTTTTGGGGGGTGTTTGTTTACTAAATTATAAATATTCCGGAAAAAACCCGACTGTGAAAAAAATGAAAAAAAGAGTCCTAGGGTATTAGTTTAGCTACAAAATGGCGAAAAACTTTTGAAAATCGGTTAATTGTGACCTGTAGGGTGGCCCCTTTAGATTTGGAATTGTTTAGAATAGGAAATTGGAATAGTTTAGTTTAGACGACCTCCATGGCGCAGTGTGTAGCGCTGTTGCCTTAACGTGCGGAGGTCCTGGGTTCGATCCCCGGCAGGGTCAATTTGGGAATTTATAATTTCTGAATTTTCCCTGGTCTGGCCTGGTGGGAGGCTTCGGCCGTGGCTAGTTACCACCCTACCGGCAAAGACGTGCCGCCAAGCGATTTAGCATTCCGGTACGATGCCGTGTAGAAACCGAAGGGGTATGGGTTTAATATAACTGCCATGCCCCTAACAGGTTAGCCCGCTACCATCTTAGACTGCATCATCACTTACCATCAGGTGAGATCGTAGTCAAGGGCTAGCTTGTAGTGGATAAAAAAAAAAGATTTGGAATTGTCAAAAATAGGGTTATTTCCGTATATAAAAAGTGATGTAACTTTATGATTATTGACCGATCGTCATGGTAATGGTGTTAAAAGATGCGGATGCAGGCGAGAAGTGCTTTTTCGTACATTTTTGTATTCATTCTCAATGCTCCGATTCTTGCGCGGACTGCGAAATCTGTGAATTTTTCTTTCTTTCTTTCACTGCGGGGTGACAGGGACGTGGCGGACGAAACTAGCAGCATTTTCAACAAAAAATTCTGTCACTCTATTGTCACATTTGTATGCAGTTTCCTACCTCTCTCAACCTACCGTACCTCTAGGTGCTACAAATGTTATGTAGCTGGGTCTGTCATTTGTATGGGCGTCGACCCTGTATTGGAGTTTTTAAGTATTTACGCTCTGGTTTTACTATCTAGGAAATTTTTTGTTTACGATTTCCTCAGCAATCAATCAACCAATTTCGATGTGATTTTTATATCAGCTATATTTAGAGGTTTTAGAATTATTAATTATATTTTTAAAAAATACATTCACAACTTCACCGGTTTTGTATGGACAAAACTGCATCGAACGAAATAAGTTTGTTTACAAGGCAAAATAAAACAAGACGTAATAGTATCTAAAATATATCTGTTATTTTTAGCTTGGGTAAAAATACTTAGAAATTTAGTGAAAATGAATACTATAAAATGTCCCGCAATAAAGCTAACACGGTAGATATCTAAATTTCACGATCACTGCTTCTAAAGTTCTATATATTACACTAGTAAATACTCCAAATTGTCCAATGAACCATAAATCAGTTCAATTCACGGAGCCTTGGGGACCGTGGTGCTAATTTCAAATTAGTTTGCTTTAGAACTTAGCGATAGAAGTTAACTCAATGTCGAGCCTCCAAAGTCCGTGTTGGATTTGTATAGAGCTTTTGTGCTGACTTCGTCTGGCCGACTCTTAAGTTATTCCTGCCAATAAAGTCACGCTATAATTTAGACCTAATCATAGATTTGTATAGCCATAATTGCCGTCAAGTGCAAGCCTATCCTGGAGGGTTACGACCTCCGTGGCGCAGTGTGTAGCGCTGTTGCCTTAACGTGCGGAGGTCCTGGGTTCGATCCCCGACAAGGTCAATTTGGGAATTTATAATTTCTGAATTCTCCCTGGTCTGGCCTGGTGGGAGGCTTCGGCCGTGGCTAGTTACCACCCTACCGGCAAAGACGTGCCGCCAAGCGATTTAGCGTTCCGGTAGAAACCGAAGGGGTATGGGTTTAATATAATTTAACTGACATGCCCCTAACAGGTTAGCCCGCTACCACTTGGACTGCATCATCACTTACCATCAGGTGAGATAGCAAGGGCTAGCTTGTAGTGGATAAAAAAAAAACTGTAAAGCCATCGAAATATTGCAACGTGGTACTTAGGAACCAATTCACGTGCAGCGCAAGATTGTCAGGGCAAGTCTCAATTGACTTTAAAATGCATTACGTGTCGTCCGCCGCGGTAACTTGGAACATTTTAAAGGATGCATTTTTCTCAATAGCGACAAAATGGTAGAAAGTTCCCTGATATTAAACAGGGGATTAGTTGTGAATTGCTCAAACTCAAATGTTTTTTTATTCAAAATATAAACTTTGACAAGTGTTTTTGAATCGTCGAATAAATCTACCACTTGTTCGGAATGCCGTTCTTACCGAGAAGAATAAGCAAGAAACTTTGTGGTTGCTCTTTAGAAAAAAATTCGGTGGTTGTTCTTTTACAAAAAAGTAATTTACACTTACATCAATGTGTAAATATTAAAGGCAATCCTAATAAGTATTGCTTATTTATTTATTTCACAATTCACATATTAGGACATACTGTGTCTCTTTTGATACGTCTCCTTTAGAAAATAGATTCTTAAAGAATTGGAAACTTAAAAGTTGTACTTTATCACTAAAAACTTCAGCAACAAATGTTCTTTTACTATGTTTTAAAGTTTGTGTATCGGCACATCTACAAAAATACATAAAACTTTCCTGTGTTATTACAAAATCTTCTCAAAATGTTCACAATCCAGACTTGACCAGCGTGGTGGACTATGGCGAACCCTTTTCATTCTGACAGGAGACTCATGATGATGATGAATCAATCATAAAATGTCTGTATTTATTTTATTAAACTGAAAAGAAAGAGCAGCAATTCAAAAACATTAAAGTATAAAAAACAAAGTTTAAAAAAATATAGCCTTAAAACATTCATTTATATTCAAAGCTCACTAAAAGTTAGTGTCAGCAACTGACAAATTGAACTCAACCCAATCAAGTTTGTTTAGAAATTCTGCCGCGGGTAAAAAGGATTTTCTAAAGCTGAAAAATTATTAAAATTCTACGCATTTCAAACAAGTTTGACATACTCGATTGGCAAGCGAGTTTTTCCGTGAAATATTATTTACTAGACGATGCCCGTGACTTCGCCCTGGTGGATTTTAGGTTTTTTGATTCCCGCGGGAAATCTTTAATTTTCCGGGATAAAAAGTGGCTGCTGCTTATTTTATTGGAATGAGAATGGCTGACTTTAGAAACCTTTGAGCAAATTATGCAAATTATTACACTATTGTAAAAAACGATATGCGTCTATGGAGTATTGCATTTTTTTGTCGATGGTTGCCTGTCAATAATGATGACACTTCATAGGCGAGCTTATGTCCACAGACATAATAAAGAAAAGCAGACTTAACATAAATTTCAAACCCACATAGACAAGTGTATGGGAATCTGTGTCCTTTTCCCTCAAAGCAAAAATGTCTATGTTCCTATCTTTTTTTTAAGTTGTGTTTTACGTTATATATAGTTTATAACTTTGTCTTTTAATTTCAGGTTTCCAAAGGATGAATAAGGACCTGAGAAACCTATGTATGAAAAATATTATTAGAAAAATGACATTCCGAATCAGTTGTAGATTCACTTGGTGATTCTAAAGCATGATTTGTAAAGTTTATTTGAATAAAAACATGCGCGTTTAACCTGTAGTAATTTTTTTATTTAACCTTCTAACCTAATTTTTGGAATAACGATTCAATTTTACAACATTTATTTGGCTTATATATATATGATAGCTGTTGGTATTGTTCGCTAAATAATATCCCCATCTGCGCGTCGACGCAGAGCGAGAACGACGCGAGAACCACTGGCCAGACATCTTGACTATGGTCTCGCACGTGGTGGTGATTACCATTGCGGAACCAGGCCCAGAACAGACATCTAGCATAAGCATCTATCCTATCGAGGCAGGCCTTAGCCAACTACAAATCGGTTAAATGGTAGGAGCGGATGCTGAGAAAATATTTTTGAAAATTTCATCCCATCCAACAGGAATTTGAAATGTGTATGAAAAATAAATTTAACGTAATTGAAGTCGCGGGCAAAAGCTAGATGAAATTACAATTTTCAATTTCGTTACTACATTGAAGTTGGGATCGCTTGTGATGAAAAAATCATAAAAAGTACCTATAATTATTTTTCAAACCTTTACAAATTAAAGCTTCCAAATGATAGGTAACGTTTAGGTCGTTTGCACACGACTTAACCCTACATTTTATACATTATATTGTTTTATGCAGCACATTGATGTAGAATTTTTTTAGTACTCATTCTATTTCAATGATGCAGCAACAAGGTGCGGCCCTGAGTTTTGTCTATGTGTGCGTAATGTTTCCATGTGTTGAAATTGCCACGCGCTATTTTTTTCATTATAATGAATCTGCTTCCCTTTTTATATCTGTGCTTATGTCAAAAGTAAAATAAATGGTTGGACCAGGTATGTATAGATACGTAGTGAATAAAGGAGGAACACAGACCAGGATTACTACTCGGTGAGTAGGAAAATAAAGTACAAAACGTAGCGGCGCGGCGCGCGGCTGCGGGCGACTGATAAATTAATCCCTCCACTGAGTTTGACGAGCGACCGGCCACTGTGAATTACCTCTGAAGGCGAATTACCGCCTTGAGTGAAATACCCACTACAATTTACTTCGGGCTGCATTTTCCCCTACAATTTTCTTCCATAGTTACTAACACAATCATTACCATACTAACACCGCATAAATCAGTATTATTGCAATATTGTTGACGTTCGTGTTTTAGAATCATAATCCTTATTTTACGGTAGTCAAGGTTCGTGACGTGAAATAATACAGATTTTAGCGATTGTAGTAATCCTCCTGAGTGAGGGTTACTACAACCACTACAAAACTTACGGGCTGAATTTTTTTACGTCAATTATTTACTTCAATAGTCGCTTACGCAATCATCCAGCCATCTACAACCTATTTTAAACTTGCAAGTATGCTCCTGAAAGAAGCTTATTATACTGTTGAAGATTATGTAAATAATAAAAGAGCATGGATTTTCTCGCTCCAGCAATGTTTAGTACTGCGGTTACATAATAATATTATTATGTACGTAACTTATGTAATGTATGACCGACCACGTTTCTGAGTTCCGCCGTAAGCTCAAGTGGCTTCCGATGCGCCTTCGCAGGAATACTCACATTCTTCACTGCATTCAATTCAATCCCATCACACCTCACTACTTAAAAGATCGATTTAAGTATATATGTAATTTACACTCTCTTTCCCTTCGTTCTCACTCACTCAACTTCCTTCTATCAAAATTCTTTTACCGTAACTGCTATACGGCTTTGGAACGTTCTCTCTTTGGATATTAAGCTATCTCAATCTCTTCCTATCTTCAAAACTAAATTGAAATAACATAATGTATCATTATAATTTATTTATTCGTTTGTTGTCTATTACGTATTACTTCTATACTGTGTATTTACCCTATACATTTTTCCATTGTTTTTATGTACTTATATAATATTAATTTATTAATATTATGTCTCAGTACACCTCTCCCGCTTTCTCTTAAAGTTTCCTCTGCACTAAGGTCGCCTGGAAGAGATCTCTGTTTAAGGCCGCCTGATGTGCCGTATCCATCAATACTATTGTTTTTGTCTTTTCATTTCTTTGTGTACAATAATAGTAGTATATTTTACTTTTACTTTACCTAGTACCTACACTATGTTGTAGTTGTAAATTTATTTTAAAAAAAAAAGCAACCATCGAGTTTCTTTCTGGTTCTTCTCGACATTCATTCCGAATCAGTGGTAGATTCTCTCGATGATTCAAAAGCACTTTTCAAAGTTTATTTCAATAAAAATCATGAGTTATATTTTGTCATGAAAAAAGCCTATAAAATTCTCAGTAGTAATGTCTCTGAGTGCAGTGTTAAGTTTAAGTTTGAGTACGTGACCCCCTATGATATTATAAAAACATTCAAATCTTTACAATGCAAAAAAACGGAAGATCTATGGGGGATATCGGTGAAAATTATCTACAATGTTATTGATGTTATTGCGCCATATCTTGCTCAAATTTTTAATGAGTCTGTGGATTTAGGATCTTTTCCTGACCTCATGAAATGTAGTAAATTGATTCCTCTTTTTAAATCAGGTAGCAAAAGTGATCCAAATAATTACAGACCAATTTCAATTTTGCCAACCCTAAGCAAGATATTTGAAAAAATGATGCTCAACCAACTACTCCGACATTTTAATTTAAATAAATTACTTCACTCCGAGCAGTATGGTTTTACGAAAGGTCGATCAACAGTAGATGCGGGCGCATCGCTGTTAAAACATATATTTGATGCTTGGGAGAACTCACAGAATGCTATTGGTATTTTTTGTGATTTGTCTAAGGCATTCGACTGTGTTGAGCACGTGACACTGTTGACCAAATTAAGCCACTATGGAATCAAAGACACTGCACTTAGCCTCATTGCATCATATCTTAGTGACCGTATTCAGACGGTATGTGTAAACAATGTGAAATCATCCGGATCAGCCTCGTTAATGGGTGTCCCTCAAGGCTCTATTCTGGGTCCCTTCATGTTCTTGGTATATATAAATGATTTACCATATTTTGTCCAGGATACTTGCGATATTGTGCTATTTGCTGATGATACGTCTTTAATTTTTAAAGTTGATAGAAATAAGGATGATTTTGACGACGTAAATAGTGCCATTTCTCAGGTCACTCACTGGTTTACTGTAAATAACTTACTTTTAAATGCAAAAAAAACCAAGTGTGTTGAGTTCGCACTGCCCAATACCAAGAATACACGTAACATTAATCTAGTGGTTAATAATGATATGTTAAAAATAGAAGAGGCCACCGTGTTCTTGGGTGTGACCTTAGATGCTAAGCTTCAATGGGGCACCCATATATCAAATCTAGCTGGTAAACTCAGTTCTGCTGCTTACGCTGTCAGAAAGATTCGGCAGTTAACAGACGTTGAAACTGCTAAGATTGTATATTTTGCTTATTTTCATAGTATTATGTCTTACGGAATCTTACTGTGGGGTAAAGCGGCAGATATTCAAAAAATATTTGTATTACAAAAAAGGGCAATACGTGCAATTTACAATTTAAAACCACGTGAATCCCTTAGGGAGAAATTCAAAGAAATAGGTATTCTTACAGTAGCCTCACAATATATTTACAGTAATCTGATCTTCGTAAAACAGCACATTCAGAATTACAAAAGAATATGCGATCTGCACGATAGGCCAACTAGAAACCGCCATAGGCTCGTGACTCCATCGCTCCGCCTCACGAAAGTCCGAAGGTCGTTCGTGGGAATGAGCATTCTATTCTTTAACAAAATTCCACTGCCTATTATAAACTTGCCTTTACACAAGTTTAAGAAAACCATTAAAAAAATGCTCCTGAAAAAAGCTTACTATACTGTCGAAGATTATATAAATGATAAAAGCGCATGGATTTGACTCGCTCCAGCAATGCTCAGGACTGCTGTTACTTATGTAACTTTGGATTAATGCAAATGTAAATATACATTATTTTCTATAACAAAGTTCCACAACCTATTTTGGACTTGCCAATAAATAAATTTAAGAAATCCATTAAAAGTATGCTCGTGAAAAAAGCTTATTATACTGTTGAAGATTATGTAAATGATAGAGGAGCATGGATTTGATCGCTCCAGCAATGCTGGGGACAGCGGTTACTTATTATAAATTAGTGTTTGAATATTAGTATTCAATTCGATGCTTTGATACGGGTAGACTGGGTATGTCACGCTCTCTTTAAACATTTCTGTGGTGGTGTCGTGTGGTGCGGGTTGTTACGTTCCCTCAAATATGGTCGAGCGAAGCAATGGCTGGATCATGCGTCATGCTCGTGAACGGGTGCCACCGGCGGGAATGGGGCTACTTTCTGTCTGCCCGTCTTTGACATGAATTGAATAAACAAATTTAAGAAATCCATTAAAAGTATGCTCCTAAAAAAAAGCTTATTATACTGTTGAAGATTATGTATTGATTATGTAAATGATAGAGGAGCATGGATTTGATCGCTCCAGCAATGCTGGGGACAGCGGTTACTTGTGTACACATTGATATAGTAATTGTAAATGAATTATTTAAAAAGAGCAACCACCGAGTTTCTTGCTGGTTCTTCTCGGTAGGAATGGCATTCCGAACCAGTGGTAGATTCACTTGACGATTCAAAAGTACTTGTAAAAGTTTATTTGAATAAAAAATATTAGATTTAGATTTATTAGATTAGACATGTATCCATCCATATCCATACTAAATGGGAAAGTGTTTCTGTCTGTCTGCCTATCTGCTACGATTTCACGGCCCCCCCCGTCAACTGATTTGACGAAATTTGGTACAGGGATAGCTTGTAGACATCTCTCTCTTCGGTCGTTCTTTCATTGCTGAAGATCGTGGTCCTGGCTAGATTGTACCCTCGAACGGATCATTGTAGACATAGGCTACTTTTTATCCCGGAAAATTAAAGAATTCCCGGGGGAATAAAAAACCCAAATCCACGCCCACGGTGTAAACATCATCTACTTAGTTATTATTATGATCAAGTTTCTACTAACTTTACGTGTACTAATCTATGATACGGGTATAACATATTAGTACGCTTGGGAAATCAAAATTAATTTCAGTCTGATAAGCGAGGGTCAAAATTATCAGCCGTTGGCAACGTTTGATAATACCACAGCGTAACAAGTAAGTAGATAATAGTTAAGTATAAATACAGTGGGTCGACGCTCATACAAATAACAGACCCGCCTACCATAAAGGTTTAACCTCACTACAATGGCACGCGGTGCGGCACGTACCTAGCGGCAAATATACGACTACCTGAAAAAAGGAGTATGTATATTGTTGTCAGGGTTCATGTATGTATGTATGTGAGTTTGTATATTCCACCATAACTTCTATACGCCTGAACCGATTTAGATAAATGAGGTATCGTTAGAATCCCTAGCTTATTCCGGGGGACATAGGATAGTAAAATTTAAAAAAAATTGATGGGGTGACCATGGTCCCGCATTAAAGACTAAAGATGAAAAAAATATTCGAGAATAAGATTAAATATATAATCATCATCTAGAAAATGATGAGTAGATTCCAAAAATATGTAATACTATAGTTCAATATCCAGTGATTCACAAAAATATCATTTAACTTTTTAGTTCGATTTTAACAGTTGACCGACTGGTAGGAAATAACGTATCTCTTTAGACTGTGGTAAATGGTAATACAGACATATTCCCTTGCAATAGTAGATAACATATTATGAGAGACTAATGCGTGGAAGGAGAGAGCTACATAACATTGTTCTGCGAAACTTTGGTATTATGAGGCTTTCGTAACAAGTGACATAACGTTTGGTAACGTATTGCCAAAGTATTTAAGTTCCCAGTGGATATCCAGCTAGATGATGCCCGCGATTTCGTCCGCGTGGATTATGTTTTTTTGACTCCCTCTGGAACTTCTTTATTTTCCGGAATAAAATCCTATGTCCTTCCCCGAGATGCATACCAAATGCATGATCTCTATACCAAATTTCATCAAATTAGGTTGTAAACATGGGTCGTGAAAACGTAATATACAGACACTTTTGCATCCATAGGTACTAATACTAGTGGTTCGCCCCGAACTGAGACCTCGCGGTATCCATAAGATAGTTTTAACAGTTAGAGCAGTTAGCACCATCTCCACGTAAGATGGTGCTAACTGCTAACGTCTATTATTAATTGTAAGCACAAACGAATAAACTTTTACAGAGCGCCATCTATTGACATCATTGTGAAGTTCTGTTAAAAATACCTACTGAAGCTCAAAAAAATCAAATAATTTCGTTTCCTTTAATATTTTTCTAATTTTAGTATTTGTTGTTTCAGTACAGGATATAATTCAAATAATTGATCAAGTTTCAGGCTCAGCCTTTCAGAAAAAAGAGAGCTTTGAGGTCAACTTTGGACGTTAGAAAATCTCCACTTTGAAAGCCCCCCCATTTCGTCAATTTTACGGGAAAAATTAAAAAAAATATATTTTTGGACTCTATTCCTAATTATCTTTAAAATGATATACCGCAACCCTATGTAACGCTATAAAAAATATTTTACTTCGCATTCGCTTCTATGAGAGCCCCCCTGAAATAAAGATTTTTATAACTTTTTAAGCCATATTCGGCTGGAGGCCATCGGTCTACATATTATATTTAAATTTGAAGTAGTTTATAATACATATTAGTATGGAAGTATAGATTGGATTCTAGCGCAGATTTTTTTGTACCCGATGATGATGGATTGATGTATAATCTGTAAGGGCCACAAAAAGTAATTCAATCTTGTAGTAACAGAGCAACCGATCGACGAGCATTTTTGCATAATATGGGCGTGAGGGTGACAGGCTGCTTTTTATCACATGAGCTTTTTATCCCGGAAAATTGGAGAGATCCCCGGGGATTTTTGAAGTGAAAAGTTCTTTAGCCGCGTTGAGAAGTTTTTGGTAGTGGGTAAACTTGTGGATTCGCGTGACCGTCGCGGACATGCTCGCGTTGTTACGAAGACATAAATAGGTCTTATATATTATAAATATGCTACATTCGTAATTAAACTTTAATGCCTTAGTTTTAAGATTTATATTTATTTATTTTTTTATTTAAAAAAAGCTTTTCCAATTTGCTGTTTATTTTGCGCCACATTAATTACTATTCTATTTGGATTTTAATAAGTTTTCCAAATGTTTTAATATGTTCTATAATGTATGTTAAAATTAGTTCTTTTGTTTGGTTTTATTCATACTATAATATTATAAATGCGAAAGTTTGGATGGATGGATGTTTGTTATTTAATCACGCCAGAACAGCAGAACGAATATGGATGAAATTTTGCACAGAGATAGATTATAGTTTTGGAATAACACATAGGCTACTTTTACTTTTTTTTTTAAATTCATTATACGCTTACGCTTGACCACAATCACACCTGATGGGAAGTGATGATGCGGCCTAAGATGGGACGCGCTTGCCTAGAAGATGCCTATTCCCGAAAAATTAAAGATTTCCCGTGGAAACCAAAAAACCTCAATCCAGTACTATTAAATTTTATCAAAATATCGGTTAAAAAGGTGGGCCGTTAAAGCTTAGCAGACAGACAGGCACACTTTCGCATTTATAATATTAGTATGGAATATGGATTATATTATCTTGATGCAAAATCTAATGTTCCTAATTCAGTACGTACTTCACATAGGACAACTTGTGTCACTTATGATACATCAAGACTCTACCACTGGTTCGGAAAGTCGATTCTACTGAGAAGAGCCGGCAAGAAACTCAGCAGTTGCTCTTTTCTCAAAAAAGAAAGAGGTTACAATATGTAAGCAATACAATACATAAACAACGTTACAAGTATTACACTGACTTGTGGGTCACTGGATGCGATGCCGGTTGCTTCCATGCAACTTTGTCGTTAGTAAAATCGTCAATAGTATAATAACCACGACTTAACTAATGCTGTTTGACACAGTCTTTAAATTTATATTCATTGATGTTATATAATGTGAATATTTTTCTTCTTTTATCATTTACAATCCCTGTTTTCATCAGATTATCACCTCCATTGTGTTTACGCCCTTTACCTAAGTGACCTTGTCACTCGACCGCTTTCAAGGCCTCGAGACCTCAAGTTAATATCGGCGCTATTTCGGGAAAGTTCGCGCCAACTTTGTCACCGAATCGCCGTTTTGCCAATAAATAATAAAATCTTCCACTTGGATGTTATTTTAAAACTAGATCATCCACGCCGGCTTCGCTCGGGTGAGAATAACTGAAAATTATTTTTTTGAGGAGTTTACGTAGAAGAGGAAAAATTTTGTGTTATTGTGTAACAAAACTCAATATACTCAATACTCAATTTATTTATTACATATAGGACACACAGGTGTCTCTTATGATACGTCATGTTTTGACTCTACCACTGGTTCGGAAAGTAGCAGGTTCTACTGAGAAAAGCTGGCAACCATTATCCAAGTATATTGTGTGTGTTTAGAGTTAAGACCCACCAGCAATCACTTATCATTTCCTAATTATATGGTTATTAATGTCTCTCATACTATACTTCAGGGGCTTACTACTATTGCATAAAGCAGTATTATTTTTATGTAATACTAGCAGATGTCCGCGACTTCGTCCGCGTGAAATAAGTTTTTTAAATGCCAACGGGAACTCCCTAATTTTTCGGGTAGCCTATGACACTCACAAATAATGTGGCTTTCTATTGGTACCAGAATTTTCAAAATCGGTTCTGTAGATCCAGAGATTACTCCCTGCAACGTCACAAACTCACAGTCACAAATTTTACCTCTTTATAATAGGAGTAGTCAAGTAGGATATATCCGTTTAAATTCTCCAAAATACTCCAAAAAGTTCCAAAAAAGATGTCCATTCGTTTTAGGGCCCTAAAATACCACCGATCTTGTCAAAATTCACTGAGGTAGCTTGTATCCTGGATAGTAATAGATAATTTTATCCTGGGAAATCTGGGAGCTTACGCTTTTTCACTAGCCGGCACGGCACCGACATATCGTCGCTGATATGATTATGTGTGTCCTGTATGTCGGAGCCGGTATATCGTGTCGGCCAATGAAAAACAGCCTTACAGTAAATGTTTGCACAAGTGTTGTGAGAGTCGTAAGAGCTATCAGAGAGTTGTTTTAGGATTCCATCAAATCACATAAATTAACATTGACTTTACCGTGAACTCATGTTGACCGCTGGGATTCTGTGCTAGGTTTTAATGATATTAAAGTCCTAGTTTACCTAGCTAGGGTTTGGAACGCCCTTACGGCGACCATGTTTCCTGTCCTGAAGCGCGCTCCTACCTAGACCTCATCATTGCTTTTCATAAGCATGATTGTCGTCAAGAGCAAGCCTTATTTTGGTAATAAAAAAATATAATTATTTTGTGTAAAAAAACTGTGTTAGATTTTTGTCATGGGGGTGACATAGTCAGAATTGACAAGACCCCTGGAAAAAAATTGAGAATTTAAAAAAAATAGATTTTTGTCGGTTCTTCTCAGTATAAGTCCTGACTCTTGACATAAATATAATATATCATAAGTGAACAAATTCTCATACAGCTTATCTTATCTTACTAATACTAATATGGATGGATGGATGTATGGATGTTTGTGACTCAATCACGCCCCAACGGCTGAACGGATCTGGATGAAATTTGGCACAAAGATAGATTATAGTCTGGAATAGCACATAGGCTACTTTTTATCCCGGAAAATTAAAGAGTTCCCGCGGGAACCGAAAAACCTCAATCCACGCTTACGAAGTCGTGGGCATTAGATAGTATAATATTATAAATTTGAAAATTTGGATGGATGGATGTATGGATGTTTGTTACTCAATCACGCACCAACGGCTGAACGGATCTGGCTAAAATTTGGCACAAAGATAGATTATAGTCTGGAATAGCACATAGGCTATCCCGGAAAATTAAAGAGTTCTCGCGAAAACCAAAAAACCTCAAACCACGCAGTCGAAGTCGCGGGCATTTGCTAGTGAAATATATATTTTACTGGCTGATGCCAGCACGGATTGAGGTTTTTCGGTTCCCGCGGGAAGTGTTTTTTTCCGAGATAAAAAGTACCTGTGTTATTCTGTATTCATGACTATAATATAATATCTCTATGCCAAATTTCATCCAGATCCGTTCAGCCGCTCTGGCGTGATTGAGTAACAAACATCCATCCAAACTTTCGCCTTTTGAATATTAGTCTGATGAGATAAGTAGGTATCTATAGACTTCGTAGTCATAAATCATAATATAACGGCGTAGTGATCGTACATTGCCGTTATTACCCTGAGCCCCGTACACAGTCACGTAGAGAGGGGAAAATAGACGACCTCCGTGGCGCAGTGTTCAGCGCTGTTGTCTTAACGTGCGGAGGTCCCGGGTTCGATCCTCGGCAGGGTCAGTTTGGGAATTTATAATTTCTGAATTTTCTCTGGTCTGGCCTAGTGGGAGGCTTCGGCCGTGGCTAGTTACCACCCTACCGGCAAAGACGTGCCGCCAAGCGATTTTGCGTTCCGGTACGATGCCGATACGATAGGGGTATGGGTTTAATTAACTGCCATGCCCCTAACAGGTTAGCCCGCTACCATCTTAGACTGCATCATCACTTACCATCATGTGAGATCGCAGTCAAGGGCTAACTTGTAGTGGATAAAAAAAAACAGGAAATCGAGACATCTACCAAGCTCTGCCTTACAATTATCATTGGATCCTAGGTATTTCCTTGACAGAAATTAATTAGGCAGTTGTCTCAATTTTTCCTTCTTCCACTACAAGTAAGCCTTTGACTGCGATCTCAATAATTAATGGTAAGTGATGAATGCGGTCTAAGATGGTCGTAGGCTAACCTGTTAGGGATACGGAAGTTATATTAAACCCGTACCCCTAATCGGTTTCTACACGACATCGTACCGGAACGCTAAATCGCTTCTCCATACATCTTTGCCGGTAAATAAATAAATAAACAAATAAATAATCATTATTGGTAGGTTGGTAACTAGCCACGGTCGAAGCCTCCCACCAGACCAGACCAGAGACAATTCAGAAATTATAAATTCCCAAATTGACCCTACAGGGAATCGTACCCAGGGCCTTCCCCTATAATATGGCCACAGGGCTTATCACTGCGCCAGGGAGGTCGACAAAACGTACGTACGTATAGAAAGACGTATAATGGTCCGGTAAACTTTTCTGACCCGCTCCCGGCCAATGGAACTAATTTGTATGCCTGCTAAGTTTTTGTATTTATTTTATTTTAACTAGCTGAGGCCCGCGACTTCATCCACGTGGATCGAGGTTTTGTGGTTACTAGACTATACTCTACCTCTGTGCCAAATCTTATCCAGATCCGTTAAGCCGTTGGGGCGTGATTGAGTAACAAACATCCATACATCCATCCAAACTTTCGTATTTATAATATTAGTAAGAATTGTTTAGTCTATAAGTTTTTATTATATCTTGTAATCTATTAAAATAAGTATATATATATGCTTTAAAAAAAATTAGTAAGAATTAGTAAGAAGTAAGATATAGATACTATAAGCGACACTGACACCGAGTTAAATAACTTTTAACGGATAGTCCGATAAAGTTAACAGACTCGGTGTCAGCAAATGTTTATATTCCCAGTGTTAATGGATTGATGAAAATCCTAAAACTTTTAGGCCGTTTCCGAGAGTACTGTGTTAAACGTACAGTAGCAATGTTTGAAAAGTTCTTTAATTGAACATGTGTGAGGCATACGATTATAAGGGTTGTAGAAGACTACTGGAGGGTCTAAACAAAGAATTTCAATTAGCATCAACTCTAAATAATTCTAACTTTGTGTTCGAGAATTTATTAGTGGGTAGGAATATTAAAGTTGGTTTCATAATTGTTTTCAATACGACTTATTACGAGTTCTTTTGGATCGACGATTGAATCTTCTATTGGTTTGGAATGTCATTCCTGGCGAGAAGAGCCAGCAAAGAAACTTGGCGGTTGATGTTTTGTAATTTTTTTTAATTACTTACCAGATGTCATAATTATTCAAATATTATTAGATAAGTAACCGCAGTCCATTGCCAGAGCGAGTCAAATCCACGCCTTTTTTTTAAATTTCACATTCGCTCAAAAAAGGGACATTAAAATTAATATTCTTTTAAAATTAAATTTAAAAAAAATTCTTTGAAAAAAATTCAAAGAATTGAATTCATAGGCCTATGTGTTATTCCAGCCTACAATCTATGTCTGTACCAAATTTCATCCAGATCCGTTCAGCCCTTCGGTGTGATTGGATGACAAATATCCGTCCATCCAAACTTTCGCATTTATAATATTAGTATAGATTTGCACAGTAATTTTTTTCTCGCAAAAAACTTTTACTTGTAACAAAAGTAAGCGTGGGCGGCCGCGGTCAGCCCAGAGAGGGATAATTAGTGAACAAAATGGCGACACGACGTTTGATGTCGGCCTTCGCTAGCCGGGGGTAGTTCCGTTAAATCAGCCCTTGTTTACTTCCCGAAGGCCGATCGGAACTGTCACCCTAAATTGCCGTGTAAACAGACATTTTATTGGAGTAGCAGATATATTAGTAACCTTAAGTTACGAATGACGACCTCCCTGGCGCATTGTTGAGCGCTGTTGGCTTAACATGGGAGGTCTGGTGTTCAACTCCCGGCAGGGTTATTTTGGGAATTTATAATTTCTTAATTTTATTTGGTCTGGTTTAGTGGGAGGCTTCGGTCGGAGTTGCAACTCTACCGGCAAAGACGTACCCGCCCAGCGATTTAGCGCTCCGATACGATGCCGTGTAGAAACCGACTAATATAACTGCCATAATATAGCTACCATCTTAGACTGCATCATCACTTACCATCAGGTGAGATCGCAGTCAAGGGTTAACTTGTATTGGATTAAAAATTTAAAAAAAACCGTCTGCTCTGGCACAAAGCGTATGCGACATAGGTATTATGATCCCCGGGTTGTTTTAAAAATGCTACCTAAATCTCTACATAATGCTGGAAAGCAAATAATACAGTTTTTAGGGTTCCATAGTCATAGGTTCGTTATAGTTTTAGCTTAAAGTAGGTTTTAGTGAATAATATGGTTTAAAAGCTCGAAAATAATATTTCAATTTAGATTTTAATAGTATTTTCGAGTTTTTGAAACCCATAACGCCCAGCTTAAGGCCCTGTGTAGCGTAAAAGGGGGTTTTTCAAAGCAGTGTATCCATTAAACGGTGACATAATGTATGCTTGTAAAAATAATTTGCTGTTTTCAAGACCTTTAAGCAGCCATTGACGCATCTCAAAACACAATTTAAAAAAATCTCTGCATTCAAATTTATTTTAAACATACCTCTTAATTAACCTTTTAAAGCAATTTTTCTCCTTATTGAAACCAATATTTAGCTCTAGAAATATAAGATAAAATTCATATTTCTAAATCAAACACATTGGCGGATTCATTTGTATTGAAAAGTAAATATTATTATTTTTACAAATTATTTCATGCATTTTTTGCGACATGCGCTTGCTCGATTTCACTCCCCCGCGCCTGTGATTTTGATCCGTGAGCTCACAGCGCCTTAACAATACGATCAAGTATTCCAATAAAGCAACAACTTATGCCTTCAAACGATTAGCAATTAGTTCCACCGTCCACGAAACGCATACTTAAACCGAGGTTAAACCCCATTTGTGGGCTAAAAAGTCTGGTATAATCCTTGTAAAGTCAAATAACCGGCGGCTGATAATATCTACAAGCGGTGCTCGGGTTACAAATTACAATCTGGGGCCTTACTGCCATCGCCTATAGCAATACTTAAGCAATATTACTCAAAATGACAGTTTGATGTCACGCACCTTGACGTTCCTAAAATAGGGATTATAATTCTAAAACACGAAAGTCAACAATAATGAAACAGTATGGCTTTAAGCGTTGGCAGAATGGCCGCTGAATGGTTGAAGGAAATATTATTTGGCAAACTCCAAGCAATTTTTTAATTAATTGCATTTTTTGACCCGGCTTTTTATGCCCGTTTAAAAGGTAGGAAGTATTTATACTGCCCGGTACGAGTGATTAATTCAAGCTATGACTAACCTTTTTTTTACCACGGACCGTCGGGCCTTATTTGGGCCGGTCAAAGTAATAAATTTATCAATTTGGCCGAAGCTTTTCACTATCTGATGCTCGCGACTTCGTGTGCGTGGATTTAGGTATTTTGGGAACTCTTTAATTTTCCGGGATAAAAGTAGCCAGTCATTCCAGACTGTAATCTATCTCTGTGCCAAATTTCATCCAGATCCGTCCAGCCATTCTAAAAAAAGCATGGCTGAAGGTTTTCATAAGAAGTTCCTTGCTAAAGTTAGAGACAAGTTAAAACGGTACAGGCATGCTGGTACCAACTAAGTTGTACAAAGTACAAATACCGAGGTGAGTTAAATAAACAAAGTTATCTTTTAAATACAAGAAAAAGGCTTCTATTTACTTTGAATTTTGAGTAGAACTTGTTGATGTTTTTACTTGTTATTTTTATTTGGTGAGCTTTTGTTTTGTTTCGTTTGGAAATTCAAATTATTGTTCTTGTGTACATAATTTGAGTAAAGTGCTCTAATTTTGACGTAAAAATACATAGCAACGATTCTACATGCAACACAGTACGTTTTTTTTACGCCACTATAAGTAACTACAATGTCACCTGATGGTAAGTGATAATGCAGTCTAAGATGGTAGCGGGCTAAGCGATTAAGGTAATGGTAGTATTAAACCGTAATCGGTCTGCGTCTACACGGCATCATACCAGAACGCAAAATCGCTTGGCAGTACGTATTTCCCTGTAGGGTGGTATTTCCCAGAAGGGTGGTTTCCCACGACTGGAGCCTAGGTACCAATAAAACATCACACCTATATCAAGTGTATCTCTACAAATACAGATCTCCAAAGTCGGTAACCCATCCAGTTTTAGATTTTTCGATTCGATTACGATTGAGATTTTTAGGTAGGCCACACGATGCATACTATTGTTATAAATGTCTTATTAGTTGGTTTGCCAATTAGTCACGCTGTACCAGAGCGACGGACTGACATGTTCTTTTATCGATAGGTACAGTTGAACATTGACATTAAATCAAAGAATTCCCAAGTTTTAAAATCCGCGTACATTCCCTCAAACTTTGACCTGGTGACATCGTCGCTAGTGTATATTAAAATAAAACTAAACAGGCATAAAAATTAGTTCCAATTTTGGCCACAGGGCCAGATACGTTAGTGGGATTATAAATGAAATCGTATCTATCTATCTAGTCCTACATATTACCGTTTCTATCTGTTTAATCTCTATATCTATAGATCTAAAAAAAACTTTTACCCTTGATACTAGTCGAGGGCTGGAACCTTCGGGGCGATGCAAAGCCAAGGTCGAGAGTCCCGCTGTAGGGCTCTCAAGATGACATCTGCACGGGTTGTCTAACTAGAGGCGCTTCGCTGAACTAACTGTATACCTAGCTTTTTTATTCCACTACAAGTTAACCCTTGACTGCGATGTAAGATATAAGATATTTATTTATTGCAAAAATACACGTGACAAGTTCTTACAGTATTTTTGGTATCAGTGTACTACCAAATATGGCGTGCAATTATTAGCAGTTCACAACATAATCTTACTTAATATTATAAATGCGAAAGTTTGGATGTATGGATGTCTGGATGTATGGATGGATGTTTGTTACTCAATCACGCCCCAACAGCTGAACGGATCTGGATGAAATTTGGCACAGAGATAGATTATAGTCTGGAATAGCACATAGGCTACTTTTTATCCCGGAAAATTAAAGAGTTCCCGCGGGAACCACAAAACCTCGATCCACGCGTACGAAGTCGCGGGCATTCGCTAGTATTACATATTTATCTACTTACTATAGCTGATGCCCCCGACTACGTCCGTGTGTATACTTAGAGGTTTTTTTGCAACATCCATCCATACATCCCAAGTTTCGTATTTATAATAATATTAGTATACATTTATTTGATTAATCGTATTTACGTAATGCAAAAAATCGGCGAAGCGGATGAGCCGTGAAAAGGTAACAGACTGATAAATACATTTTCGCATTTTATAATATTACTAGGTAGTCGATGTCCGCGACTTCATCCGCGTGGGAAAAGATTTTTTAGTCCCCATGGGAACTTAATTTTCTTAGTCTATGTCACTCTTCAAGTCCTCAATTATACCTATGCAAAAAATCACGTCGATCCGTTGCCCTGTTGCTGCGTGATTGAACGACAAACCAACACACTTTCGCATTTATATTATTATAGTATGATTCGTATGAGCGCTAAGTTTTTATCAGTTGCAGGGTGTGTTCGCAGTCCGCACATAATCCAATAGATGGCATTACTAGTAGCGCACGATGAACACGAAGAGCCTATAACTCACGCTAACGAAGCGTTCTCTGAATTACGCGTATATACGACCTCCAACGATGAACGGTCGGACCAGTGGTCCCCGAGCACAACACCCGCTCGGTGGATGATATCATCCTTTGTTACGGTCGAGCCATATCACCTGCTCCCGTACACAGGTACAAACAACTGTATAGAATATCAAATCTTCCATACCGCTGTAGTAAACCGCTGGCAGAGCGCCAGAATATTTTCAGCTTTTCACTTTCATTTCAATGAAACCGAAGGTAGGTATAAAGCTTACCTACATTTTTTTTATCCACTACAAGTTAGCCCTTGACTGCGATCTCACCTGATGGTAAGTGATGATGCAGTCTAAGATGGTAGCGAGCTAACTCTGAGGGGCATGGCAGTTATATTAACCCATACCCCTATTCGGTTTCTACACAGCATCGTATCGGAACGCTTTATCGCTTGGCGGCACCTCTTTGCCGGTAGGGTGGTAAGTGGTAACTAGCCAGCCACGGCCGAAAGCTCCCACCACATACCTATACTACATTACATTATTCTACTTAATCTTGAAGAATATCAACTAACTACTTACTAGGTTCGGTGACTTTGTTCACGTGGATAGCTGTTGTTGATGAAATTTGGTATAGGGATAGGTTGTATCCCGGGAAATCATAAAGGCTACTTTTTATCTCGAAAAATAAACGATTAGCAAATAAACGATTTACGATTTAAAATTAAGGAGTTCCCGTGGGAATTCAAAAAACTTAAGCCACGCGGACGAAGTCGCGGGCATCATCTAGTAAGTAGTTAATAATGTTTACACTTAACATGGATTTGGATCAGATCTCTTTTCATAATACCAACAGATAAAAACCTTGCAAATTTTATATCTGTCAGCCTAGCAAGTACTGAGTGTGCGCTTGGCATGTACCTATAGCGAATGAGGGGAGTCACACGAAATGGCTTACACTTAAAAGTCTGGATTCAGGCTTGGCCCCGAGCCAGGCGCGGTGGAATATCCTGCTGGGAGTTATTTTTGATTGCGCACCACTATTGGATTGTTTACCGAATTTATATTCGTGTCCTGTTATTGCTTGGAAAGAAACGTCGTACGAAAACAAGCTGTTATCTTGATTATCCTAAACCAAATCGATGGAGTCCATATTCTACACAGACGTCCACTGATCAACAAAGGTCAAATGCAAGGATCTCCACAGAACACGATATATGCCGCTTTCGTTCAAAGGTTCTTAGTTTGAGGTTAAGTTAAAAGGTAACTTTTTTATTCTATTTTTATTATTTATTCCACTTTAAGTTCTCACCTAATGGTAAGTCATGATGCAGTCTAAGATGGTAGCGGGCTAACCTGTTAGGATTATGGCAGTTATATTAAACCCATACTCCTAGTCGGATTAGTCATAGTCATAGTCATAGTCATCTTACTTATCTTACTTAATATTATAAATGCGAAAGTTTGGATGTATGGATGTCTGGATGTATGGATGGATGTTTGTTACTCAATCATGCCCCAACAGCTGAACGGATCTGGATGAAATTTCCCACAGAGATAGATTATAGTCTGGAATAGCACATAGGCTACTTTTTATCCCGGAAAATTAAAGAGTTCCCGCGGGAACCACAAAACCTCGATCCACGCGTACGAAGTCGCGGGCATTCGCTAGTTTATTTATTAAATATAGGTACACTGTAGGTACACTTATTTTCGTCTAAAAATTACTTAAAAAGCATGATGGTGATAATGGGTAACGGCATCTTAAAACTAAAGCTACGAGGGTTCTGAGAAGAGCTGAGAAGAGCCCACAACAAACTCAGTCGGGATTCTACACGGTATCGTGCCGGAACGCTTAATATAATCGCTTGGTGGTACGTCTGTGTCGGTAGGTAACTAGCCACGGCCGAAGCCTCCCAACAGGCCAGACCAGAGAAAACTCAGAAATTATAAATTCCAAAATTGACTCTGTCGGCAATCGAACCCGGGACTTCCGCAGGTTAAGACAACAGCGCTCAACACGGCGCCAGGGAGGTCGTTAAAAATCCTCACTGGTAACACGCACTGATATATCACCTAAGAACACTTTCTCAGGTATCGGTCAATCTTGTGCGGAGACCAAAGTTAAAAATTGACTGTAACTGTGTATTGGCAATAAATATTTATTTTATTTTATATTATGTTTGTCTCTTTTTGGTGTCGCTTTTTCGTTTCATCGAATTTTCAAATTACAACGATTCTAAAGAAGTTTCACATCAACTATATAGTACAGAAATTGTCTTTGTTACAAATTAGACGCTGTAGCCAATTTTGTTTCACACAATCTCTAAACTCAATTAAAATGACATGACAGCTCTGTTTAGGTATATTGCTCACATTCACAATACTCACTGCGGAAAGGGGCAGCACTAGATTTAAAGCTGTCATTTTAGTTTAGTTTAGAGATTGTGTTAAACAAATTTGTATCTTGAAACTTAAGTAGGTACCTAAAGCATGTTCTACAGTAAAACGTGTATGTACATTCTTTCTGCCAAGTTTACATAAAAATGCAATTTTCATAAACCCTTTTCGCAAGTAGATACTAAAGTACGCAGCTGTTTCTAAGAGGAGGACAGTGGGAGACTCGATCCTTAAATGCGGATCCTTGCTAGCATCGCATTTATAATTTTGCACGCGAGTGAAATAATAGAAATAGTTGTAATATAGTTATTATTGAGGAATAAGTATTACCTATTAAGATTGATTCTTCGACTTAGTCACCAAGTGATAAAGCACCGTCAAAATAAAATAAAAACAAAAACTAAACATGCAAAAAAATTACTTAGTTCCAATTTTGGCCACCAGGCCAGAAAAGTTGGTGGAACTGTAACTACGTTGAAAAAGCTCCCTTTTTTTCTTTGAACTTTTGTCGATTTTGCGATAATGACAAATATCTGGTTTGATATACTTAATTTAATCGAAGTCGGAATTTAGTTCTAAATTTCTCACCTTTGGCTTTTGACGATTCAAAGAAACTTTGAAATCTATTTTATGTTATTGTAACTGCGTTTAAAGAAATTCCATCACTAACATTAAATTGAAAGTAGGTGTAGAAAAGCTGTTACAAAAAAGCGTGAGACTGAATACGAACATGTATGTACTTAATTAACATTATTGAATGATAATTATAATTTTATTGTTAAAATAATTATTATAATTAAACTAAATCGCAAAATGGCAGAAAGCAGAGTCATTGAATTTTTCTTATAAATTATCAATAAATATGAGTGGCAGAAGTGATGTGGAATCATAAAATTAAATCAACAATTAAGTATTTTAGATCTGAGAAAATACCGTTCTTATAATAGCCGCCAAAAATCTCGAAATAAGTATGGGCGTGAAAAATCATTTTCTAGTGAGTACCTAGTACAACTCGACTTTAATTTTCAAGTTTTCTCACAAATGTATTGAAAAATATCGTGTGATACACGGGCGTTAAGGTTTCTACATACTCGTGACGATGGTCAGCCCTCGACTGGCGTCATCGGGCTGATATTAGTCAACTCGTGTAAAAACCTATTTACCGCTCTTATATCACAAACTACTATTATAAACCACAGATAAAATCATAAACAAGTTTTAGATACGAAAAGATTTTTTAAGCATTTCATATCATATCATACTAATATTATAAATGCGAAAGTGTGTTTGTTTGTTGGTTTATTGGTTTGTCCTTCAATCACGCCGCAACGGAGCAACGGATCAACGTGATTTTTGGTATGGGTATAGTTGAAGACCTGGAAAGTGACATAGGCTACTTTTTATCCCGGAAAATTAAGGAGTCAGTCATTTATTTAGATATCTTTCATGTACCTACATGCCTTACTTGCTAATACATAACATTAGTCATTAACACATGGACATGAGGCCCAGTCAGGGCGTTGCTAACATAATTATACTTATTATATATTTCATTAATTGCGTCCTGTCTAATTATTAAAATATGTAATAATAATTAAAATAGTATTAATAATGTCAACATTACAATTATTAATAATTGTAATGTTGTAATTGTATTATTAGTTCCCGCGGGAATCAAAAAAACTTAAACCAAGCGGACGAAGTCGCGGGCGTCAGCTAGTAAAGTTATTAAAGTAAAACGACACCTAACCATGACTGCATCTCGTAATAATACGCAAGTGCCCTCAGGCGTTTATTGTTGTCGTAACAAGAAAAGGAAAACTGTGTAATACCTTCATTTCCCCGCTTCCTTTGATATCGGAATTTTCTCGTCCTCGCTACTCAATAACAAGGACTTTTGACGCCGGTGGGCATTTAATTAACATCTTCCTGAATCCTGGGTTATTACATTTTTACAACGAAATTGAGATATCTTTGTTGTTAAGAATTATTTAAAGTCAACTTCATCAAAGTCAAAGTCAAAGTACCGATTGCCGGCTCCCTACTGAGCACGAGTCTTTTCTCGGAATGAGAAGGATTTGGCCAAAGTCTACCACGCTGGCCAAGTGCGGATTGGCAGACTACACACACCTTCGAGAATATTATGGAGAATTCACATGCACGCGGGCTTACTCACGAATTAACTAATCCGATTTGATCTTTAATTTCTTAAACCGCACATAGATAACTCCGAAAAGTAAGAGGTCGTACAGTAGAGCCCGGGGGTCGAACCTGCGACCCTATACAGGTCGGCTGTCCAAACCAATAGACTATCACCGTAAGTCAAAGTCAAGAAATGTTAATTCAAAATTGGCACCTACTACGTACATGGTATAATATAAATAAAAACACTTTATTACACAAACAGAAATGAACACTTCATGACACAATTTTCAAGATGTTACAAGGAGTAAAGGCCACCTTTTACCACTGCGAGTGATCTCTTCCAGGCAACCAACATGAAAGGAGATAAATTGCACGATGAGTGGGTGCACACAAGTGGGTTGGGTGTGGGTACAAGGTCGATAAAACACACAAAGCTCTGAAAATTTAAAGAAAGCAGAACACAAGTAGGTCACGCCTCTAATTGGCGTCCAAGATGCATCTCATGCACAGTCGACCGACCCTCTTGTCTTGTGCAATGCAAAACCTCGTAAAATTATACCTTTTAGACGAGTGCCCAAACACTTGAGTGCAATGTTTTCACGGTTTTTCAATAATAATATAAATGCGAAAGTTTGGATGAAATTTGGCACAGACATAGATTATAGTCTGGAATAACATATAGGCTACTTTTTATGCCGCGGAAAATTAAAGTGTTTTCAGTCAGTCAGTTCTTTTTTTTTGATTAATTTTTTTGACGACCTCCCTGGCGCACTGTTGAGCGCTGTTGTCTTAACATGCGGAGGTCCCGGGTTCGATCCCCGGCAGGGTCATTAGGGGAATTTTAATTTCTGAATTTTCCCTGATCTAGCCTGGTGGGAGGCTTCGGCCGTGGCTAGTTACCACCCTACCGGCAAAGACGTGCCACCAAGCGATTTAGCGTAGCGATGCCGTGTAGAAACTGAATAGGGATAATGGGTTTAATATAACTCCCATGCCCCAAACAGGTTAGCCCGCTACCATCTAAGACTGCATCATCACTTACCATCAGGTGAGATCGCAGTCAAGGGATAACTTGTAGTGGATTTAGAAAAAATATTTAACAAATAAGATAAAAGAAAGGCGCGAAGCATTCCCTTCGGAGTGATTCAATTCTCTCGCCCACGGAATTGTCGGCGACTTTATAGTGGTTTTGCATAAACTTAGCTACAACGTAGCTGATTGCTCATAATAAGGCTTCATTTGTAGGAACTTATCTGAAAACCTCGAAGAACATAAATATAACTATAGCTTTTTATTGGTTTTGATTGCATGAAATTGAGTTTTTAACCGACGTCAAAAAAGGACGAGGTTCTCAATTCGACTGTATGTTGTTGTATTTTAACCGACTTCCAAAAAAGGAGGTTCTCAATTCGGCGCGTATTTTTTTGTTACGCGATCATTCCGCCAATTATGAATCAATTTTGATGATTTTTTTTTGTTTGGTAGATCATACTTCAGAGGTGGTCCCATACAAATTTTATCGAAATTGATTTAGAGCTTTTTGAGAAAATCAACAAAAAACAAAATATATAGGTACCCAGATAATGTTTTTTACTTTTTAGTTTAGGTTGGTACATAAGGTATAGTTTTGAAGTCGGTTTTTGTTTTAGATGAAAGCGAATAATTATTATGATATTGTATTGATCGACCGAATGTCTCTGTCAGCTGTGAAACCTTTGAATTGTAACGGATGTTTTTAAATAAATAATTAGTTTTTCCAGTTAAAAAGAAGTTTTCCTATAATAATAGTTTTAATCGGGTATTCTTTTTTTTTCGTTTTATTTTACGGACTAGTGCTCGGCTGCAATAAAACTTGCTGGCAAGTGGTGGATGCAGCCTAAGGGTCTCACCACATCTATCCACACGGAACTGGCTTGAGCCGTTCAGAGAAAGCTTTATGTACATATATTATGGTACTTAATTGAGTCAAAAAGACGTCGCCCGCCCCAACGGACGCGACTTGACGGTTACGGACGCGGATATGGCGGTTTGCCGCATAGATAAAGCTTACCTAAAGCTTTTCTGACCGGTATGATTGGTGAGACCCTAAGGTAGAGCGCGCTTGCATAGAATAGGTATGTTTGCTCCTGATAAAAGCTTATTATACTGTTGAAGATTACGTAAATTACAAAAGAGCATGGATTTGACTCGCTCCAGCAATGCTAAGGACATACATAACTAAGTACCCGATCTACACATTAATGAAATTGTAAATTATTTTTTTCAAGAGAGCAACCGCCGCGCCGAGTTTCTTGCTGGTCACTCCCGGTAGGAAAGATATTCCGAACCAGTGGTTGATTCACTCGACGATTCCAAAGCACTTGCAAAAGTTTATTTAAATAAAAAACATTTAAATTTGAATTTGAATTTATCCACTCTTGATTCGAAGATACCAATATTGAAAGTAGAGAGGAAAACAGAAGCCGGAAGGGCATACCATATCCTAGCGGTTCGAATTAGAAATGAGGAATCCAAAATTCTCCGACAAAACTGTGACTTACATTTGAAACAAGAAACTCAAAAGTTCCTTTAATTTAAAGTTGTAACAATCAGCAATGTTTACTTACTGATAAACAATCGAATACTGATTTATATTGAAAATCACGCGATCCGATAAAGTTATCCCTGAGAGTCAACGTACACAGACGGAGTGGTGTAGAGCAGAGTTTAATGATACAAATCAAACTCAGGTTTAGGTAAGCATGGCTTATTAGTATTAAATTAGATTATTTTTCCTACGCGTTGTCAAAATTTACGTGCAAGTTTGAATTGAGACGTGCAAGTTGCAGAATGACGTTTACAGCTTGTTGCTTAAGAACTCAAAATAAGAAAGTAAAAAAAAACGAACGAAAAATCAATCGAAAAATAAAGAACTTCGGAATAAAGCACGCGTGACGTAATTGGACGTGCCGCGCGCTCCCAGAATATTATGAGTTTTTTTAAAGATCCCATCTGTTATTATCTTTGTCTAGCAAACCATTTAACAATTAGCTACCTACTGTAAATGTTATAATATTTAATGCAACTTTACAGAACTACCTAGAGTGGGTAACATAAAACACATGAAACATCATTAAAATGAATGACATGTTTTTCGTTTTTATTTAATTTGCCAAAAACAATATTTTTATTTAAAACTAGCTGACCCGGCGAACTTCGTACCGCCTTAGTATGCAAAATTAAATGTATATTTTTCAATATTTCTGAGAGATTTTCTTAATATTTTTTTCCGTAAGAACCTTCTCCTAATAATAACAAATACAACAAAAAAAGAATTAGTGAAATCGGTTCAGCCATTCACGCGTGATGTCGTGACCAAGGAAAACGGGTTTCATTTTTATATATATAGATAGATAAAATTAAATCGTTAAATTATTTGTAGTGTATAGTAAGATCTAATTTAATTGTAATTACTTAGTTTAATTTTATTGTTCCTAATTTATTAATTTAATTTTAATTTTAATTGTATAATATTATTATTCATTCCTTTATTTAATTTTGTTTTAACAAGGTGAAAAAAAGGGGTTGAAATTGATGAAGCAAACTTCCATACTGAGAGTTGCTGATTTGATTGAGTTGTCATCATCCCTATCCATACTAATATTATAAATGCGAAAGTGTGTCTGTCCGTCTGTCTGCTACGCTTTTACGGCCCAAGTATTCAATCGTTATTAATGAAATTTGGTATAAAGATAGGTTAAATCCCGGGGAAGGACATAGGCTTATCCCGAAAAATAAAGGAGTTCTCGTGGGAACATAAAAACATCCGGACTAATTTGCAGTCATCATCTAGCTGTTATCAATATGTATAATATCTTGTATGTTTTTGGTTAAAAAAATTGCGAGTATGAGACTGGCACCCAATTTTAAACCTAAGTTGTCTAACCTTCGACATTTGCATTACAAAGACAAATAAAAATGTTTTTCCCCACACTGCTCCGCAGGGAAATGCAGTCTTTCCGTTCGTGTAGAATAAATCAAGTCACTTTGAAATTGTATTTTAAATTCGCTGTCTACAAAATTATGTTCCTTTTGAATTACTTTGAAGACTAGAGAAAACAGAATATTTTTTGAATTGAAATAGAGAGTTTTTTATTATATTATCTACTAGCAGATGTGAATAAAATAAAGAAAGACTAAGATGCGTCAATGGACTACTTTCTTAGTATAACATAAGATAATTTATGAGCTTAGGTTAAAGTTAAATTACTCATTAGTATAATTTTTAGGCTAGATTGTAATTTTAGTGAGTCTCGAAATAACTGGTATTCAAAAAAAATAGTTTAAATTTTTCGAAAACCTTTTCATTGTGGAACGGTAAATGACTTTTGAAGACAGCCTCATTAGCAGAAGCAAAGTTAAAAATGATACAGCAACGAGAAACAATGAGATGATAGGTACCACAATGGAATTTATTGTCATGACTTCATGAGTCACTGCATTCCGTCTGCAATACAGAGGGGTTACTACGGTCGCTTCGCGCAGTGTTATTTTTATACGACTGCCTGAAAAAAGGAGTATATTGTTTTCAGGGTTCATGTATGTATGTGAGTTTATATATTCCACCATAACTTCTATACGCCTGAACCGATTTTGATTAATGAGGTATCGTTAGAATTCCTAGCTTATTGCGGGTGACATAGGCTAGTAAAATTTAAAAAAAAAGTGATGGGGTGAATATGGTCCCGCATTAAAGACTAAAGTTGAAAAAAAAGAATTTTAATCATCATCGAATGATGATTATAATCATCATTTAGAAAATGATGAGTAGATTCCAAAAATATATAACATTTTAGTTCAATATCCAGTGATTCACAAAAAAATATCATTTAATAAAAATGTGAATAAGATTCCAAAGGTAATTCAATACGGGCTACGGCAGAGCAGTCGTATTTTTTAATAATTTTAATTATATTCACTTGTTACAGTTTTATTTCACGTACCTTGACGGCCCTAAAATCTATATCTATCTATATATATAAAAATGAAACCCGTTTTCCTTGGTCACGGCATCACGCGTGAATGGCTGGACCGATTTCACTAATTCTTCTTTTGTTGTATTTGTTATTATTAGGAGAAGGTTCTTACGGAAAAAAATATTAAGAAAATCTCTCAGAAATATTGAAAAATATACATTTAATTTTGCATACTAAGGCGGTACGAAGTTCGCCGGGTCAGCTAGTAAGATATAATTCTACAACACGAACGACAACAATACTAAAACAATACTGCTTTAAACGGCAGTAGTATGCTCCCAGTCTGCAGTCTGGACCTCGCAATTAACCTTTAAAGATGCCTAATCGCATACTATGGCGAGCTGCAGTGTTATTTTGTTGCAGCGCTAATTTTTTAGGGTTCCGTACCTCAAGATGAAAAAAGGAACCCTTACAGGATCACTCTGTTGTCCGTCTGTCTGTCTGTCTGCCTGTCAATCACCTTTTTCTCGGGAACGCGGAGAGGTATTAAGTTGAAAATAATATCAAATACTGAGGTCTACTGTCCCTTGGAGCTGTAGAAAAATCAAGCAATAGCATCTAAGTAAACGCAATCAAAAGATACGGCCGTTTATGCCGCACATTTTGTATATTTTAAGCCTATAGGGTACTTCCCGTTGACCTAGAATTTTTTGTCAATTTTTTTATCCACTACATGTTAGCCCTTTATTGCGATCTCACCTGATGGTAAGTGATGATGCAGTCTAAGATGGTAGCGGGCTAACCTGTTAGGGGTATGATAGTTATATGAAAACCATACCCCTAATCGGTTTCTACACGGCATCGGTTCATAACATCTATCTGGTTATTTACTAAAATAATTTATATTATGTGGTGGTACGGAACCCTTTGTGCGCCAGTCTGACTCACACTTACTGTGTTTTTTATAAATTCAGACGTGTGCTGCACGTGCTGTGCGTGATTTGTGGCGCGGCACAGTTTACTAATCTTTGTCCAATCATTTATTTAAAGTATGTATTAAATTAAATCATTTATATACAACAGTACACTAAATGTACATGAATCCGTCAGGTCATAGAAACCATCCATCGCCAACTTAGATGTATGGTGCTTAAAAGACTATCAAGAAAGCTAGTGTTGAAGCTCTGTGACTATTTTGAAAAGGAAAGTCGTACTTGTAATTACAAGATGAGTTTATAGTAATTACAATTACGAAATATCAGATAAAAGGGCACGACGCTTCACTATTGGAAAAAACGATATGCGTCTATGCATTTTTTTGTCGATGGTTGCCTGTCAATAATTATGACACATCATAGACGTGCATATGCCAAAAGTAAAATAAATCGTTGGACAAGACATAAGATTAGCCGACATATTATGAGAGTCACCTTGTCCAATTTATGCTATTTATAGAGCATAATCCATACTTCCACACAAATATTATAAATGCGAAAGTGTGTCTTTTTAGTCCGGAAAATTCAAGAGTTCCCGCGGGAATCAAAAAAACTATCGCTTCAACCGATTTTGATGAAATTTGTCATAGGCATAGTTTGTATCCAGGGGAAGGACGTAGGCTACTTTTAAACCCGGAAAATTAAAGAGTTCCCGCGGGAATCAAAAAACCTTAATCCACGCGGACGAAGTCGCGGGCATCATCTAGTAATATAATACTTAATTAGGTACATTTTTTATTATTATTACTCCTCAGTGCCTAAATTTTTCATTAAACTATTGAAAAATTAATAGTATAAAAATATCGTAGAAAAACTTTATAAGTAGGTACTTAGCTACAACGTTTTAATTAAAAACCACTGAATAGAAAATTACTTTTTAAGACTGCTCCAGAACAATCTAGGTACGTGGGACCACAGACATAATGTTTTAATAATTGCTAGTTAATAATATAGCAAGAATTTCTAGAAATACGTCCAACTATATTTAGAATTAGGTACAATATGATATGTAGAATTTGCTAGAGGACAACTTATAGGTTAACTCGGCGCGTTATACGTGGTTTTTTATTTTTTATCCACTACAAGCTAGCCCTTGACTGCGATCACACCTGAATAAATAGGTACAGAATAAATAGGTACCTACCAACGTTAGGGGAACCAGACTATGATACTTACTATATAGATGGGCAAGTATACCACTACAGCCTCTTCCTCGACGACAGTTTTGACGACCTCCGTGGCGCAGTGTGTAGCGCTGTTGCCTCGCGGAGGTCCTGGGTTCGATCCCCGGCAGGGTCAATTTGGGAATTTATAATTTCTGAATTTTCCCTGGTCTGGTCTGGTGGGAGGCTTCGGCCGCGGCTAGTTACCACCCTACCGGCAAAGACGTGCCGCTAAGCGATTTAGCGTTCCGGTACGATGCCGTGTAGAAACCGAAGGGGTACGGGTTGAATATAACTGCCATGCCCCTAACAGGTTAGCCCGCTACCATCTTAGACTGCATCATCACTTACCATCAGGTGAGATCCTAGTCAAGGGTTAGCTTGTAGTGGATAAAAAAAAAAAAAAAAAAAAACAGCCCATTAACGTCCCACTGCTGGCCACAGGGCTCCACTCTCTTAGGAGAGCGCGAATTAGAGCTTAGACTCACCACGCTGCTCCAATGCGGGTTGGCGGAATTTAACGACTATTTTCATGTTAGTGATAATAACCGGGACCGACGGCTTAACGTGCTCTCCGAGGCACGGGGGTGAAACACCGCCAACTTCCTAACTCTGGGCTAGTACTGAGAATTTCTAGTCAGAAAAACCCAATACTTAATATGGTCCGACCCGGGACTCGAACCCGGGACCTCGTTAGCCGCAGTCTAACATGCTAACCACTAGACCAACGAGGCAGTTATATATATATAGGCAAGTATAAAAACGAAAATTAGACTTACAGAGACACATTTTCTGACCGTAAAAGAGGAGCATAATAAAAGTGTCCTAACCCAGATCTCAAATTGTACGTTAATAAACTAGAGATGTTCCAGGATAACGCGGTTGACTGACCAGCGATTACACTTAACCGTAAAAAGGGTCTGTGATAATCTGAAGCGGCCATCTTACCGAATAAAGGCCTGCGTGACAAACTGTGACACAGCTGTGACCCTTTTTGGGTTAATACTGTTATATGTAAAGGCTAATGTCCACTAGGCTCGCCGAACCTAGTCGAATCGAATCTTTATTTTTTTTATTTTTTATCCACTGGTGGTAAGTGATGATGCAGTCTAAGATGGTAGCGGGCTAACCTGTTAGGGGCATGGCAGTTATATTAAACCCATACCCCTTCGGTTTCTACACGGCATCGTACCGGAACGCTAAATCGCTTGGCGGCACGTCTTTGCCGGTAGGGTGGTAACTAGCCACGGCCGAAGCCTCCCACCAGGCCAGACCAGGGAAAATTCAGAAATTATAAATTCCCAAATTGACCCTGCCGGGGATCGAACCCAGGACCTCCGCACGTCAACGCAACAGCGCTACACACTGCGCCACGGAGGTCGTCAAATCGCATTATTTAGATACGTATAAATCGACTACGAAACTGTCGAGTCTATTATTTATTATTACGAGGTACCTATAATGTAGGTACAAGTTATTACGCATACGGAACATTTGAGTTGCGACTCTCTTTTTTTTACGTCACTACATCTGTCTGAAAAAGCTTCTAAGGGCATTCCCTTAGACTTAGAAGGTTATTAGTATTTTTAAATTAACTCTATAATATAGGCGGCCAATCTCCAGCGACATTAGCCATCGGCGCGTGAGATATCATACCAAGTGCGCAAACACAGAGGCACTCTCATAGCTCGATGGGACGGAAAATCTGAAACGACCCGAAAGAGATCAGGCGCCGACGGCCTTACGTGCTCTCCGAAGCACGGAGGTGATACACCGTCGACTACCTAACTCCGGGCTAGTAGGTACTGAACTACTGAGAATATCTTGTAAGAATAACCCAATACTTAATTATGGCCCGATTCGAACCCGGGACCTCGTCAGCCACAGTCGAGCATGCTAACCACTAGACCAGCGAGATTCGTTACTTCCTTCTATAGTATAGAAACTATCTATAGTAATATTATAAATGCGAAAGTTTGGATGGTTTTTTGTTACTCAAATACGCCAAAACAGCTGTCTGAACGGATCAGGGTGAAATTTAACACAGAAATAGATTATAGTTTGGAATAACACATAGGCTACTTTTTATAGGTTAGGTTAATTAGTGACGAGAAGTTCACCAATAAGTTGGGTTTATTCGAACCGTGGTTCGAACAATTATAACTCTAGAGCGGCTGGACGGATCTGGATGAAATTTGGCACAGAGACAGATCATAGTCTGGAATAGCACATAGGCTGAAAAATTAAAGAGTTCCCGCGGGAACCAAAAAGTCTCAATCCACGCGGACGAATTCGCGGGCATCAGCTAGTGATGTTATCATCCGCTTGTTCCCGCGATAGTGTCAACACTCGTTATCGGTCGTGTTCGTGACAATCAGACAGGCTTGATTGGACAACAGTCCGAGTCCGTGTGTATACTGTGTACCTATACTGTGCCATCATTATATTGAACTGATGTTGACAATCGCCTTTAAGCAGGTGCCATTCTGCCAACCCTTAATCTCTCTACTGCTCGAATTTCAATGGTCACTTTTTGCGCGGTTCCTATTCCGCAACCCGCGCACCTCGCGCCTTAGTACATTTGCACCGCTATTCAGAGAAATGCCTATAAAAAAATCTAGACCACTTATCATGGTTCTGTAAACGGCATTAGCTTTCTAAATAATTTATCTAAGGCTAATTATCACATTTCAGTAAAGATGGTCTAATAAGCAAAATATTGATAACGAAAACAGACGTATATGTATAGAGAAGTTATAGCACAGATCACAGACCAGTTTCAAATGCATTGTGTTTTTTTTATAGGAATCTTTTGAGTGTTGCAAAGTAAAGAAAATTTTATATAGTTCTCTATGATCAAAATAGTTCAAAGAAAAATAAACTCTAATTAAAACAAAATTGAGTTTATAGTCGACCGGACCGGTCGAGCCGCTGGCGGCTCGGCGCCTGTATCGGCGATTTTCGTTTTAATAATAGCCGAGCCGTAGAGAGCTCGGTGCCGCTGAGACAGGTAGCGATAATACTCAAAATGACAGTTTGATGTCACGTACCTTGACGTTTTTAAAATAAGGATCATAATTCACGATAATAACACGAAAGGCAACAATAATAAAACAATATGGATTTAGTCCAGTCATTTGGTGCTCAAAAAGGGGATTACCTGGAAAGTTTTCCGGGAGTTTTGAAAATTGGTGATTTTATAGATTACGACATGCTCTTTCCGAATTTTCACTTTGCCACCTCGTATCTTTACCGCTTGCGCCGCCATATTGGAAAAATGGCGCCCAAAAACAGTTTTTTGACAATACCTCCTTTCCTATAGTTTATGTGCTAACGATTTTTTGTAGCATCAATAGTTTTAGCGTACGAGCACCGCAAATCAAAACCTAAATTCACCTTCAACAGTTTAAATAAAGTATTGTGTGTGTTTTACAAGATCTTTAAACTAGTTAGACAGTGCTTGCCAGTAATGACATATGGATCCGTGACATGGTCGCTAACTACGTGCTTAAAATAGATTTGCCATTGCATAATTAATTTAAAGACTATGAAACAGCATTTGAACAAGCCGAGTCGAATTTCTTAATGACAAAGTTGCATGCAACAAATCGGCTTCATATTCGGCAGCCCACACGTCGCTGTAATTCTTGTTACATTACGTATTTATTATGTACTAGCTGACCCGGCGAACTTCGTACCGCCTTAGTATGCAAAATTAAATGTATATTTTTCAATATTTCTGAGAGATTTTCTTAATATTTTTTTCCGTAAGAACCTTCTCCTAATAATAACAAATACAACAAAAAAAGAGTTCGTGAAATCAGTCCAGCCATTCACGCGTGATGCCGTGACCAAGGAAAACGGGTTTCATTTTTATATATATAGATTAGCTAATAATTGTAACACTGGATGATGCCCGCAACTTCGTTCGCATGAACTTAGTTTATAAAAAGTAGAATATGTCCTTCCCCGGGAAACAACATATCCCTGCGTGAAAGCGTAGCAGACAGACTTTCACATTTATAATGTTAAAGCAGGGATTCTTTTTTCTTTAAAAAAAAAGTAGAGTTTCTTGCCGGTTTTTCTCAGTATACCTAATATGTTTTCCGAATCGTCTGGTAGATTCTTGACATTTCTTATGTGGCATAAGCTGTCCTACATGAAATAAAAAAAATAATTTCACCATTTCATTTCACTATGGGCCTCATAAGAAAGCCTAGAGTCATTCAACGGACGGTACTCGAACTGTTTAAGGAGTTCATACGTGTATGCTTTGTGACATACAGGCGTCTATGAACTCTTCGAATAAATACGTTTGTCAAACATTTACAATTATTCCAAATCGGAATCCCATACTAAGCGCGCGTTTTGACGTTTGCAAGATAGTTGCTGATTTGACTAGTTGTGCAGGGAATCCAAACGCTTTAAAAAAAAGCGACAAAATACTAAGTACTACGCCAAGGCCGAGTACGTACTCAGCTAAACCTAATACAGGAATTCGTCTGATGAATAAAAATTCAATTCGGCTTTAGAATGTGAGTCGTGACGAATATACTAATTTATTGTTTTAGAGATTTCTATAAACCTGCCTCAATCGACTTCTATATTATAAATTACTATATAATATACCTAGTAATACAAGAGATATATATAATATATGTCACCGTAAAATTGCAAAAACCCTTAGTTTGTAATCTAACTAGCGAAATTGTAAACTGTCGACAGATTACAATTTAACGCATTATTTTTCGGTAGATTGTAATCTGTTAGGTATATTAACCCGATAAGCAGGCCGGGCACTACTTGATTAATTATGTCGAACCCTAACCTAACCTACAAGAAAGAGACAAGAAAACGTAAATACAATGAATATTTCAAAAATTGACACTCAGAACATTGAACGGTTCACAATCTGTCGACAGTTTACAATATCGCTAGTTAGATTATAATCTGTTTTTGCAATCTTACGGTGACATATATATAGTTTTATTCGCTTCTATTTCCGTGCGCCAGCCTGCAGTCATTAGCGACCGGCACAATTTCCCTCGCTTTTAAAGTACAAGTTTTTTTAAAATTCCACTACAAGTTAACCCTGCGATCTCACCTGATGGTAAGTGACGATGCAGTCTAAGATTTGAATTTTCTCTGATCTGGTGGGAGGCTCCGGCCGTGGCTAGTTACCTTACCGGCAAAGACGTACCTACCGCCAAGCGATTAAACGTTCCAGTACGATGCCGGGTAAAATCAGACTATGGGTATGGACTAACAGGTTACCCCACTACCACCTTAGACTGCATCATCACTTAACATCAGGTGAGGTCGTAGTCAAGGCTAACTTGCAGTGGAATAAATAGATAAAATACTACTGAATCAACTACCTGTCTGGAAAAGACGCACACGTAATTCACGCTATTTAGATAAAACGCGATCTGTAAATAGATTTGTTTGTTTTAGTGCTAAAACTGAGTAATTACCTAACGCTTAGGCTATAAGCACACTATACAGTAGCAACGAGCGATAATATTCGCAGTCTAATCCCTAAGTCCATATTATTATCTCATATTTTATTCCTTACTAGCGACTTCGTCCACGTGGAGTACATTTCAAACCCCTATTTTACACCCTTAGGGGTTGAATTTTCAAAATCCTTTTCTTAGGGAATGTCTACGGCATAGTAGCTATCTGCATGCCAAATTTCAGCCCGATACATTCAATGGTTTGAGCTGTGCGTTGATAGATCAGTCAGTCAGTCACTTTTTCCTTTTATATGGTATTTAGATTTTTTATTTACGCTGCTGATTCATCCATATTTTGCGTAGAGAGTCGGTCGACACAAGACCACAAGATATCACTCGTGTGACAAAACCTCTATTTTATTATCAGATATAGGAGTTGTATGCGTTTTAAACAATGAAATTATATATGATTTAATTTAACACAGTCTATTATGCATAATATTATACGTTATCTTGTTTAGCGTTAGCAATTTTACGTTCTTGCTCATACGCTCTCTTTTCAACGTCTAGAAAGGACCACGCTGCGGCACAGAATCCATACTTCGACTAGGGCTATGGGTTTAATATAACTGCCATGCCCCTAACAGGTTAGCCCGCTACCATCTCAGACTGCATCATCACATACCATCGGGCGAGATCGCAGTCAAGGGCTAGCTTTTGGATTTAAAAAAAATAAAAAATTTATCATCTCCTTATCCTCAGAATGAGAAGAGTCAAGACCATAGTCCAACACACATATCCAAGTGCGGATAGGCAGTCACACACATATGAAAACGTATTTTTCACAAGATTCCTTTCCTTATGATTTTTTTCTTAATTAACCGACCTCCGTGGCGCAGTGTGTAGCGCTGTTGCCTTAACGTGCGGAGGTCCCGGGTTCGATCCCCGGCAAGGTCAATTTGGGAAATTATAATTTCTGATTTTCGCAGTCAAGGGCTAACTTGTAGTGGAATAAAAAAAACATGTAAGATTCGGTAGACAAATAGAGATAACGGGTAGACATAATTTTACTCGTTGTGCGCAAGCTAGCCCTACATGATACTCGCTGTCATCATAGTCGCAAAAGTTTGCCGTGGACTAAGGCCCTTACAAACTTGTAATAGTTCACAATACCTTCTTTACTTCTATGGAAATTAATTCAGCAGAAAACAAAACATCTACAGCCAACTTTATTATAGAATCGAGATGGTTTTTTGGTTATAGCGCAATTGCCTCATTGGTCTAGTGGTAAACAAGTTCGACTGTGGAGAGTGAGGTTCATTTTCCGGATAAGATCAAAAATAATTAATTGACGACCTCCCTGACGCAGTGGTGGCGCTGTGGTGTACAGCGGAGATACCCGGCAGGGGCTTTTTGGGAATCTATAATTTATGACTTTTCCCTTTTCTTTAACTAATTATGCTTAGTTACTCTTGGACTACATGTTCTAAGGCTACGATTACACTAGTACGTTTAACTCATGTAAGTCAGTTAATGAATGAGAAACTTACGAAATGTACGCAGTCTTGTCAAGTCGCATATCGTTTGCAAATGTTAGTAGGTAATGTAACTACTTCCGGCTTCCGTTTTCCCATCCGCTTATAATTTTGTTATCTTCAAATCAAGAGTGAATAGGCATCTTCTAGGCAAGCGCGCTCCACCCTAGGCTGCATTACTACTTCCAGCAAGTCTGGTTGCAGCCAAGCGCTAGTCTATCTATACACTTACTCTAATATTATAAATGCGAAAGTTTGGAGGGATGGATGTATGGATGGATGGATGGATGTTTGTTACTCAATCGCGCCCGAACGGATGAACGGATCTGGATAAAATTTGACACAGAGATAGATTATAGTCTGGAATAACACATGGGCTACTTTTATCCCGGACAATTAAATAGTTCCCGCGGGAACAAAAAAACCTCAATCCACACTAATGAAGTCACGGGCATCAGCTAGTAAATAATAATAAAAATAACTTGCGTAAAAACGTACAAGTGTAATTGTAGCATAAGAGTAAGCGTGTAATTTTGAGGAAGGGAGTAGGTACTGTAACTACTATAACTAACTGTCTAAAAGTTGAAAGATTTCGATTTATGGTAGTTATTTATTGTCTGGAATATTCTTAGGCATAACGTAATAGACCTGCCGGCAATCTAGGTCGTGGAGATTCTAGGACATATTTATGAAGTTGATGGCTGACATTTCACATCTGTTTCCATTCCAACCAATAATGCTGGCCACCGACGATAAGTCGTTTAAGACTTGAGTCGCGATTTGACAAACAAAAAAAAACATTGGTTTTTTTTTATTTTAATTTTTTTATATATGTATTAAAATTATTAAAATATAAACCTTAACACTAAGGCATTCAAGTTTAATTTCGAATGTCGTATATTTATATGTTCGCGGGCATGTCAGTCACGCGAGCATGTCGGTCACGGTCACGCGAATCTACATTTTTACCCCCTACCAAAAAGTGCTCAACGCGCCTAAAGAAGTTTTCACTTCAGTATCATGCCGGTGAAATCTTAAAAAAAGCGCAACTACTCTCCGATGCACGGAGGAAACAAAAAGGCCAAATTAAATAAATAAATAAATATTTATTTGGAATTACCAAGGACATTACAGTACAATACAAAACAGAAAATACGGACTTCCAAATTCGGTCACCCATCCACTTACTGACTTAGGTCAGCGTTGCTTAACAATAGCAATCTACTGATATGCGTCGCAAATAGGCCATGCGTCCCTCTCGCTGTGCCCATTACACATTAAAAGTTGAGTAGTCACAGAAACTTCCATATTCCAAGCCTACTCTCTATATAAACGCATAATATATGTTTGTATGTTGGTTTGTCCTTTTAATTACGCCACAACAAAGCTACGCATCGACGTGATTTTGTGTATGTCTATTTTTAACCGACTTTCAATAAAGGAGGTTCTCAATTCGGCGTATCTTTTTTTTATTGTCAAAGACCTGGAGTTTGACTTATGCTACTTTTTAACTCGGAAAGTAATGTAAAACAATATAGTTGAGTAGTTGCATGTAACACAGGCAATTTAGCTCATTACCTGGGAAATGGTATCTTTTTATAGTTAGTTAGAGGAACAAAAAAAAACAATCACTTACCGTCCCGCCGCCACATTTAACGTCCTCTGCCATTTAGCACCCGTCTGTCCTCCCATCACACAATGGGAAACACGAAAACACCATGAAAACTACAAACCAGCTACCACACACATGAAGGTTAAGTTGATTCCGCCACAATTAAAAATAAATGGCGTCAAATATCCCGATTCGTGAGTTCGAAATTGGAATGTTTACAAAATTGTTTACATTCGGAATCGGGACGCGACTAGTCTGTCCCGGTGTTTGGTGGTGACTGGGTGCGCGCGCCGGCCCGTTGCCATGGCAACCAGGGGCTGGTGCGTCTAGCTTGTCAGTTGTTATGTATTCGGTATATAAATCATATAAAATAAAATATGCGATAATCCATTGTTTTTTTTTGTCTATAGCTCATAAATAACTAGCGAATGCCCGCGACTTCATCTGCGTGGTTTGATGTTTTATGGTTCCCGCGGGAACTCTTTAATTTTCCGGGATAAAAAGTCTATGTGCTATTCCGGACTATAATCTATCTCTGTGCCAAAATTTCAGCCAGATCCGTTCAGCCGTTGGCACGTGATTGAGTAACAAACATCCATACATCCATCCATACATCCATACATCCATCAAAACTTTCACATTTATAATATTAGTAAGATAGCCTAGTTTAGGACTGCGATCTGGGTGATATTTGATGAAAATCCACGCAGGTACCTACTTCTTACTTTTCAAAGTTGTATGCAATTAGCAAACCATACTTTCATCTTATTTTCCTTGCCGATATTATAAATGGGAAAATATGTCTTTCCGTCTGTCCACCTGTTATGATTTCACGAAAATTTATACACAGATGAGTTGCATCCCGGGGAATGATATAACGCTATACGTCATTGATGTTCTATATAAAGGCTAATTTTTTATTCCAAAACATCAAAGAGTTGTCACGGTAAAACTCAAAACCCAAAATCCACGCGAACGAATTCGCGGGCACCACCTAGTTGAATGAAGGCCTTCTTATTCTAACAGGATACCTGTACTTAGAGCTGGATATGGGTTGAGCTAATGTTGACAGTAATTGTCTCGCTTGTCGATATTAATAGTGAAAATGAATCGCCTTGATTCAATGTAAGCAAATACGATTACGTAGAAACTTGCCTAGAATATCTTATCAACGCAGCCCTCTATTATTTTACCTAATAATGATAGCAGATATTTTTGCTCGCACCTTACGTCGTAAAAACAAATTACAACCCCAACTGGTTTCCCTCCCCTACTCGTTATTCAAGCCTTCCTAGCCAACTTACATACGTTTCGTGTTTATTTTATAGCGAAAGCGATTGAAAACGCTAACCCTGGACTATTTACTTATTTTTGTAACCTCTTTATTTTTTGAAGAAAAGAGCAACTGCTTTTCTCTTTTCTTTTCGGCTCTTCTCAGTCGCTTTCCGAACTAGTGGTAGAGTCTTAATGTTTCATAAGTGAATAAAATAGAAAGAGAATAGATCCGAAACGCTTGTGACTTGGCTAGCCAGGGGGGCTGGTTCTGCTACGTACCTGCAAATTATGCAAAAAGCCTGGCGGTGATCACTTAACATTAGGTGATCCGCCTCATTTATTGCTTGCTATTCATATAAAACTTTCTATCCATCTATACTAATATTATAAATGCGAAAGTGTGGATGGATGGATGATGGTTTAATTCTCAAGCCAGAACGGCTGAGCGGATCTGGATTAAAGGACATTGACCAGCGCCCATACAAAGTTCGCCTAAGAACCAACAGTCATAAAACATACATTATCGGATTCAAAATAACACATAAATACTATTGTAAATAGATTTGAATAACGGACACTTCAGATAATTTATTTATTACCAACAATATTTTCAATTTTGAGGTTATTTCGACTCAATTTGCTTGAAAAATAAATATCATCGTCAACAAGTTTCGCCGTAGTTCACCAAAAACATTACAGATGGCGTTATAAATATTAATTTACCGTACTTTCAATAGATGGCGTTGCGTGATTCGGAATACTCTCGGAATATTCGCACTCAGCGCTTCAAGCTGCTTTTATCTTATTTCTTAAGTTACAGAACTAGCGCTCAAGCGGTGGTATTGTTTATTCTTTTAACCTGTAAGTCAGATGCCGGAAAAGAACGGTAATCAATTTAATACCCATTTATTTATTTTTTAATTAATTTGAAGTGTCCGTTGAAATCTAATATTTGGAATAAAGGTTAAAAAATAAGCTAAGGATTACTGTATATTTCAAAAGTATGTTGATTCTTAGGCGAATTTGGACAATGTCCTTTGGCACAGAGATGGATTATATTCTGGAATAACACATAGGCTACTTTTTATTCCGGAAAATTAAAGAGTTCCCGCGGGAATCAAAAATCCTCAATCCACATGTATGACGTCGCGGGCATCGACTAGTAATAATGAAAATGCGAAAGTTTGGATGGATGGATGGATATTTCTTAGGTACTCAATCACGCCAGAACGGCTGAACGGATCCCGATTAAATTTGGCACAAAGATGGATTACAGCCTGGAATATCACAAAGGCTACTATTATCCCGGAAAATTATAAAAGGGGACCCAAAGAACGTTATTAATCCATGCGGAAAAAGTCGCGGGCATCAGCTAGTCTAATCTAATTTAATTTAAGCTGCACTGGCCCAAGAGCTCAAGACTGGGCAAAGGCCTCCCTCCCAAAGGCTACTCAACTGTGAATTTATAATAATTTATTAATAATATATATCGTTTATCGTTTATTTTCATGCAATAAACCCATAAAAGATACAAAAGATAAATACGAATAAAGAGTATAAACGTAATAGTAACATTAAATTAAAATTAAATGATAATTTATCTAATTCATCGCGCCATTGTCGCCTCGGCCTATAAAAACGGTGATATATAACTTTAAAAAGTTAATAAAATTTAACAAAGTTACCTAGTAATTACTAGATGATGCCCACGAACTCGTCCGCATGAACTCTTTAATTTTCCGGGATAAAATACTTTTTATGCCTATGTCATTCCCCGAGATACAACCTACCCCCGTACCAAATTTCGTCAAAATTGGTTGAACAGATAATTATTTTAGTTCCCCGCGGGAACTCTTTAATTTTGCGGGATAAAAAGTAGCCGATGTATGTGTAGTATGTCCCCGGGATACAACCTACCCCTGTACCAAATTTCATCAAAATCGGTTGAACGGTTGGGCCGTGAAAGCGTAGCAGACAGACAGACACACTTTCGCATTTATAATATTAGTATGGATATATTCGACTCTCCATCACTCACGCAGGGATACGGAAGCGGAGAGAAAGAATTTGTAGAGAGCTAATAGTGCTCCCCGGGAATACGCATAAAGCAAGTACCGAACGGGCGATCCTCCGGCGATTCCGCTCATGAAACCGAGAGGTTGGTGGGGCCATGGGAGGTGGCGGGATGTCTATCACTCACTTGAGGGGGCAATAGAAAACTATTTTATCGACTCTCGCTTTCATCTAAGTACTCTCAAAAAGATTAGTTTTAAACTAGATGATGCACGCGGACGACCTCGTGGATTAAGTTTTTTCTTTCCCGGGTAACTCCTTAATTTTGCCGGGATAAATAGTAGCCTATATATTATGTACTTCCCCGGGATACAAGTTACAACCCACCTCTAAGTATACCAAATTTCATCAAAATCGGTTAAAAAGATGGGCCGGTTAAAGCGATAAAGTATGTGCATGGATTTTATTATTCCTTTCTGATTTTTTTTTAAATTTATTAAAAGTTCAAGATAAAAATACAAAACAAAAATATACACAAGTCATCCTCTAAAAACTTTAACGTGCTAGGATGGCGAAAGAGTGATAGCTTTGTGTTGTATATTTTAAAAGTGCGGATCTATTACAGTTTACTTTTAAAGTATGTCACACACAGATGGACAGACAAACAATCCCTCTGAGTGGATGGAACGCTACGTAGCAATGTGTGGTGTTATGGTGTTCGCATTAGCCACGCCTTCGGTTCGATGCTTGTTTGACAAGCGCCTAATGGGGCCGTAATGCGCAGAAACTTTCTATACGAGAGTATAAGCTCAGATCCAGTGGAAATAATTCATATTTAACATGACTTAAACTGGATGTCTATCGTCATGATAAAAAAAATTGTAACAAATAAACCCACTAAAAACACCTAAAGAGTAACGGGTATAATAATATATTGTCTCCGTTCTGTCGGCCGTGGGTAAAATGTGCAGTTGCCCTCTCATCCGTTATCTTAGGAAACTCGTTGTCCTAGGTAAGCGACAGACGCAACGTAATAGAAAATGACAGATGCATCAACGCGACAATGTAGTCCATGTTTTTTTTTATCCACTACAAGTTAGCCCTTGACTGGGATTTCACCTGATGGTAAGTGATGATGCAGTCTAAGATGGTAGCGAGCTAACCTGTTAGGGGCATGGCAGTTTTATTAAACCAATTCCCCTATTCGGTTTCTACACGGCATTGCACCGGAACGCTTATTCGCTTGGCGGCACGTTTGTCGGTAGGGTGGTAACCAGCCACGGCCGAAGCCTCCCACCAGGCCAGACCAGGGAAAATTCAGAAATTATAAATTCCTAAATTGACCCTGCCGGGGATCGAACCCGGGACCTCCGCACGTTAAGACAACAGCGCTACACACTGCGCCACGGAGGAGGACGGAGGACGTGAAGGGTTAGCTACTGTTTAATACCGTCGCGTCACCTAGAACACCGGGTAATTTGGACCCAGACATTTTAAGCGCATCGTACTCTTGGCAATACTAACGATTGAGAGAGAATGCTCAAAGTATATTTGAGCATATTATAATATGATTTATCTTCGTCATATCTTGATCGCTTCGATAATTAAGCGTCTTCTTTATCTTTCCTTCTGGGTAGGTTTCCGCACATAGGAGTATTAAATTAGACGATAATTAATCTGATGAGTTTAATATAACTGTCATAACCCTAACAGGTTAGCTTGCTACCGTTTTTAACTGCAATAACATTAAACTGTCAGGTCAGATCGCAGTAACTTGTATAGAGGAAATAAAAAAGTCTTCTGATTTTAAGGTTACCTTCAAATTAAGAGTGAATATACTATATTCATCTAATTAGTCTTAATTATTAAAAACCCAATATAAAAAACAAACATCACTTACCATCAGGTGTGATCGCAGTCATGGGCTAACTTGTAGTTGATTAAAAAAAAAAACAATTACACAAACAATTTCTCAGCAAACCCATATAAATGATACCCCATATCATGGGGGCGTAAACTATAACCAGTCCGCCATCTTTAGGAGTCCGCCATATTGGATTAAGTATGTATTCATCCAAACGAAACGTGTATGCAAAATCTCAGCTCAATCAGTTGGGGATTTGTTTCAGGTACTAAAATTCAACATCAATGGTTTCAAGATTTATTTGACGTAAACAAACACACATACATTGGAAGTTAAATAAAAGCTTGTAAAAAAGAACGCTGCCCCTTAGTGTAGTGAAACGTAATGGATTTCAAAGATCCCGTTTCAGCGGTAAGGCTCGAGTCGATGGGCTGTTCGGAAACTATCTGAAAGATTTCCCGACACTACTTTATTATTTATCTTTACTAACTGCTACAATTTTATGTTACGTGAATTTTCTTTTTTAACGGGGTTAAGTAGCAAAAAAACCTGGAACCCTTATATTTTCGTCCAGCCGTCTTTCTGTGTGTGTGAAGGCTTATAACCATTTTGAAAATCAATTATCATTATGTAACCTCTAGCTAGGCTTTAGGCCCATTTTCAATACCGAAAAAAATATTAAATTAAAAAAGAATCAGGTGCAGCTATGAGGTGCGTTAGCCAGCTATTCTTATAAAATAAAGTGGCCAGATGAGAGTCAGACTCGCCCACGAAGGGTTCCGTACCAATAAAAAGTTTGAACACTATGTACTTTTTAAATATAATGTAGCGGACAAGTTTATTGTTATTAAATCCCATTAATAATTTTTATGCCTGTTTAGTTTTTTTTTAAAATATTTACTAGCGACGCTGTCACCGGGTCAGATAACCGGGATTTGTGGCACTATACGGATCAAGAGATACAGCCAAGAAACTACGAAAAAATCAAGTTTTTTGTATCCTCCCTTTAATTTTTAATTTATTTTTTATTAAATTAAGTTGTTGTAGCTGTAATAGAAATACTCTGTAAAAATTTAAACTGTCTAGCTATTACGGTTCATGAGATAAATCCAGGTGACGGACAGACGAACAGACAGATAGCGGAGGCTTAGCAATAGGTTCCCGTTGGCACTCTGTGATTACGGAACGCTAAAAAGGTGTCACCAACTAACAATTGTATCGTTAACAATTTCAACATCATCACCTGCGGACGTCCACTGCTGAACATAGGCCTTTCCCAAAGAACGCTACCACACCCGGTCCTCAGCCTTCCTCATCCAGCCACTTCACGCCACCCACTTCACGCCACCCTCTTGATGTCGTCGATCCATCGTGTTAACAATTTAATCGCTAACAATTCTATCAGCGCGGCTTGCAGCGCAGTGAGACGGATTAGAGGATCGCAGTTGTACATAGTAACAGCTGCAGGGCATTAGACGCCTCAGTCCGCTTGGCAATCGATGCGGGGTATCAGTACTGACACTCCAAAGCTCACATCGACGCAATTTCAGGCTGTATTGCAACTGGGGATTTAATATAAGTAGGTACAGTCCGCCAACTTAAATGACCCGATGTCTGCGTCGCTAGTATATCTATCAAATATCAATCAAATATCAAATCAAATAAATATTATAAATGCGAAAGTTTGGATGGATGTTTGTTACTCAATCGCGCCCCAACGGCTGAACGGATCTGGATGAAATTTGGCACAGATATAGATAATAGTCTGGAATAACACATAGGCTACTTTTTATCCTCGAAAATTGGGGAGTTCCCGCGGGAACCGAAAAACCTCAATTCACGCGGACGAAGTTGCGGGCATTAGCTAGTTATAAATAAAATAAAAACAAAAACTTAACTTAACTTTTCCAAAATTCTAAATTGTCCTTTAGATGGCACGACATGGACACAAGCTTCTCTCCCAGTTCGATACGGTGGTTTAGGCATTCGTAAAATTAGTAGTGTATCATTACCAGCATTTCTATCTTCTGCTTATGGTACGTTTAAGCTCTTTGGGAATATTATAAACCATTCATTAGGTTCAATAGAGCCGTCGTATTTGGCAGAAGCTAGAGTTGCTTTCAATGTGGCATGTCCTAGTAAGGAACCGGTATCTTTGTTCTCTCAAAGACAATGGGACGACGCACTGTGTTCGGATGTTTTGCAGGAACTTATAAATTCATCAACTACTGCAAGCGACCGTGCTCGCCTTCTTGCGGTGTCTACGAGGGAATCAAGTTACTGGCTTCAAGCTCTCCCCTCTAAGCATTTAGGCACTCTGTTGGACCACCTCACTCTGACGATTGCGGTTGGTCTTAGACTTGGCGCCAAGTTACAACAGCCACATCTATGCCACTGTGGTGGGTCAGTGGACGCGTATGGTCATCACGGGCTTTCTTGCATTAAAAGTGCCGGTCGTCTATCGCGTCATGCTTCCCTGAACGACATCATTCGTAGGTCTCTTGCCACCGCTAAAGTGCCTGCAGTATTAGAGCCAAATGGCTTGGCACGCAGTGATGGTAAGAGACCAGACGGGATGACTCTGGTTCCGTGGAAGCTAGGAAGGTCGCTTGTTTGGGATGCCACATGCGTGGATACGCTGGCGTTGTCCCACTTGCAGGCGACCTCCATGACGGCGGGGGCGGCGGCCACTAATGCAGAAAGAGCCAAAAGGCGCAAATATGAAACTATAGAAAATAATTTCTTATTTGTGCCTTTTGGTGTTGAAACCATGGGGTCGTGGGGCGAAGATGCTAGATCCTTTTTTAAGGATCTATCTTCTCGTCTCACAGAGTCCACAGGTGACCGGAGGGCTGGTAGTTACCTCGGCCAACATATAAGTTTGGCTATTCAGCGGGGTAACGCAGCCAGCGTTCTGGGCACATTGCCTCATTGCAGCGGCATAGATTATATTTTTAATTTTTAGTTTTTAATTTAGATTTTAAAGATTTTTTAAGAAATTGTATATATTATTATATGTTTTATTTGTAAGGAAAAAACTTAACAGGAATAAAAATTTGTTCCAATTTTGGCCACCGGGTCAAATAAGTTTGACGTACTATACCTAATATTTTTCAAAATGCGATATTGCGACCAATTTTATTCACATTTTCAATCCCCACTATTGAGCGCGAATCTTCTTAGTTCTTTGACTTGAGAAAGGCTTAGGCCATAGTTCACCACACTTGGCAAATGAGAATTGATAAATATCACACACCTTAGAGAAAATAATGAAGTATTAGTTGATCAATGCGTGGATTGGGATTTTTTGGTTCTCGCGGGAAATCTTTAATTTTCCGGGATAAAAAGTAGCCTATATGTTATTCTAGACTATAATCTATCTCTGTGCCAAATTTCATCCAGATCCGTTCAGCCGTTCTGTCGTGATTAAGTAACAAACATCCATCCATCTAAACTTTCGCATGTATACTTTCCGAACCAGTGGTAGATTCACTTGACGATTCAAAAGTACTTGTAAAAGTTTATTTGAATAAAAATCATTTTGAATTTGAATTTTGAATATAATATTATAGTAGGTAATAGGCCTATTACGCTGCACTTTTCACAGGGCCCTGATGGAAAGGGTGGGCGTGGCGGCTAATATTGACGTCGCTTATTACAAAGCGATAAGGACCATATTAGGGACCCTTTCTCTCTATATCTTATTACACTACACTGATTCAATGTAAGGGTCTCTCGGGCATGCAGCTTTCCTCACGATGGTTTCCTTGACCGTTGAAGTATGTGATATTTTCTAAAAAATGATTTTCATATCATTTTTATGAGTAAAACCTGTAAATGAGTTGGAAAGTTAAACTTCCCGGCCTAGGCCAGTAAAGAATGTATGTATTTTCATTACATATCATAAGTTTGAATTTGGAATCTTTCTTCCTGAATATCTTGTAACTTGTTATAATGTTCTTTGGCCTAAATAGTTTAAATTTGGAACTCTACCGTATTACGCGTTCAGCACTCACAGCGCAAAAAAAATATTAAAAGTATAAATATAACTAATTTAACTTTTAATACCTATTTCTTAAGTAGGTTGGTTTTTTATTTACTTTCTTTAAATTACATAACATAATATATTTAAAAAAATTCACTTATTTCATTTTTTAGAAAAGCACTAAACACACCTCGACCGGGAGAGCATTTCTTCTCGTATATAGCCTAACTAACACTCGCCCAGAAAACGCGTACTTCACGGTCGCGCGATGTAATGTACTATTACAATCCCACCAACTTATCTGGCCCGGTGGCCAAAATTGGAACTAATCTTTGTCCCTGTTTAGTTTTTGTGTCTGTTTTACTTCTCTTGTATACTAGCGACGTTGTCACCGGGTCAGAAAAGTTTGTGGGACTATAATTGCTTGAAACGCACGCAAATCAAAAAAAATAATTATAATACGCGTGCTCAAGAATCGAATATCCACTGCCTAAACAGGAGGCCAGACGTTTCTAAACCACTAGGCCAAATGGTATTTACGTCCATAGCGAGTTTTCGCCCCTATTAAGAAGATGTTTCCTTCAATAATAGGTATCTACTATAGACTAATTACACTGATGTTATTTATAAAGCATGGACCTTGCAGTAGTCTTGTAAAAACCTTCATTGCCCTGACACTTTGTGACCGCGCAAAAAAAGGATGAGTGCTGGTGAGCATGACGCGAAATATTGCCGCGCCGCAGCCATGTTGGATATGGTTTATTTTGTATGGATGAATGAGTATTGGGTTTTACCGGCCTATATTAATTGATTGGGGTTTTAACCAACGCTCTTTTATATTATTGAATGCCCTTTTATTGGCCTTTAGTCTAGTGGCTGCATTTTCGACTGCGGCTGAAGAAGTTCCGGATTCGAATCTCGGGTCGGACTATTAACTATTAGGTTTTCTGACAAGTAGTTCTCAGTACTAGCCCGGAGTTAGGAAGTTGGCGGTGTTTCACCCCCGTGCCTCGGAGAGCACGTTAAGCTGTCGGCCCCGGTTATTATCAATAACATCTGATAATAATTGTTACAAAAATCTAAGAGTTTAAATACTCTTAGTAAAGTCGCATACGGAAGGACGTGGGAACTGGGAACCCACCACATTATTATCCCAAGAAAACTCCTACCATTATTTGATTATTGGAAGGGGTTACGACCCTCAGTAATGAGGAATACGACCCCAGAGAGGTGTGCTTACAATTCCAAAGCCAGCGGACAAACTAGCTGGGACAACTAGATGAAAATTATCGTTCACAATACTAAATTACAAAGTTTGTTTGCTCGACTTCCAAGTTGCTGTCGAGACTTCAAAACTTGGCTTTCATGCACATTATACAAGTGTCTAGGTTCTATCGGAGACGTAGTGTAACGGAAGGTTAATTACTAACTTGGTCGTGGAAACCCTTCGCTCTACCGTTAACTAGCTTAGGACTAAAACAGACAATTACGCAGGGTTTAATATAACTGCCACACCCTAACAGGTTAGCCCGCTACCATCTTAGACTGCATCACCATTCACCACTTAACACCCGGTGTGATCGCAGACAAAAGCATCAATACAATTTTACTAATATCGCCTGTATTTGGCTAGTTATCTCAGATAGCCTAGGTCAGATTTACGCACCACGCTTTTGCATCCGCATTGCTTTTGATGCAGTCATAGCATTACGTTTCACTTAGCAGAATAGGCTGTCATTAATTTGAGATGCCTAAAATAATTTATTTATGACACAGGACACCCTGAATTCGCTGAAGTAATTTCCCGGAATTGAGAGCTAAATCGGGAAAAAATGAGGAAAACCTCAATATGCGCGGTGCGCCGTGTCTCCAGCGAGAGGCTTTATTCGTCAGGCACGAAACTAGCGACGGCCGAGCGACGGCGACAGCGGGACGATGGAATCCGAGAGCTGGCGACTAATTTCGGGAATCTAGTCGGGAGTCCTGCCAGCCGGGTAGAGCGTTTGCGGTTATTACCTTACTGCGCAGCAATTATAACATTTGCAAAAGAAACAAAAAATATTTTTTTGGCAAGTTCTTGATTTTTGAAAAAAAACAGACGTTTTTGTCGCTTATAAAGTATTACCAGACCTCTTGAAAAATATTTTATTAAAATTCCCAAAAAATATACTTTTGGCAAACTGAAATTTTCATCACTATTTATTGAGTAATTTCAATAATACCTGTAAATTGCCAGACAAATTTTGCGGTTTTAAACAATTCCCAGACGTGAATAAAGTTTTCAAATGAATACGACAACATTGCGGTGAAATTCGTTGCCAGCTCTCCCAGCTAATCGCATCGCCCCGCTGCCGCCGTCGCCCCGCCGCCGCTTGTTTCGTGCCCGTACACTTAGTTGTGCCGATAAAAGCTCGGTTGATGATAAAAGTGCTAACTCGCTCTATGAATGCGTAGTTATAGCAATGTTAAATTCTTAACAAAATCAACCTCTTGAGTTTTTTTGAACGCGTAGTAAATAGAAATATTGTTAAACTTGATGATGCCCGCGACTTCGTCCTCGTCGATTAAGATTTTATGATTCCCGCGGGAACTTCTTAATTTTCCGGGATAAAAGCCTGTCCTTCTCCGGGATGCAACCTATCTCTATACCAAATTTCATCAAAATCGGTTGAAAAGATGGGCGTAGTAGACAGACAGGCAGACGGACAGACGGATATACATTCGCAAATGCGATGCGATGTTCTTATCCATATCAATAGTATAAATATTATACTATTGGTATGGATAAGAATCCATACTCATAGAAATCGAACTCAAACTCATAGTATATTTATTAAATTTAGGTACACTGTACATTTATTGACCTCCAATTACTTATGAAACATTATCTGATGCCCGCGACTTCGTCCGCGTGGATTGAGAGTTGGTTCCCGCGGAAACTTTTTAATTTTCCGAGATAAAAAGTAGCCTATGTGCTATTCCAGACTGTCATCTATCTCTGTGCCAAATTTTATCCAGATCCGTTCAGCCGTTTTGACATGATTGAGGAACAAACATCCATCCATCCATCCCTCCTTACATCCATCTATCCATCCAAACTTGCGCATTTATAATATTACTAGCGAATGCCCGCGACTTCGTACGCGTGGATCGAGGTTTTGTGGTTCCCGCGGGAACTCTTTAATTTTCCGGGATAAAAAGTAGCCTATGTGCTATTCCAGACTATAATCTATCTCTGTGCCAAATTTCATCCAGATCCGTTCAGCTGTTGGGGCGTGATTGAGTAACAAACATCCATCCATACATCCAGACATCCATACATCCAAACTTTCGCATTTATAATATTAGTAAGATTGTATTGTAAGTTGATGGTGATAATCAGTTACGGTATCTTGAAACTAAAGCTTGTCAATTGTCAAGAGACGAGAGCAAGTTCTGAGTTTTTTGCTATCTCTTCTCTTTAAGAAAGTCATTCCTAACCAGCGGTAAGATTCACTATCGATACAAAAACACTGGTAAAAGTTTATTTGCATACAGAAAAAATATATACTATTCTACCGTAATTAGCTAGGCATGTCACCTAAACGGAACTGATGAGTCACACAAATCCCATTATACCTACTCAATCTATACGGGTATGTATATGTTTAAAAATACACCAATAAATACATGTAACTGACTCACTAGGATTATAAAAACAAGAGTAGGTTACTGTATTGTTCACATTTCCTTTATAGCCATTGAAAGTGAACCTTTTTTATTTGTCACTTGTGATAAAAGACCCGCATTTTTTGTCGTACAATCTTTTTATATCGGACGCCTGGCAGTAACTCGTGACGCTTCGTTGTAATAACAACAGTTTAATTGTGGATTAATTAACTTGGTTTAGTTTAATTTAACATGGATTACAGGATACCGGTCTTTTTCGTAAGTGACTCATTGTTTTTTTATAGAGTGAATATTAAAGTGTTTAGGTTGTACAGAGGGCGCTGCGGTCTTGTGAACGGAAAGTCTCGGGTTAAATTTCCGGCGGGGTTAATTCGGTCATTTCTCATTACTTTCGCTCTGTTGGGAGGGATTTCGGTTTTGGCTAGTTACCAACCACTCTACCTACCTGCAAATTCACCAAACGATTCAGAGCTCCAGTGCTTCAACGCGTAGAAACCAATGAAATGTCACCTTTGATCACTGCATCATGATTCGTCACTTACCACTATAGTGGAATTTATTTTATTTTATATTTTTATATCCACTACAAGTTAACCCTTGACTTGATGGTAAGTGATGATGCAGTCTAAGATGGTAGCGGGCTAACCTGTTAGGTGCATGGCAGTTATATTAACCCATACCCCTATTCGGTTTCTGCACGGCATCGTACCGGAACGCTAAATCGCTTGGCGGCACGTCTTTGCCGGTAGTTTGGTAACTAGCCACGGCCCAAGCCTCCCACCAGGCCAGACCAGGGAAAATTAAGAAATTATTAATTCCCAAATTGACCCTGCCGGGGATCGAACCCGGGACCTCCGCACGTTAAGACAACACCGCTAAACACTGCGCCACGCAGGTCGTGTAATCTTTAAATAAACAACATTTTTTGACGTTTGCAGTGCTAGATACCTGATTTTTAAGAAAAATAAAAAGTGCTGGGGATGAAAAGAGAAATACATAGTTGTGACGTCATCAACGCACTTTATTTTTTTATTGGATAGTTTAAAATGGAAACTTAAAATTAACAGAAGATATATGGATATTTTAGGTAGTTTGGAAGACTCTATTTAAAAATCAGCAACAAATAATGATTTATTATTGACATAGTTATCATCCTGTAATAGTTGGCTGAATTTATAATTAAATAATATACGTCCTCGCCTTTCTTCACGTGATTTAAGTATACTAAGGTTTTTTTTTAATCCTGTGGGTACTGCTTGTTTTCCTAGGATAAAAATCCTATGTTATACTCCGGATCCTTAACTGTACCTATGTTTGATCAAGTATTTAACGATCGTCAAGTTTCCCCTCAGTGGTTCCATTTTCCGAACCGGAACTGATTTGAAACAAAGGCATTTTTTGTTGCATCAAATACGGATCAGTGGCTCGCTATAATTGATATCGTTTGAATATAGCCCTAAATTATATAAAACTAGAAGTTACCCGTGACTTTGCCCGCGTGATATTTTTTTTGGATAAGATACTGAATAATTACACTGTTATACACTTGCCCTAGGGCGACTAAAGCGACGCGTCGTAACGCCACACGATACGACTCCATAGAAAACGACAAACACATCTACGCGACTACGTAAGCCGCAAATAGTCATAGATCCGGATATACCACGACCTTCACAGATATGTTTAATAGATGACACCTACTTTTTATTATTTAATAATAGATAAATGCGCCTAAAATAGGTTGCCTATAAAAATCCGGTCCAGCCCATTTTTAAATTAATTCATATTAATCAATTTTTTTGACAAGTTTATTGTAGCCAATGCTACACCATCGCGTTTGTTATAAAATTACCTTAAATTAAATTTTGATACATAACTCAAGCGGTTCCGATCTGTTAAGTTGCAGGACTATGGTAAGTTGGTAAGTTAACATTGTCCATAGGTAACTTCACGGATCTCCAAGGCACGGAGGAAACGAAAAGGCCAAAGAACCTCCAAATTCGGTCACCTATCCAGTTACCGACTTGGGTCAACGTTGCTTAGAAATCGCAATCAACTGATATGTCACAACTAGGCCACTCTTCCCTCATCAAACGTGTAACATTTAATGAAAACAAAAGGACATTGTATTGAATCGCATTGTCGCGTTTATCGCTCACGTAGGAAAGAGCCTACGAGATCTAATAAACGTATCTGTAATGGAAATTATACGACGTTATGGGTTTCCTTCGGGGAGCTATCGAGGCTGAAAACTAATTAGATACGCAGACGTGAGGCTGCGTCGTGTGTAATCAATTTTATCTCGATCAAAGCCTAGCGAGGCTGTGCCGTGATTGATTTTATCATTCATTCTTATGCGCTAAAGTAATAGCTTACTGCCTCGTTGGTCTAGCGGTTAGCATAGTCGACTGCGGATCACGAGGTCCTGGGTTCTTTCCCCGGTCGGGCAAAAAAATTTTTAGGTATTGGGTTTTTCAATTCAGAAATTCTCAGTGCCAGCCCGGAGTTGGCGGTGTTTCACCCCCGTGCCTCGGAGAGCACGTTAAACCGTCGGCCCCGGTTATTATTACTAACATGATAATAGTCGTTAAAGCCCACCAACCCGCATTGGAGCAGCGTGGTGGGTCTAAGCTCTTATTCCCTCTCTACTATGAGAGTGGAGGCTTGTGCCCCAGTGGGACGTAGGCTGTATTGGTGGTGGTGGGTTATACGCTTTAACTAAATTATTATCTAACTAGCCCGCAGCTTCGCTCGTGGGAATTTCCTGTTTACAATGTTCTTATAAAACATAGCCTACATGTTATTTTGATGTTTAAGCTTTTATTTCTGTGAAGTTTCATCAAAAACTACATCAAGGTCGACGCCTCCCTGGCTTGCCCTGGCGCAGTGTTGAGCGCTGTTGTCTTAGCGCGCGAAGGCCCCGGGCACCCCCGTAGAGTCAGTTTGGGAATTTATAATTTCTGAATTTTCCCTGCAAAGACGTGCCGGCAAGCGATTTAGCGTTCCGGTGTAGAAACCGTTGAGGGGTATGGGTTTAATATAACTGCCATGCCCCTAACAGGTTAGCTCGCTACCATCTTAGACTGCATCATTTTACCATCAAGTGAGACCGCAGTCAAGGGCTAACTTGTAGTGGATAAAAAAAATCCGTTCAGTAGTTTTGGCGTGAAAGTAGGTTTTGCATCCATCCTTACAAATCCTCGTTTATTAATATATCCAGAATCAATCAATAATCAAAAATCTCCATAGATATTAGTCATCTGCGCGGGAGATCATAGTGCACATGTGTGTGGGTAAACACAGGTGCACTCACTGTTCCTTTACTCTCATAGACCGATAGGACGGAAAATCTGACACAACCGGAGAGAGATCAGACCGACCGTAGGACCGACTGTTGTACGTTTTTACTGCTTTACCAATTTCCTAACTCCAGACTGAGAATTTCTTGTCAGAAGAACCCAATACTTTATTATGACCCGACCCGGGACTCGAACCCGGGCCCTCGCCAGCGGCAGTCGAACTTGCTAACTAAACTGACTTCCATTTTATCAGAATATGATACCGTTTGGGCTCTGAAATTAATATTAAAAAAATATAACGCCTTGCTCAAAATACACCGCAATTTAGCCACTTCAAGTTTCAGCTGTTGCGTTTTGATGTAGGTCGAACTTTTCCCCACAAATTGTTTAGATAAGTTGAAAGCCACCTGGCACTCCGGTGTTTATCCCTTAAAAGCTTTTCTTATGAAACAGTACCTTACTTAAAGCGTTATCCAGCAGGTATTCTTTAAAAATCGTACTTACATATCAGTTTAAATGCCGCAGCCAACTGCCAAAGCGCACCAAACTTGTGCGCTTGTAATTTCACAACTGATTTTAATACAATATCTATACTAATAATAAAAATTCGAAAGTTTGGATGGATGGATGTTTGTTACTCAATCACGCCCCAACGGCTGAACGGTTCTGGATGAAAGGCACAGAGATAGATTATAGTCTGGAATAACACTTAAGCTACTTTTTATCTCGGAAAATTAAAGAGTTCCCGCGGGAACCGATAGACTTCAATGATGCCCGCGACTTCGTCCGCGTGGTTTAAGTTTCTTGTTTCCCGCTATGTGGGCATCAAGTTAAGCTGCCTTACCACGAGGAATGTGAGACGCATTGCGTGAAACTCAGCAAGCAATAATCATCATTTCAAAACGTTGTCTACCTACTCCTGAGCACTATACACCTGTCTAAATGTCTGTCGGTTTTTCCTATATTGCCTTCACATAAAAATTTCATTTTACTTTCAATTTTTTCAGGTAATACTACATTGTTCAATCAATGCATTACCTTACGAAGACGAGTCCTACAAAAGTGGTGACTTCCCAAGCAATGCGGCAGATGAAGTCCAAAGAACATATCAAGATGAAAAAACATCAGAAATAGAGCAGAAAATAATTGTTACAGATGAATCAAAACCCGCGTCATATTCAGTCACAGAATTAGTAATTGACGTCCCTGATGATAGGACAAAGGCACCTATTGTCACTGGTTACTCCATTTCTAGACCTCTAAATATGGCTTCTACCACTATTCCTTCTTTAGACAAAAATAAAAACACAGATAATAAAGAAAACGGTGTAGATATAGAAAAAGAAATAGATGAAACAGATGAAAATGAAAAAGGTGTAGGTAAAAAGAATTATATAAACATTTTACATATCAAAGCTGAATTCGATAAAAATAATGATAAGACTAATAAGGACAGGATAGACTATAGTGATTTTGATTTCGGTAACGTACCTCACGTTTCAGGTATCAAAGAATACTTCAAGGGTATCAAGCAAGGGATAGTCAATGGATTTAATAGCATCATACTTAAACACAAAAACGAAAACGAAGACAGTCACAACCATGATGGAAACACTGGACCTTTTAATTTTTTCAATAAAATCCATAAAAAGAGCTCGGAGTTTGCCCATAAAATTCACAATTCTATTTTTCGTAAACACGAAGATGATCTAGATTAACTCTGAATATTGGTGACTCTTAATATAATATTGTTATATATTGAAAAATGGCATTGTTTTATTTCTATAGCGTTTCAACAAACACACATTATAATTCCAAATATCAAAAGCAAAATTGTAGAGGAATAAAAAAAAATATAGGTAGTCACGAAAAACTCAAAAATAAAACTCAAATGTTTTTATAAACAACTAAACTTTTACAAGTGTTTTAGAGAAGAGACAGCAAGAAACTCGGGGGTTGCTCTAATTTGAAAAAAAAAATTACAAATCTAAGAAAGAAATCCAGCGGCATTTACCTATATAATGGAATTAATACAACATACTTGCGCCACCTCTAGGGGGCTTGCGTCGTGACACGAAAATTTATTAGTTCCACGTAAAAAATATAAAGCATCAAATTTTCGTCTAAGAACAAAAACACTTTCACGTTGTCGAATGTCGAACACTTTCGTGTGTACGCGACGCGAATAATGAATACAGGACATTATTGGTGACACCGTATGTAGAGTGTTGAGTCAACTAAACGAATAGGCTGGCGTATTTGTATGAAACCACTTCTTAATACTATGATACTTTAACTGACATCATCACGTTGTGTTAAATATGATATTTACAACATCATGAAACTTGTGTGTCTCCATTGTGTGAGAATGGGGCTGATTTTGTAGTGCACAATCTCTAAACTAAACAAAAAAAGCTGTCATTTTAGTTTAGTTTAGAGATTGTGATAAACAGAATTGACCGCATTAACTGTCAAGCCTGACTGTCTACAGCTTATTAACACGAGAGAAAGAGAATAATTTAATGAGCTTTGTAATTTGTAATAGTGATTTTATCTAGGTAATGCATATTTAGAATGTAGATATTGACAAATGACGAAAACGAATATTTACTTACGTAGGTGGAGTATTTTTTATGACACCTACAACCCAACTCGGCGAACGAAAATTGTCTGCCTAAGAAAAGTGAATTGGGTGGATATTGATGACACAAGCAGTAAGTAAAGGCCTCCCTGGCATCCATTACTCATAAAAATGTAGAGTACAGAGATGATGCTACTAAAAGCGCTAAAATTAGATAAGCTTTGAAAATTACTGATAATATAATAAACGCGCATACAAACTAATAATTATTGACATAATATACGACTATCAGTCATACTAAAGCTATATATCAATGCTAGCAGTAGGTACAATAATAAAATTGGCGTAAACATCCAAGAGAATTTGCAAATCTCGGTGGTTGTTTATTCAACGTTTCAAAGTAATTAAGAAACTATAGGCATTATTTAGTATTGTTAGCCTTTTTGGCAGTATTTACTACCTACTGATCGAAATAAATTATAGAGTTTATGTTTTTGACGAGATTTTTTATTTCATCTTGTGTTTGGTAATAAAATTTCCTTGTGTTCTTTAATTTATTATATATTTAATTAATTTAATAAATAAGTTTACTCCTTGTTCTTATATTTATTATTTATTTTATTATATTAATTAATAAGACGTAAAATAATTATTAACAAAAACCCATAAAAACATAGGAAAGCATTTATGCACTTTTTGATATTTTTACCTAAACTCATTTTATTATTTTATTTATTTAATTAGTACGGACAAGCCAGTTACACTAATCAATTCAAAAAAAAAAAAAAAGAAAGAAAAAATGACACAGCACAACTTACAATTAATAACAGTAATAAATAATTAAATCACACAAATTTTCTTAAAAAAAAAAAAAAATTACATAACACAAATTAAACTTAATAACAATAATACATAGTTAAACATTAAAATAACAGAGATAAAAAATTAAAATTTGTATAATAATATCACATACAATTATTTAAGAGAGCTGCATGGTTTGTGAGTTGTAACCTTCGCAAAACTTCAAGCACCTCATAAAAATTTATGAAAGCATGCCTTCCATATTTGGGCTTTACTTATTATACCTAAGCAATATATTTGTACTTGGTGTCAATAAATCAGATTATATTATACGGAACACTAAATGCCAAGAATATATGGCGGGCTGGAAACATTAATAATACCTTAAGTGCCTAAGATAAGCTGCCAAAACGTAGGCACTATAATAACAGCTATAATAACTAAGGACCTTAGTTTTGCATGTTCTTGCTACATCTATTATCCCCATGTCCCACATAAGTAATCTCTTACACGATATTATTATTATAGCTTATCGTTGTTAATAATAATCTTTATTTGAATAGGTTTTTTATACAATAAGCTCTCTCTTTGTCAAACTTTTTTTGTATGTTAAAGTAAACTATAATTCAAATATTTACCTTTAGCTGCAATTAGACTTGCTGTCACGCGGTGATGCAGCCTAAGATGCAGAGTGCTTGCCTAGAAGATGCATATTCACTTTTACTTTAATCTTTCTATTAACAGATTTATGAACTTACTAGATAATGCCGTCGACTTCATCCGCGTGGATTAAGGTTTTTTGATTCCCGCGGGAACTCTTTAATTGTACGGGATAAAAAGTAGCCTATTCCCACAGAATAAGTAATAGTGCGCTATTACCTTCCCCGCCATAGAAATTATGCCTGTACCAAATTTCATCAAAATCAATTGAATAGATGGACCGTGAAAACGTTGCAGAGAGACAGACAGACACTTTCGCATTTATAAAATTAGTATTTGCTTTGTTCTGAGGGAGCAGATTATTTTAATAATTATTAGAAAGACACTCAAATAGTAGGTATGAGAAACGAGAAATTAAAACTTTAAACTGAAAGTGAAGTCCTTCAATTAACTTGGTGAACTTGCATTTTCAAAATATGATTTTGTTAGGGTTGATTTTACGAGTACGAGTCCTAAAGAGTACAAAAAAACCATCATTATGTTTTCTGCCATGTGTGAATAGTAACATAAAATTTCATTTAGGAGTCCCACAAACTTATCTGGCCTGGTGGAAAAAATTGGAACAAATTTTTATGCCTGTTTAGTTTTTGTTTTATTTCATTTTTAACTAGCTGATGCCCGCGTGTAATCTGTTCTTTTTTTTATATGGCAACTCCTTAATTTTCCGGGATAAAAAATAGCCTATGTCACTCTCTAGGTCCTCACCTCTACCCAAGAAAAAAAACACGTAGATCGCCTACTCTGTTGCGGCGTGATTGAAGGACAAACCAACAAACAAGCACTTTCGCATTTATAATATTTGTCTAATATTTGGTAGCGACGCCGTCATATAAGTATGTAGGACTAATAAGGTTCTGGTAGATTTTAAACCAAACTAACGTAAAATTTAAAGGTTACAAACAGTACTTCTTTTCCAACAGCGTCGGTTAAGCCGCGACATTGCACTTGACATTCAGAACAGGTTCTGTCAACTCTAAGCAGTTCTAACCCGGGGTCATTATCCTGATGCTGGACGCTCGCACAGTGCCGCGGCGCGCGCGCAAACGACGCACGCGTTTATACCGCCATCTTGGATTTATTGAAGGGTGAGTATTTTTTTTTATTCGGTAGGAGAGGATCGCTAGGACTTTTATTAATGGATATTTATTTATTATCCTAGATAAAAAATTGAATTTGTCTGCAGGATGCAAGCTATATTTATAGGTACCTAATTTTATCAAAATCAGTTAAACTTTTTTATTCGGTTGAAGTTGGTTTTTTTCTGCGTTTTATTTATTTTTAAATGGGATTCTGGGATATTGGAACTATAGAGTGTATAATTATTATGTGTTGTAAGAAAACTACTACAAACTAGACACCCTGAACTATCGTTTGCTAGGATTCCTTTAAGTTTAAAAAAAATCATTGATGTTCTTTGATTTTCCGTTATAAAAAGTTACATTTGTAGGTCTAAAGGATGTGAGCTATCTTTGAACTTAGTTTTATCAAAATCGTTCAAATAGTAAGGCCGTGGACAGGTAACCTATAACAGATTATACATTGCATTTATGATATCTGTTGTTTTAACGAATAAATCGAAGAGAAAAATACATATTATCTAAAGTTAATTTATAGCATGATCTAATTATTTAAGAATGTAGGTACGAAAAGCTTTTATTTGTTGCGAAATCAAGTTATCAGCAATTCGATTCTTGGGTTGTTCAAGGAAAATGTTTGTTGTTGTTTTATTTAGTTTAGGTATCAAGGTTGTGTGACTTCCAAGATTTATGCCGGTACCGAAAAACCATTAGGATAAATACCTAAAACCTCTAAATTATCATAATATCCATATAATCTTATAAATGCCAAAGTGTCTGTCTGTCTGCTACCCTTTCACGGCTGATCTGTTCAACCGATTTTGATGAAATTTAATGTAGGGATAGTTTGTGTCTTGTGGAAGGACATAGGCTACTTTTATATCGGATAATTAAGGAGTTGCCGCGGGAATAAAAAACTTAATCCACGCGGACGAAGTCGCGGGCATAATCTAGAAGTTGGCTGTGTCGTAGGTAGGTACGTTTTAAATGCCTTTGCATTATAAAGTAAATTAAAAATTCCAGTATATTTAGGTATCTGAGTATTGTAAATTTATTTTAATAAATTAATTTTTCTACCTATGCTTAAAATTAAATGTAGGTAATATTTAAAGATTGTGTATAAATAATTCCGGTTTCATGTTCTATTTTTTTTTTGTGTTCTAAATTTAAATATCATCATTCTGATTTGTTTTTCTTTATCCTATCGAATCGTAGGTGTTAGAATGTAAAGAATACAAAACATGGCAAAATTCGTATCTAATGATCTGGTTAGGTGAAAGACCTTTGGCGAGTATCTTTGTGTGTGCTTTATAACTCGTATAAACATCTTTTTTAGGGTTCCGTACCTCAAGAGGAAAAAAAGAACCCTTATAGAATCACTTTTTTGCATAATAAACTAGTATCCATTTAGATCAGCTGTCCTGACTGTTTTCTTGAAATCTTTATTTAATACCTCCTGTTTAACCACAGGTTTAACTTTAATAATTTTAATCTTGACAACTAGCTCCTGAAACTGAAGTAAAACCTAAAATCTTTGGTCTAATACTAAGAGCATTTTGCAGTGCAAATTCTCGAACGTGCATAATATCGGTCCCGGGTTCGATTTCCAATTAAGGGGAAACGAGGAACCGCGCATGCGTTGATGTCTCTTATACACATTTGTAAATGATGTAATGCTTGATGACTTGTCATAACTCAATAATCTATATTAATATCTATAAATGCGAAAGTTTGGATGGGTAGATTTTTGTTACTCGATCACGCCAGAACGGCGGAACGAATGAAATTTGGCACAGCGATAGATTATTCCGGAATAATGCATAGGTAATTTTTATCCCGAAAACTTAAGAGAGAGAACCAAAACAACCTCAGTTTACGCGGAAGCCCTTATTAGCCCATAGACTAGATGGTAGTACACAATAATATTGTAATGGGACTTTATGGTAAGAAGAAAAAAAAAACGCGGAAGAAGTCGTGGGCTAGAAACGGTAAAAGTCGTGAAAAAAACTTGACGTGAGTGAAGCCGCGACAAAAAGCTAGTCAAATAATAAAAAAATCAAATATCAACATGTAACTTCGTTTGCGCGATAAAATAAAAAGAGGAAATACTGAGATAGGAAGGTAAATAAGCGCGGGTTTTCATATAAAAGTCTTGTGTTTTCCTCGCGTTACAGAAACGTCGGTATATCCACGTTCCTTGAGAAAACTAATAATATATTGTCTAACCGTGACTCTGTTTTCTTTCTCTTTTCTTTCCTTTTAACTGACTTGTTGGTCTAGTGGTTACTGGTTAGCATGTTTGAACTGCGGCTGCCGAGGTCCCGAGGTCAATTTCCCGGGTCGGACCATGTTTTTCTGGCCAAAACTTCTCAGTACTAGCCCAGAAAATGTAAATATCCTAAATACTGGAATTGTGGAATTTATTTCTTAGAATGACGGCACATACTACGCCATACTTTAATGTTTTTTGTAATTTATTTATTTTAGAACATCCATTAGGTTACAATACAATAACAGAAAAAATATAGCTAGTTATTAGAGTACCTAAGTAATACGTATTATTGTAAACCCACCTAGAGGTTGCCAAAGCTTGCAATATAATATTAAATCACACTATGGGTGAGATCTATAAAGCTAACTTTTTTTTTTTTAATCCACTACAAGCTAGCCCTTGACTGCGATCTCACCTAAGATGGTAGCGGGCTAACCTGTTAGGGGCATGGCAGTTATATTAAACCCATACCCCTTCGGTTTCTACATGGCATCGTACCGGAATGCTAAATCGCTTGGCGGCACGTTTTTGCCGGTAGGGTGGTAACTAGCCACGGCCGAAGCCTCCCACCAGGCCAGATCAGGGAGAATTCAGAAATTATAAATTCCCAAATTGACCCTGCCGGGGACTTTGACTGTGCTTAGACTTATGACATTGTTAAAACGAGATAGATTTATGTTACTCACTTAGGTCAATCTCGTTTTAACTCTAAGTACAGTCTGAGCCAAGTCAAATTACGCTTAACAGATCTCAGACTATGGGTCAGAGAAAAAAGTAATAAAAGATCATACTTAATATTATAAATGCGAAAGTGTGTTTGTTTGTTGGTTTATTGGTTTGTCCTTCAATCACACCGCAACGGAGCAACGGATCGACGTGATTTTTGGCATGGATATAGCTGAGTACCTGGAGCACTCTCCAGGTCCTAAAAATGTCCTAAGGTCACTACATAGGCTACTTTTTATCCCGGAAAATCAAGGAGTCTCGCGGGAATAAAAAACTAAAACCACGCGGACGCAGTCGCGGGTATCAGCTAGTACAAAATAAAATAAACAATAAATAATCCATGATAATAATAAATAATCTTCTTCTTCTTCTTCTTATTTTGTTTTATGGCTATAATAAATAATCTTTCAAGACTTCAAGCTAAAAAAGCCATTGACACCTGGACTAGACTGTGCGTTAGTGGATCAGTCAGTCACCACCACCACCATTACAGCCCATTAACATCCCACTGCTGGGACGTATCATACCAGTGACATTTTCGGTGTCCTATTTTAAAAACCAGTTGAGCTATAGCAGTTTCAGCTTAGAACCGCCACAGAAATAGGAATCTATTACTTACTATAATCCACAACTTCAATTCGATAAGCTTCCTTGGCTCCTTTGTGCGCTTTACCGATGAAAAAACCACAAGAAAGCGTTGCCTCATTGACTGTGTAGGTGTCGCCGTAAAATTATAAAAACCGTAAGATTATAATCTGACTAGCGAGATTGTAAACTGTCGAAAGATTACGATTTAACACATAATTTTTCGGTAGATTGTAATCTGTTAGGTATATTAACCCGATAAAACCTAAGTGCCCGGCCGGGCACTACCTGATTATTTATGTCGAACCCTAACCAAACCTACAAGAAAGAGACAAGAAAACTTTAATACGATGAATATTTAAAATTGACACTCAGAACATTGAACAGTTACAGTCGAGATAAAAAACGTTAGATTACAATCTAACGGTTTTTAACATTTTACGGTGACATAGGCGACGTCTGGGGACGTCTAACGTTATTTGAGAAAATCGTTTACTTACAGCAATCTTTTATCTTATTTATTATTTGTTTGTCCTACCGAAATAAATTTGTTATGCGATCACGAAATCTCAGGACATAAACGAGAAAGTTATGATGGCTATTCCTACGAAAATTGTTTAGTACAGAGGAGTAGGGCCAATTTTGTTACACGAAATCTCTAACCTAAACTAAATAGACAGCCTTAACTCTAGTGCTGTCCCTTTCCGCAGGGGGAATTATGAAAGGGATATGAACAATATTATACGTGCCATTTTAGTTTAGTCACATAATAATAACTAGTATGGTTTAGTTTAGAAATCGTGCACATCAGAATTAGCCAGATTGATCAGCCTCATGTTGTGACCAAAGTTGTATACCTAAGGACTAGCTGCCTCGTCGGTTTATTGGTTAGTATGTTCGACTGCGGATCACGAGGTCTTGGGGTTCGATTCTCGGGTCAGGCCATGATTAAGTAATGAGATTTTCTCACATGAAATGCTCAGTCTTAGCCAGGGGTTAGGAAGTTGACAGGATTTCACCCCCGTGCCTCGTAGAGAACGTAAAAGAGGACCTGCATTTTCGTTGGTTCTGCGCCATCTCTTTTAGTCTAGGGGTTGCAAGCTACCTTTCGTCAAAGTAAATCAAACAGATGGTAAATAGTGGTGGATGGTGGCCGCGAAAAGGTAACAAACAGACGGATAGACAAATGGACAAGTACGGTGACGTAACTTATGCAAGATAATATTAAAAAACATTTTTAAAAAACTTATCGTCCGCCATATTGAATTTAACGTGACGTCATTTTATTTTTTGTATTCTCAGCAAACCCTTTCAATTGATATCCAATATGGGGGTGCATAAAAAATGACTAAATGAAAAAAAATGACGCATTCTTTGAAAGTCTGCCATATTGGATTTAGAATGACGTCACTTAGCCAACCATGCCTTATCATTCTAAATTAAACGTGTTACATGCAGAATGACAGGTGAAACTATATTAAAGCTATAAAATACGATACGCTATAAAAGACGCGTTGTATAATAATAGTGTTAAAAGTAAAACATTGAATAACTTTTAAGCTTACATCCGCGTACTATGTGACTAAGTACCTAGCTACTAAGATTCCAACCTGGATACTGTATGCAATTTATTAGTACTCACAAGGAAATGTCTGATATCTAAACTATTTGCATCCCGTTACTCGGCCCTATAGAATTGGGACCAAGCTACTTTATATACCCTTTGCAGCAAATACAAGCTCTGGTAATAGCAAAGTTCGCTATACAAGGAGCAAATATAAAGTAGAAGCAGGTATCTAATGGCCAATTACTGAGAGCATACGATGTATGGAATTTATTTACGAAGCAGAACTTTGTTGATTTTCTCTTGGCTTTCATAAGTATTGCGTTTCCTGGAAAAGCGGAAAGATACATTGCGACCTCTTTGGCACAGTGGTGATCGATATGTTCGTTTAGGTGGGAAGTCCTGGGTTCCTCGTTTCTAATTCGAACCGACGATTTTCTTTCCCAATCAGGGGGCAGATATTATTAACAGTACCTTAACCTTACCCTAACTATTATGTAGTAAGTATAATTAGTTACCTTAGTATTATCCCTCATTTTTAGTTTTATTCCCGTATTATGTTGTTTTTTCATTTTTTTTTAGCTTTGTAACGAATTTAATTTTTAATGTTGTGTTTACTTTTAAGTGGGTACTACATTTAACTTTATTTTATTTTATAGGATAAGTTTACCTTGGAATGTTTTAATGTAAGTTCTCGTTAGTAGACCTAATAAATAAATAAAATAAGTAATAATAGTCTTTCACAAATCAAACTGCGAAACTGCACAATGCACAGGTGTCTTCGATAAATCCATGCAATAAACCTGAGTTGGCACATGCGGCGGCACACGGAGCGCGGGCGTGCCTCATATTTGAGATATTTATTTGCGCTCAGTTTTACGACCAATAAATTTCATGCCATCAGTTGGAGCCAAAGTGAGGGCGTATTTTACTTATTTTTACTTTATTTTATTTGTTTACTAGATGATTTCCTAGGATAAAACGTAGGTATGCCCTTTCCCACTACGCAATTTATCTCTGTACCAAACTCATCAGTTTAATAGATGCGACGTGAAAACGGAGCAGACATACAGACAGATGGATAGACAGACATGTTTTTTGTCATTTATAATAGGTATTAGTATTGAAATTAAAAGGTCTGGTATAATGCTACGTCGTAAACAATCCAATAGGTGTGTAATATGGATTATGTGGCAAAAGCTTGGTCAGCTTTTAAATGTCCGCGTTATAACAGTTATAACAGTCTCACAAAACAGGTAGACAAAGCAGGCAGGTCAAAAGCTGCGCAGGTGCCTTTGATAAATCCGTGCAATAAACCTGAGTTGGCACAGGCGGCGGCACACGGAGCGCGGGCGTGCCTCATATTTGAGATATTTATTTGCGCTCAGTTTTACGACCAATAAATTTCATGCCATCAGTTGGGGCCATACTGAGGGCGTATTATTCTTATTTTCACTTTATTTTATTTGTTTACTAGATGATTTCCAAGGATAAAACGTAGGTATGCCCTTTCCCGGGACGCAACCTATCTCTGTACCAAACGCATCGGTTTAATAGATGCGACCCGAAAACGTAGCAGACATACAGACAGATGGATAGACAGGCATGTTTTCGCATTTATAATAGGTATTAGTATGGAAATGAAAAGTTCTGGTTTAATGCTACCTTGTACATAATCCAATACTGTATATGGATTATGTGGCAAAAGCTTGGTCAGCTTTTAAATGCCCGCGTTAACAACAGTCTCACAAAACAGGTAGACAAAGCAAGCAGGTCAAAAACTGCGCAGGTGCCTTCGATAAGTCCGTGCAATAAACCCTGAGTTGGCACACGCGGCTGTATACGGAGCGCGGGCGTGCCTCATATTTGCGATATTTATTTGCGCTCAGTTTTACGACCAATAAATTTCATGCCATCAGTTGAGGCCATACTGAGAGCGTATTTTACTTATTTCCATTTTAATTCGTTGTCCTAGCGACAGAAGTGGCGTGACGCGACGCGATACGACGCCATAGAAAACTACATGCTTGTCTACGCGACAACGTAGGCCACGTGATGAGTTAGCTACTATTTGATACTGTCGCGTCGCGTCGTATCGAGTCGCGGTGTCGCGTTGTCGCGTAGGGTTATTTATTATACCTACTCGTATTAAGCCCTTACCCGTAATCGCGGCGTCGTATTGGTATGTAACTCAGGCACTCGTCATCCGTACTCGAACATGCTAACCACTAGGTCAATAATACAATTATCGGAAATTATGTAAGTAGAAAAGTGTGTATTTAATCAGCAAAGCATAATAGATTGGTTAGCCTAATGGTAGGAAGATCATCAAAATCATTAAATGCTTGGTTAGTATTATAATTATTCTGCCTAATACAGTGGAACCCGAGTGGTTTAGACGTTTGGCCTGTGTTCCGATGGTCAATGGTTCCATCCTCGGGCAGGCACCTCACTTTCCTTGTGTGCTTGAGTTATTTGCATTTGGGCAATTAAATATCACTTACTATAACGGTGAAACGTTTTCCTTCACAGTCTTCCTCGCCTGTATGCATCCATACTAATATAATAAATGCGAAAGTACCTGTTTAAGCGAATTTGATGAAATCATCATCAAAATCAGGCATCATCTAGTTTTTCATAATGGTCTCAAAGGTGCGTAAAGGTAGACAGTCCGCAATTGTCCAGTATATTAGACGATGGAATGATAATGATGATGATTGTAGTTAACTTTCTGCATCCAACGTTTTACTAACACAACATTTAGAAGCCTTGTAAAACGCTTACAGTTGGGCAGCACCTTTGCAAAGTTTAAACGGTTTAGGGCTTCGGTAAAGGAAATTTCACCCCAATTTAACCCGCTCTCCGCGATCGGGAATTTAATAAAATTCCATACACAAGCGCGTGCGATTTATCGGAAACTTTCCCAGTGCTTATGTACATTTTATTACACCTAATGCTGTAGAGAAAGTAATATTGAAGCGAAATCACGTTAAGCTCCCTATTTATCAAGTAAATTGTCCTCAATTTGTTGGACAATTGATGTGATTTTATCAAGAAAGATATAGAAAATCCATACTTATCTTTCTATTAGAATCAAGCTGATGCCCGCGACTTCGTCTGCGTGGATAAAGGTTTTTAACATTAAAAATGGTTATCAGATGCAAATCGCCTGAGACGTATTTTTGGCCATAGCTCCGATGATTTTTCAAGGATCGAGATGGGAATAGTACCAAGAGTCGAGGAATTTATCGAGACACGTGTGAGCGTCTGAATTTTGAAAAGCGACAACGCTGTGCAGCACGGGAGTTTGGGAAAGTTGGCGACGGTATTTTATGGTGAATGTTATGCTATAAAAGAGTCATAATATAAGGAAGTCCTAAATGAAGCGAGCCTGCGACCTTCGAAGCAAAACAAAGGTCGAGTAGGTGAAGCTGAATGAAGGGGCGACGAAACGAGTCTTCTGGCGTAGCCCATCCATTTTACAATCTACATTTTTATAAATCGTTAAAAGTTCTTAACCCTATAAAAATTAAATTGTTTGGGTTTACTTGCCTGTTCATCAAACACCTCACATCAAACAAACACGTATTCCGTACATCAAGGCATAATACTGCCTTCTATTGGACACGGAATCTAGCGCTGATTCGAAATACCGGTCTTATACCCAGAGAAGAACCAGACAGAAACACGGGGGTTGCTCTTTAAAAAAAAAATGTACTCATAATGGAGTATAGTAATAGTTTTATTGCTCTTGTTACAGATATCATCAACGATGTTTCGACGAAGTATTTTGTTCACGATCTTCCTGCACTTTACACAAAATGTACTGGTAAGTCCAAACATAATGGTATTTTTCAATATTGCTACCGTTGAGCTATATCGGGTCTATCTAAATATATTAAAAGGAAAAGGTGACTGACTGACTGACTGATTTATCAACGCACAACTCAAACCACTGGTGACTGGACGGATCGGGCCGAAATTTGTCACACAGATAGTTATTATGACGTTGGCATGCACTAAGATAGGATTTTGACCTTGAACCTAACGTGAGCGAAGCCGCGCGCAAATGTAGTATATTCTTAAGAAAGCTGAGGGTCACTATGCAGGTGATGTGTTTTTATTTTTATTTCAACTGTAAACAGTTTTTTTTCACGAAAGAGGACATTGTGTCACGGAGTATGAATATTCATGTGTTTTCACTTTCCCCTGAGTTTCTGTAACAATGGTGGTCGTGACGTGACCTAATCACTTTCGAGATGGCGTAATATACCGACAATAAAATACAATAGCTGATGCCTGCGACTTCGTCCGTGTTGATTGAGGTATTTTTGGTTTCCGCGAAAACTCTTTAATTTTCCGGAATCCAGACCATACTCTATATAGATAGATAGATAGATAAACTCTTTATTGCTACACAGGACATGAAAATACAAAGAAAAGAAAACATAACAAAACAAAGTGCGCAAGGGCGGTCTTATCACTAAAAGTGATCTCCTCCAGACAACCCATTAATTAAAAACCTTTATGATAGGAGCGGGATAGTGCAACAATATAGACAGCCATACAATATACTACATAAACCTTACATACTAATAATACATAAATAATTTTATAAATACATATAAACATAAATATATATACCTATAAACCTACATATACAATACTTAAATATTCTATAGCATACTAGCATTAGTTAGGTAATAATCCTTTAAACGATTCTTGAACATATGTAAAGATTTGGATTGTCTAATGTCATTCGGTAGGACATTCCAAAGCTTGACCGTCTTTACTGTGAAGGAATTCCCATACACCTCCGTATGACTAAATGGTATTCTCAACCTGTTGTCATCTTTAGACCGCAAATAAATAGACAAGTCGTTGCTGCCAAGAAAATTGAACCGCTCTTTCAAGTAAGGTGGCGTTTGAGGATAATATAATATGGAGTACAAGAGAGAAAGAGCATGTAAGTTTCTACGGGAACGAATTGGCAGCCACTTTAACTGAGCACGAAATTCAGATACATGATCGTACTTGCGTAAACCAAAGATAAATCGTATACATACATTTTGCAGTCTGTCAAGTTTATTGAGCATGGTCTCAGATAAATCCAAATAACAAACATCTGCGTAATCCAACATGGGTAAGAGCAGAGTATTAGCTAAGAGGATTTTAGTTTTAATCGGTAAAAAATGTTTCCACCGTCGTAAGCACCCAATAGCAGCAAAGATCTTACGACTTAGCTCCGTAACTTGTGGAACCCAAGATAAAGAATTATCAAGAATAAGGCCAAGATCCTTGACTGTACTAGTGTAAGGTATAGCTGTTCCATCTAAGACTACAGGTGGTATACTATTATAAGAAAGTAAGGAAAGGTAATATTTGCTACCTATAATAGTCACCTGTGATTTATTTGGATTTATCAAGAGACCATAAGATCGACACCAAGCGCTAATCTTATTCAGATCAGCATTAAGGGAATCAATAGCTACAGCAAGATCATCAATGGCTGCTGATACATAAACCTGCAAATCGTCAGCATATAAATGATAAGATGAAGAAATTACTGAAGAAATAGAGTTTATATAAATAGAGAAGAGAAGAGGAGAGAGAACACCACCCTGCGGCACACCAGATTTGAGAGGAATGAGCGACGATAACTTGTCATCTGAACGAACACACTGCTGACGATGACACAGATATGATCGAAACCAGTTAGTAGCAATAGGAGAAATACTAATTGCTTTTAAGATAGCCAAAAGTAAATCAAAGTCTACGGTGTTAAAGGCGTTACTGAAGTCTAAAAGTGCAATTACAGTAAGAAGTTTATTATCAACAGCATAACGGATATCATCGCAGACCTTGACAAGGGCTGTTGCTGTACTATGTCCCCAGCGAAAACCCGATTGTAAATCTGTTAAAATATTATGTCTAGATAGATAAATACTTAATTGCTGATGCACAATACGCTCAAGCACTTTGGACAAGAAAGGAAGAATAGAAATAGGTCGAAAATGAGAAGGAGTCGTAGGGTTAGAAACTTTAGGAATAGGTATAATATAAGCTTTGGCCCAAGCTGTGGGAAAAGTACCAGAAGAAAGTGAATAATTAATAATATGACACAGCACTGGAAGGACACTTTCAAGTGAAGATAATATCATCTTCCTACTTATTCCATCACTACCAACGGCATCAGATTTCACAGCCAAGATGTGTTTCTTAACCTCACTACAAGTCGTCGTACTAAACTGAAATTCTGGTCCACCATGTGAAGGAATAGAGTTAAGATGATTTAGTGTACCTTGTTTAGTTAAAACATCGAAAGGAAGCGTATTAGTAAAGTGATTATTAAGAACATCCAAATTAGCCGTAGGTATGTGAGACGCTTTGACGTTGACGCCCAATACCCAATGAGGCCAAGAATTGCCAGGTTTTGCCAGAATCCTTGCTATCAACTGAGGAATGAATGTATTGACGTTGGGCGTCCCGGCAAATCCTGATACACTGATTGCGAAGCTTTTTGTATTTTAAGAGATTGGCATCAGATGGATTCAATTTATATTTACTTTTGGCTGCATTACGTTTTGACATAAGTGCTCTGATGTCGTTGGTAAGCCATGGCGCAGGAAGGTGTTTAATTTTAATTGGCCGCAGGGGCGCATGGATATCAAATAAGTCAGTCAGTTGAGTATTAAAAATATTAAGTTTATCATCTATTGAAGGAGCATCAAAGACAGCAAGCCAGTCAATGTTATTCAAATCCTCCATGAACTTATCATTGTCAAAATTACGAAAGCTTCGCCGCATAACTATGCTAGGTTTTGCTTTAGGAGGACGAATTTTAATGGACATAAAGACTAGGTCATGATATGAAAAAGCTTCTGCAGGAAGCTGTCCATGAACTTCAATAAGACTAGGGGAAGAAACTATCATAAGATCCAGTTGGGAAGGAAGACAGGAAGCCTATATTTGTGCCAGTCTATCTTTATTCCACTAAAAGTTAGCCTTTGACTGCGATCTTACCTACCTAGGGGGGTACCCACTACCCGTTGATGCAGAAGTAAAATGAAAAGTTTTATTTCACCACAGCTTGGAATACCTATGATAGTATCTAGCACTGGTTTAAAAAAAAATTAAAACTGTACAGCAACTGCCATTTCCAATGTGGCGGCACCCTTGGACTCTATAGAACTTATTTAAATTATAATTTGGAATATTTCAGTACTGTATAAGTGCAGTTCCATTTTTAATTACCTACGTACTACGAATATAAAAATACCTATCTGGACAAACTAAGCTAAGCTACTGCTACAACTGGTACAATAATACAATCAGAAAGTATAACTACTATATTATGTTAATTATTTTGGTCTTTTCAATTTTTTTGTAACTCCTTTTTTTGTAAGTCTTTTTTTTTCTTTTCCCTATTTTTTCTTTTCGTCCTTTTTTTATTGTGTTTTCCATCCTTCGTTAGTAAACTCTAAAATACATACACTTCTACAGCCTAAAGCGCAGTTGCCCCGTTTCGTTTTGCAGCTATTTTAAGTATTTTCTCTACCACTGGTTCGGAAAGAAGATTCTACTAAAAAGAGCCAGAAAGACATTATGTAGATAAAAAATCAAAAATACGTAATATAACAAGTAGTACAGGGCTACTAAAATTAAACGCAAATTTCCAATCAATTTTGTCACTAGGAAATTTTTGATTAGTAGAATAATAACCTCGACTTACTGTGAAAATGATAACATAATAATTGAAATCACATCTCGATGTTAATAACAGGTGCCAAATAACTAAACCTACGTTTTATTTCCAGAAGACAGATTAGTAATTAATCGCAAAGGTAATTAACGTCAACTGGTTCAAAAAGACAATTAAGAGATTAACCCCGTTATTAGCGGAGGCATCCCACTGATCCTACGAATAATACTTAATTGTTATTCGGAGAACTAGTTTCAATCTTTTGTGCTAAATTGAATTAATCAAATCGTTTAAAACTATGACAAATAAATCACAAAAGAACAATCAAATGGCAAGAGATGTGATGAATTGACTCTGGATTATTTTTATTTTTTTATTCCACTACAAGTTAGCCCTTGTATGGATAAAATATTATGATGGTAGCGGGCTAACTTGTTAGGGGTACGGCAGTTATATTAAATCCATACCTCTATCTGTTTCTACACGGCATCGTTCAGGAACGCTAAATCGCTTGGCGGTAAGTCTTTACCGGTAGGGTGGTAACTAATCACGGCCGAAGCCTCCCACCAGGTCAGACCAGAGAAAATTCAAAAATTAGAAATTTCCAAATTGAGAATCGGGCCGAGAATCGTACCCGGGATCCCCACAATAAGACCACAGCGCTCACCACTGCGCCAGGAAGGATATGGAAAGGTTTCCTGGGAACGGAGATGGGAAATTTTTAGTCTGAATAATTTATTACAAAGTTGAAGTATAGCAATTTATATTTATATTTATTATTTTATTATTATATTTATATTTATATATCAATTTCCAGGTCCAATCAGCCCAGCAAGAGGTACAGCTTTCCGACTCGTATCTCCCCGTAGCCATGCAGATCATCGCGCACCTCACCGACCAAATGGCCTTCGAGGTCAAAGACGATACACCTCAGAGAACCACCACGACCGCTAAACCTTTGTATGTCTCTTCAGATTACTATGCCAGCTTGCCCAGCCAGGGATGGTGGATGCGGTATGGTATTGCGAGGTGAAGGTCTATTTCTATTCTCTTCCAATCTATTTTCTCCTGGTAGCTTTTAAAATTTTAGCTATGCTTATATCTTCTTTCTTTAGCCTGTTTCTTTTCTATTTCTTATAGGGGGCTTCATCTTTTTGGGTATAATATGATAAGGATAATTATTTTAAGCTAGCTGATGCCCGCGACTTCGTCCGCGTGGTTTAAATTTTATTTAATTCCTGCGGGAACTCGTTAATTTAAGATAAAAAGTAGCCTATGTCACTCTCCAGGTCTTCAACTATACCCATGCCAAAAATCACGTCCATTGCTTCGTTACGGAGTTATTGAAGGACAAACCAATAAACCAACAAACAAACACACTTTCGCATTTATAATATTATTAAGTATGATCTTTTCCTCTTTTTTAACGAAATAACAGAGCTACGATAAATAGTACTAAAACAATTTTTGATCTAACAAACCATGTTACTGAAAACCAGACTTGTGCTCATTATCGACGACGATGGGTGATGATGATGATGATGATGATGATTGTGAGACGAGTGAGTGATGTGCACTCGTCCACACCAATAGAAGGATCATCCTCCGGGCTGGTGTTGTGCCTGTGGATCTTTCTAGTCCGACTGCTGTGGTCTATTTAGCGCTATTCTCAGAAAACTTCGATATCGCTATTCAGGCGACATATATATTATAACTTATAAGTTTTCAGAGGAGTATATATCTACCCCGTAATGTAGATACAATTAGCGCCATCTAGTTTACACTGTGGTAATCGCTACAAAAGGACTACGATAGCAAGTATGGCAAGCGATGAGACAATTTAAATTAATACACGACAAACTTACTCTCCTCGATGATAAATTTTTCAAGCGATGAGACAATTTAAATTAATACACGACAAACTTACTCTTTTTTTTTTTTTTTTTTTTTTTTTTTTTTTTATCCACTACAAGCTAGCCCTAGACTACGATCTCACCTGATGGTAAGTGATGATGCAGTCTAAGATGGTAGCGGGCTAACCTGTTAGGGGCATGGCAGTTATATTAAACCCATACCCCTTAGGTTTCTACACGGCATCGTACAGGAACGCTAAATCGCTTGGCGGCACGTCTTTGCCGGTAGGGTGGTAACTAGCCACGGCCGAAGCCTCCCACCAGGCCAGACCAGGGAAAATTCAGAAATTATAAATTCCCAAATTGACCCTGCCGGGGATCGAACCCAGGACCTCCGCACGTTAAGGCAACAGCGCTACACACTGCGCCATGGAGGTCGTCATAAATTATCAGTCATTACTCACTAGGGAATAGGGATCACCTACCATCTAGCCTAGTTCTATTCTCTTTCTACAATTATTGTGAACGCTTTAGCTGAGGGAAAAAATAACTATTTCCTTATTTTTTCTCTCCGCTAAAGCGTTAACAATACTTATTGAAAAAGAATAGACACGAAACGTGGCTACGGCGGCTGGAAAGAGATGGGGAGAGGATTACAGGGCCTCACTAACTTTTCAAGTTTATTTTATTATTCCAGAGACATGACAACCCAATTCCATAAACCAGGCCTCTACGCTCCCGCGTTCCCTCCAAAACCGACCGATAGAGTCATCGCAAAGAACGAGAACTACATGTTATTACCCGTGGAGCAAAACTCTGAATACACCATCATAGGGCCGCAGGAGAAGAAAACAGAAGAGCCCCTGCTGTCAGCTCACAACGAAGAAGTCATACCTTTGGTGGAGCCGGTACCCAATCTGGAACCTCAGTTCTTGCCTTACGAACACGACATCAAAGCTTCCAGACGTTCTGATGGGTAGGTATTTTTCTTTTTTTTTTAAATTAGATCGCCCTTGACTGCTGTGTGGATGGTAGCGGGATAATTTGTTAGGGGTATGGCAGTTATGCAAACTCATACTTAACCCTAGTCGGTCTATCGGAACGTTAAATCTATTTGGGGTACGAATTTGCCGTTATAGTGGTAATTAGACACGTCAGAAGCCTCCCTACATTAAATGAAATCTACATGAGTATTGTGTAAGATCAAGCGGGTATCAGATCACGTTTATAAATGGTAAGGTAACATGTTTTGATAAAGACATTCCTTATCGTACACTAAAAGCATTAGAAACACTAGTTTATGCTGTTAAATTTCCCCCTTCAGTATAGGTACTGTTTTTTTTAAATTGGCATTGAATTAGAATACCTAGTTCAGATTTAATAACAAGATCGTCATGATTTAAAAACTGAATTGCTTCCTGGGAATACTTAAAAATTTTTGAATATAATAAACATGTAGAATGTCAAGTGAAATTATTAAAATAATAATAATTGGTAAATTAAATTCAAAATTCACATTAATACACTCAGTAATGAAAAACTTACTTAATATTTATTCTGTTTGGTACTTATAGGTATGAAGACATAGACGAGGAAAGCTTGCAGTACCTGTCCCAGAATGTAAGGGAGATGATCAGAATGGCTAACGACCCCAAGGACGACAGAGTGGTGGACGTGTGGGAAGGGCTGCGGGCCAGTCCCACTGAACCGTCTTCTCGAGGGAAGTTGTCATCGTCCAACTTACGCCTGCTGCTGCTTTACGACCTGCTCAGCAGAGACGCGAAGAGGCAACGGCTGTCCGACTTCAGTGTGAGTTGATTTTTATGTTCTAAATAACAAAAAACTATAATTATTAGCGTAAATGTTTTGTAAAGCAATCGTAAGTAGGTTAAGTACGCAGGGAATCCGTTGCTCTGTTCTGCAATTTTTATTATTTAAAAAAAGTTTGGATATCAGATGCTCTGCCCCACACCATAGGACATAATATATAGTGAAAGTGGGAAAAGTAAACTTCACTGTGAGTGTATTTTTATGTTCTGCCTAACATCCGAGTTTATAAATAGAACGAATGGTTCTTATCTGCAATATAAAAATACTTTGGATGTCAGCTGCTCTGCCCCACAATATATATATGCCGCACGATATAACACTGTGGAAGTAGGCAAAGCAGGTTGCTGTAGCTAACTAGCTACGTGATCTACAAGCAGGGGCATGGAAGTGATGGTTTTCGGATTATAAATAATAGGGATGTAAGTTCAAACGTTAAAATGGCGATTGGTTATGCATAATTTCTTAGATAATTTCTCTGTTTAAGTATTAAACTTTCGTATAATATACGGTGCAAAATGAGTGCAGGAAACGGGAGCCGTTAAGTTTGTTGTCAAAGAAATCATTTTACTGCGTATTTATACTGTACCTCGTAAACATCCCCTTAAACGTTAAGCGAAACCTTGCAGCCCTGAGGAGATAGGTTCTATACAAGAGCAGATTTTATTGCAGGTGTAAAAATGTTATCACTTGTACAAGATAAGAACAGGCATGTACATTGAAGATTTATATATTGGGTTGTAAATTTTGATGGCATGATTGTCCTTGCAATGCTTAAAATCATGTTACAAGTTTAATAAATATATACTTGAGATAAAAATTAATAAAAAAGATTAATGAAAAGTTACCTACGTTAATTTTTTTACTTTTTTTAAATGAAAACCACCACCAACACCACTACAGCCTATTAACGTTCCACAGCTGGGCACAGGCCTCCACTCCCATAGGAGAGAGGGAATTAGAGCTTAGACCCACCACGCTGCTCCAATGCTAATGCGATGTTGGCGGGCTAAATGAAAACGTTACAGTAAAACTCGGATTTTCCGTCCCATCGGGCATGAGAGTGAGGGAATAGAGCACTATAATATCTCCTGCGCAGATGTTTAATCTCTGTGGATGGCCGAAATTCGGTCGGGAAGACGTTAAAATAGGTATATATTGAAAACATTCTCAAAAGCAACTTTATAAAGCAACGTGAAAACTTGATCACTGATTAAATCTCGGATGGCGTGAAAACCTGTACTTATTGGATTACTGAAAGCTTTATTGAAAGTAGTCTGACCTACGCAAGGTCACTGGCTATTACCACAGCCTAAGGAGATACGTTCTTTCCTACCAGTCGTTCGACGGAGGCGTCTAGACAGAACAATGTTGCGGAGTGAAAGGAAGAAACTGGCAGAATTTTCAACACAAATTTCTGTCATCTCTAATATAAAATTTGTATGCAGTTTTCTACCTCTCTCAAGTACCTACAAGGCAAGAGTAAATAGGCATCTTCTAGGCAAGCGCGTTCTAACCTAGACTTCATCATTGCTGTGCACTAAACATGATTGTCGCCAAGCGCAATCCTATATCGCAATAAAAATAAAAATATAACTGTCATGGTAGCCGGGTCTGTCATTTGTATGAACATCAACCCACTGTATGAATATAATATACTTACGCTCTGCTATTACTACTGTCTTTATAGGCACATTTATAGTGTTTTTGTTACTAGACTCATTGGTACACTGCTATCTAACGTATCGTTGATCGTAATACGTAACGTATCTAGTACCCTCGCCACATAGTACCTACATAAATAATAATAAGTGATATAAAATTTAATCACTGCGCGGTGCTCGATTTTCGTCAACATTGTGGCGTCTGTCATTGTAGTTGTCTTCTCGTATTGATAACTTGAATACTAATGATGACAATTACATGAAATTTTATACTTATACCCTCAAAGAGTGTCTTTAACTAATGAGGTAATTAATTTGCTCTTATCATTCGTTAATCACCCCGATACCGAGAATACATCGAACACCCTCGTATATACCGAGCTTTTTATTAAGTGTATATGTCACCGTAAGATTGTAAAAACCGTTAGATTGTAATCTAAAAACTGTCGGCAGATTGTGAACCGTTCAATGTTCTGAGTGTCAATATTTGAAATATTCATTGTATATTTACGTTTTCTTGTTTCTTGTAGGTTAGGTTAGGGTTCGACATAAGTAATCAGGTACAGTCACTTAGGTTTTATCAGGTTAATATATCTAACAGATTACAATCTACCGAAAAATAATGCGTTAAATTGTAATCTGTCGACAGTTTACAATATCGCTAGTTAGATTACAATCTGACGGTTTTTACAATCTTACGGTGACATATAGTATATAGATAAATATAATCTGTACCTAAATACTAGCAGGTTAATAATTAATGAACCGAATTTCTCTGTTCACCACCTGCACCACAAGACGGTAAATCACTTCAACCGCTATTCGTCTCTAGAATTGTGTAAACTTCTGCTCTGCAATTTATGCAAATACCACGTTATTACATTTCACCAAATTAAATCATTGAACATGCGGTTATATCGTAGTGGTTAAGAATGCGGCCTCTTATTCAGGGTTTTATGGTTCGAATCCTGAGCAGTTATTTCGGAGTTATGTATGATTTAAGTTATTAGTATATGGGTGACACGCATGCCTCAGTTTTCCCAAGACAATAATCATAATACAGGATATAATTTAACTGATTTGAATGGGATTTCAGGTTGTCAGCATATTGTGGTGAATTTAAAAAACAATATGCACCATAATGAGAAATTAAATTCACGTTGAATAGACTTATTTTAATGATTGTGAACTATTTTTTAAATTTTCTTACTTAATTTTATTACTTTATTTATGATAATAACTACCTGTTTCGGAGGTGGGCGTTAGGGCTGAAACGCAGTCTTATTTTTACCCGACTGCGGAACGCACAGGGTTATTTTGTCGTCATCGTTGATCGTTTCTTAGAAATAAGATGAAATTTTGTGATAGTCTACAGAAAAATAAATAAATTTAAATTTTTTTTTAATATTATGTAACAATTTACAAGAAATTCAAAATTAATTATTTGCCATGAAATCTTACGCAGGGCAATGGTCAATTTGTGAACTTATTTTAAGAAAATCCTCAGAAATACATACGTCAATGCGTGGGTATAGTTATAAAAGTCTTTTTCCTTTTATGTTTTAAACAAGTGAGGTATATTTCTAATTTTGGAAGGTTTAGTGCCTGCACAATCAATTATATTAGTATTCAGGTTTTATTGTTGTAATCTTGAACTTGTTTATGGCACCTTTAATAACTTAACTCATTCCGTCCTGAGGTCGAAAGGGAGAAGTCCTTTTGACCTTGTGAGGAATTTTTGGCCGTTTGCCAAAAATACTAAATTAGGTAGACCGTATATCTATCCGTAAGTATAGTAGGTAATAAGATTTATTTTTCGATTTAGCTGTTTTCCTAAAATTTATTTATTACTAGCTAATGCTAGAGATTTTTTGGTACTTTTTAATTTTCCGGGATTAAAAGTAGCCCTATGTGCTATACCAGACGTTAATCAATCTCTGTGCCAAATTTCAGCCAGATCCGTTCAGTTGTTATGGCGTGATTGAGTAACAAACATCCATCCATACATCCATCCATCCAAACTTTCACATTTATAATTTAAAAAAGTATAGATCAAATTTACGGTACAATGCCAGAACGGAAAGCAAATCCTATTTACTACAAAATCGCTCTTTATAAGAGGCAAAATGTTACGTAGCTATTTCTGTAATTAGGTATACAAATGTTGAATGAGAAATTAAATTAAATTAAATTAATCTCTACTGGACTGGTAAGGGAAGAGTACATTGTTCGCCGCCTTTGTGATATTCTCTATAAAGAGTCCATACTAATTAATATTACACATGTACATCCATCCATTCACACTTTCGCATTATTAGTAAGTATAGAAGTATAGATATACTGTACCTCTAGCAACATAAGCGCCAGCGTTCAAATAAAGAAAACTAACATATTGATCTCTCTACAGGGGTTCTCCCCGGAAGTGATGAAGGCTTTGGTGGAGTCCTCTGGCGGTGGGGCCAGGGCGCAGCTCAGCATGGCGCTAGACAAAATGGTGGAGCGCCACGACTGCGGCCACGAATACGCCAACAACCGCGCTAGGGAAATGGTCGTCGAGCTGGCCAAGGACGAGTCCAAGCTGTCCTCCGAACTGAGATATTTGCAGCCACTCGTTTATAGATATTAATCGGTTGCGTTAATTGATGATTTTAGATAGATAGATGGTGCAGTTTATTTAATACTTAAATAACATACAGTACGCGCGCAAACTGAATGTGTTCGGGTCTTTAGCAAAAGCGGTGAAAACTTCCGTCCGAGAATTTATCGAAGAGCTGCAAAGTGCGAACATGTGCGGACATGTGCGGACGACGGAATGAGGTTTAAACTTTTTTAACTCAGACCTCAGGGTTCGGACGCATATAAATCTGAACCATAAGTGTAACTTTTTAAGTAAAATAGTAAAATAAGTCGTAAATCATTAAAAATCATTTTTTTTAACAAGCTTTTATCGTCCGCTATATTTAATTTAGTGTACCGAGTTTTAATTCATACCCATGGGGGTTCTTAAAACATAACTAGTCCGCCACCTTTGGGTGTTTCTGTCGCATTATTTTAAGTACCAAATTTATAAATTCTGTCCAGAAAAATAAGGATAATGTATGCATAGTGTGATATTTATCATAAAAGGTTTAAGACAGAAGAAATAAAACGATTATTAAGTCAAATAATTGTAATTTTATGCCATCATTGTGTGTTAAACACGCAAAGTATTTGTAATTATCATTACTTATTAAAGTAATTAGTCCCTACGTTAATTGTTTCATTTTGCATCAATTCTTAGTATTAAAATGTTACTAAAGTTAGCCGGGGAGACCTAAAATTATTACAATATAGAATATTTCTTGAAATAAACTAAATAAAGTTTAAGATTACAGAGAACGCTTTGTACGACGTATTGTATACAGCATTCCTTGAATAATTTCTTTGTATAATAGAAATACCTTAAGTATATCTAGTTCGTACCTTTACGCTAGTTCAAGAGGACACACGACCACTTTTTACCCGACTACGGCTTAGCCAAAAGGAAGGGATTTTAGCAGTCTATGTATGTGTGTTTGAATTTATCTATGTTCCACAGTAGCGCCTAAACCACTGAGGTGATTTTGATGAATAAGTGGTCAGGCTACTACTAGGCTTTAGGTATAAAATTCTGGTTATAGCTTTATTATGTTGTTACGTTCCCTCAAATATGGTCGAGCGAAGCAATGGCTGGATCATGCGTCATGCTCGTGAACGGGTGCCACCGGCGGGAATGGGCTACTTTCTGTCTGCCCGTCTTTGACATGAATTGAATAAACAAATTTAAGAAATCCATTAAAAGTATGCTCCTGAAAAAAGCTTATTATACTGTTGAAGATTATGTAAATGATAGAGGAGCATGGATTTGATCGCTCCAGCAATGCTGGGGACAGCGGTTACTTATGTACACATTGATATAGTAATTGTAAATGAATTATTTAAAAAAAGCAACCACCGAGTTTCTTGCTGGTTCTTCTCGGTAGGAATGGCATTCCGAACCAGTGGTAGATTCACTTGACGGTTCAAAAGTACTTGTAAAAGTTTATTTGAATAAAAAATATTTGATTTGATAACTCTAAGTCTGAGGCCAAAATACTTAGGGGAAAAACTGTAGAGAAGTGAGATTTCTTTGTGTATCCTGAAGAGTATATATATTCTATTATTTTCGTCGCAGAGCAAGTTTCATCTTAACCATCTGGATGCCTGATCTTCCACACCCCGTTATTCCAGCTCTTTTCTGCCGCGTACCTGCATATTATGGAACCAGCTTCCATCTTCTGTGTTCCCTCATGACTACAATATGGGCTCTTCAAAGGGCGGATAAACAAAATTCTCAAAAGCCGGCAACGCATTGGCTTCCTCTGGTGCTGCAGATGTTCATGGGCGGCGGTAATCACTTTACATCAGTGATCAGGCGACCTCTTCGTTTGTTTGCTATATAAAAATTAAGACTCATTTGTGTAGGCTGTGATACAAGTAAAACATCAAGAGCACTTTGATTATAAGAAAAACAAGCAAATAAAAACGGCACAGAAAAGAAATGTTTTATGTTTTAGCCAAGTTTTATCCATCGAATATACGTTTGATTAGATTCCGTTTTTTCCTTTTGTTAATTATTGGGTTTAGATTACATAGGTTCAATCACTTTGTCTCGAGACGGTGTTTATTGGAAGAAGTGAGAACAATAGGATCAGTTCTCTCTTTGTTCGAATTGTTTTTACTACATATTCTGTACTAGCTGATGCCCGCAACTTCATCCGCGTGGATTGAGATTTCTTGCTTCTCGCGTTAAATCTACACTTATTTTCAAATGGCTAAGTTATATCAATACCTAAATACAATTTATACCTGGTATATGTACTATTGTTTATCTAAAAAGCATTTTGGTGGCGTTTGAAGGAGACAAAATTAGTAAAAAAAAAATCGCAAGATTTTTTATAATTAATTTTGTTTCCTTCAAACGCCACCAAAAAGATATTATTCAGTCCTAATCAAGTGAATTGCTGTTATCTGTTGAGGAGTTTTGTCGTCTATCTCTGATAATATTTATCAAATCTTCACCAAAATTGGGCAAAACTTACCTTACTTACTTATACCTTCTAATAAAGAAATATTTATTTAAATCAGTTCAGATTTGACTGAGTTATGGAGTAAAATCAACAAAAAAAACCCTATCCTGGAGGAACCTTATTTTCTATCGGGATAAAAACTATCCTATGTTTTAACCCGGAGTATCAGCTACCGCTATACCAAATTTATGATGCGCGGCCATACAGACAGACAGACAGACAGACAAAAATTTAATAAAAATCTGTTTTGGGCTCAGTATTGATAGTAAAGCATACCCCGATTAAAATTTTTAGAATATATTATATCAAATGGACAGAAATCTTCCAGTTACATTTTTATTATAAGTATAGATTTTGATGGTTTTCCTATAAGTAGTTTCTTATAGGAATCCTTTAAGAAACCAAATTCGGTACAGTGATGGTTCAGTAAACCGAACCATTACTGCACCGAACTTTATCAATATCTGTTGAAAAGGTGGGCCGTGAAACGTAGCAGGCAACCTGACAGGCAGAATCACTTTCGCATTTTTAATGTTACTATGGCTGGGCTCGCCACTGCGCCAGAGAGGTCGTCCAAATTTTGTAACTGAAAAATAGAGTCCACACAAAACAAATCAGCAGGTTTGTTACCCTATACCACCTGAAAAGTGCTCACTCAACAAGCGTTAATGCGAAGAAGTCGATATTATTGTGCGAACCCATTTGTACAATGAATCCTGCCGTCGTCACAGTGTATGTATAACAATATATTCATACAGTGGGTCGACGCCCATGCAAATGTAGTTGCACCATGCAAGCCGTGACAGTTGTAGCACCTAGAGGTACGGTATCTGTTCTCCCCTAGGTTGAGAGAGGTAGGTAACTGCATACAAAAGTGTTTGAATATATTTGTATGGAGCCCGACCTACCAGTATTATTATTTTTTCAAATAACGGTCACACACACAGTAGCTGCCATCAATATAAACAAGCATTTTATGAAACAAAATCTTCTAAAGACTCAGGTTTTCGAGATATAATTATAAACTATCAGAGCTGCGCTGGTGGTGCCACGATCCACTAGAGTCTAGACTAGAACTTTGACAGCTTATATTACGAGTATATCTGTAACCTAACCCTTTAGAAAATTTTGTTTCATATAATACTAGCTATAGACTACGACAGGTGTTCAATATGGGACTGAATAATCGAGCACCTAGTTGAAACCGGGCCCGGTCGTCGATATCTCAAAATATTTAACACAATTAGAAATGGGTCACTGGTCCAATTTGCTGTCACCGTCACAATCACAAAGTACGTTGATCACAATAGCATCAGGCAGAGTACGGAGGCACCAAATAGTGATTAGAAAGATAAATATTATGGAATGGTCTCCCATTAAACATACGACAATCAAGGTCACTGGAAATATTTAAAAAATCTGTTAGGAATTTCTATTTATCTTAATACAGACAATTAGTTTTCATTGTTATTTATAATAGTATAATAATACTAGTGGTTCGCCCGAACTAAGACCTCGCGGCGCCTATTGACATAAATGTGAAGTTCTGTTAAAAATACTGAAGCTCATTAAAAATTAAATAATTCCGTTTCCTTCCTTACAATATTTATCTAATTTTAGTATTTGTTGTTCAAGTACAGGATATAATTGAAATAATTGATCAAGTTTCAGGCTCATCCTTTCAGAAAATTTAGAGTTCTGAGGTCATCTTTGGACGTTAGAAAATCACCACTTTGAAAGCCCCCCATTTCGTCAATTTTGGGGGAAAAATTAAAAAAAAAATATTTTTGGACTTTATTCCTAATTATCTTTAAAATGATATACCGCAACCCTATGTAACTTTATAAAAAATATTTTACTTCGCATTCGCTTCTATGAGAGCCCCCCTGAAATAAAGATTTTTATTATTTTTTACGCCATATTCGGCGGGAGGCCATTAGTTTACATATTATATTTAAAGCTGAAGTAATTGCGTTCAGTAATTCAGAAGTTATAATGCTCTGACAGACGGACGGACGGACGGACGGACGGACGGACGGACGGACGGACAAGTGCCAATTCACCCAAGTAGACTCAGAGACCTTCGCTTCGCTCGGTCAACTAAGTACATAATATATATTAGTTTATTTTCATATATTATTTATTATGAGTATTATGTTATTTGTGTAAATGGTTTATGTAATAGTATGTAGGTATTTGTTTGTATGTTTATTTATATGAATACACCACCCGCAATTTAATCTCCTTAACTTCTCCTAATCCTAAGGTTGCCTGGCAGAGATCGCTGCTAAGCGATAAGGCCGCCTTTTTGTATTCTACTTCCTTCTGTGTATTTGTGTTCCTTAGTTATTATTTTTCCTTTTTGTGTTGTGGTGTACAAATAAAGTGTAAAATAAAATAAATAAATAATAAATAAATAAATTACACTGGAACACGTGTATTGAGCGACCATTGATTAGCATCGTAATGTCATCATACTAATTAGTTCCTAATCTCGCCGCTTCAGGTGCAGCGGTTCGCTGAACCAACCAATGGGATGCATTGGCCACTCTTCCCTCGGCCGCCAGAGGGCACTCGAAGATCAAACCCATTGAATAAAATAAAAACAATGCATTATGTTAATAACAAAAATAACTCCCAATCGTGTTAATCCTTGAATACCCTGTTCCGGTACGGAACAACAGGTTTTAGAGTGGCCGTTAATTCGAAAAAAAATGATGGAATGGTAGGCAAAATAATTCAAACCCCTTTGACGTTAGAGTAACTAAATTTTGTATAGCCCTAAAACTTATCTGATCTGGTGGCCAAAATTGGAACTAATTTTAATGCCTGTTTAGTTTTTTTTAATCAAATACACTAGCGAAGCTGGTACGGGGTCATTAGTTTGTGGGACTATTAAATCTGCCAATCTCCTCCATCACATTTTGTCACCCCGCAGCATGTTGCTCAACACCTACGTCGAACGACTGGTATAGAATCTGGGATCTTTAGACTGTGCCGCCGTTGAATTGCTCCGAAATTTCATCTGGATATTGATAAAATATGATATTTGATATGGATCTTGCTCTTGAGAAATGAAATCGTAAATTGATTTTTTATTTCTATACTTTGTATCCACATAATAATATTGTGTATTGTTCATATTTATACTTACTTGGTACGTATATAATCTGCGTCATATTTAGAGCATTTCAGACCTGATGAAGTCTCACTAATTTATAATATAATAAAGATAATTATTTTTATTACTTGACTAGCTGATGCCCACGATTTTGTCCAAGTGGAATAAGTTTTTGTAAATTCCCACGGGATCTCCTCAATTTTCCGGGATAAAAAGTAGCCATGTCACTCTCCAGTTCCTCGATTATACTCATCTGTTGCGGCGTGATTGAAGGACAAACAAACAGACTTCCGCCTTTATAATATTAGTATGATTCTGAAATCCCACAGTTAATGTGAACGGTACTTCAATAAAATAAAAGGAGTATCGCCAAAGATTACACAAGAAGGAAGAAATAAGTTCTTCCTTCTTTTTGAATCAGTGCTGGAGCTTTAAACTAAAAGCAAAGGTAAATTAGTGTATCTAATAAATCCATACTAATGTTATAAACGCGAAAGTATGTCTGTCTGTTTCCTACGATTTCACGGCCCGTTTGTTCAACCGATTTTGACAAAATTATTGGTATACAGGTAGGTTACATCCCGGGGAAGAACATTGAGGCGAATTCTGTATAAAACAATTGCTAAACTAAAATGACAGCATTAAACATATTGCTAACCCTTTCATGATACTCTCTGCAGAAAGGGACAGAACTAGATTTAAAGGTGTCATTTTAGTTTAGAGATTGTGTTATACAGAATTGGCCACATTGGCTACTTTTTATACCGGAAAATTGAAGAGTTCCCACAGGAATCAAAAAATTTTAATCCACGCGGGTGAAGTCGCGGGCATCATCTAGTGATTTATTCTATAGTAGGTACTTAGTGCTTTGTTGTAATAACACTTTGTGAACCTGTCGTATTCAGGTTTCAGAAAATGGAATTGTATCCATTTCTGCTAAAAGGATGTAACCTGACACTGACTCACACCCAAACGTTGATTTTCACTTACTTTAAGTACAATACAAATTCTTTGATAACTTTCTGGTTTGTCTTAGCTATTGTCAGCCCATCTAAGACATGTTAACGTAATGAGCTAGACATTTTAGACCCGTTTTTCTTTTTTTCAAACTTTATTGGAAATGGAATAAATTATTTGTACAAAAAACAGAGATGTCGAAATAAATATTTTATTTTAATATTGCACACATTTATACCACAAACTTAAATTAAAACACTGGATTTTTTACGATAATAATTCAATCATCAATGGCACTAAATTTAAACTACCACACATTAATATTTTGTAAAAAATACTTATCTAATATTTTTTGTGACAAAAGCCAATATTAATACCTACCACAAACTATATATTTACAGATTATTTTCATCACCTTCAACTTAGATTCTAAGTGGATTTAAAGTGGTTAGTACTGACGCTTCAACTATCTCTTTAAAGTTTAAACTTCAAAGATATTTTATTTAAATAAGTGGTCAGGTCCAAATTACTTTCAAATAAAATAAAGGCTAAAAGTATAAATTATACGTATTGAAAAAAATTATAAATATTAAGAGTAACTTACTTAATTTTAATAAACCTAAATCTTCTTTTTCCTATCTAATATTTAAAAAAACTCAAAAATCATCTAGCCCAGTCAGTCATCCTAACATTTAAAGGTGGAAATCTAACGGATTTTCAAAAAATCAAAACACTGACTCAAACTGAATGTGAACACCAATAAAAACAGGCGCTCGGACTCCGAATATGGCGCGTAGGCAACAACCAATAGCAGACAGAAGAGCGCTATGATTGGCTGAGATATTTCGCACCATTCTAAAATAAGATTTCCTGTATCATAAGCCAAGTTTACTGCTTCTTTGTACTTAAACCGTTAGATTATATTCTAACGGTTTTTACATTCTTACGGTGACATATACATCCCTTTCGTGTTTTTATAAGAATAGGGATGATGCCTATGTCAAAAATAAATTATATTTAACTGATTATTAAATAGACGGCCTTTCTAAATACTTAAAATACACATTCTCCGTTAGTTTTAAGTTTGACAACTAACTAAATTTATACTACAGATTAAAAATTAGAATTAGAGAAAAAAGTGCGTTGGAATTTGATGACGTCACAACTACGTATTACATGCATACTTCCATACTAGAAGCGTGTTTTTAAGTTTGATAAAGAGTTGCTGATTTGTTTGAGTTGTCCATCCCAATTCAATAGACGTAATGCTTTTGATTTATGATCAAGTATAAAGTACTATTTGGTAGTTTTACTCGAGGAGGAGAAGAACGCCACAATGCCGCCGTATATCAATTGTATGATACCTCCCACGATCTCCAGGAAGTGCACAATCGGTCCCGCCCTGCCCGCGTCCGCGTCCGTGTCCGCGCTGCCGTCGTCGAAGTCGTCGAAGCCAAACGTCGCGTCGTCATCGCTGATCTCGTTTATGGTGTCATTACCTGGGAATAGAAGAGGGAAATCATCATCAAATTGATTACAATATGGGACTCTTCAAAAGCGATAAAAAAAATTCTCGGAAGCCGGCAACGCATTGGCGGTTCCTCTGGTGCTGAAAATGTTCAAGGGCGGCGGTAATCACTTAATATAACACACAGCAGCTGAAAGGATCTGGATAAAAGACACAAAGATAGATTGTAGTCTGGAATAACACATAGGCTACTTTTTATCCCGGAATTTAAAGAGTTCCCGCGGGAATCAAAATACCTCAATCTACGCGGACATCAGCTAGTAGGTACTATAAAAGCCAATCACAACCATTGAGACTGTAACAATGATTGATGCAGATTTTAACAGTAGGTAGTTTAAAAAAAACGCAATTAAAAAAACAATACTAATCTAAATTTTTAACCAACGATGTCTGCTTAACTCCAGCCTTAGTCAGACGCCAATCATAATAATTAATTATTATATAAAAGTATACGTTATTAAGGTATTAGTGTGTTATCAGACTAGAAGGGAATTAATGTGAAATGGAAAGACCCGCTTATCCATTCTAGAGCCTACGAATAGCTGTTACTTTCTATACTTTGTCCAACCATTAATTTTACTTTTGACATAAGCACTCCTATGAAATGTCATAATTATTGACAGGCAACCATCAACAAACCAAACCATGTATGACTATGTGGCTAGAGTGAAAAGTGTTTCTTTAGCAGTGGGACATTTTCCTTACCATCAAGCTTTTCGATCTTTCCACTGGGCAAATAACTGGAATACAGTGTGATTTTCTCTGGTTTCTTATCGATCTTCCGAATTGCTTCTAAGGATAATTCTTCTACTTCTTTGTCTAGGGAGATGTCGTTGTCCACTGGTTTCTGGTTTGTTTTCGAAACGGTTTCTGGGTCGTCCAGAATCTCTATTTTGTCCCATGGTTTGTTTGTGGTTGTTGGTTTTTCTGTTTTGTTCTTGCCGTAGCCGAGGAAGCTGGAAAATGGGGAGGATACAATATATTAAGCATTATACATAAATCTAAGTAACTTAAACATTAACATTTTAGGTTGGGTAATTTAAATTTAAATTTTAGTTAGTCATGGACTCGTCTGAGAATAGGGCGCGTTTGGAATCCTCGTATCTTTAGTTTTCACTTCGCCTGTGTCTGGCCTGGTAGGATGCTTCAACCGTGGCTAGTAATCACCGTACCGACAAAGGCGTGCCGCCAAGCATTCCGGTACGATGTCGTGTAGAAACAAATTAGGGGTATGGGTTTAATGTAAATACCATTCCCCTAACAGCTTAGCCCGCTATCATCTTAGACTGGATCATCACTAATCATTAGGTGAGATCGCAGTCAAGGGCTGACTTCTAGTGGATAGAAAAGTTTGTATGATACACCGTCAAACTGTCCAACTAATTTTGTGCTAGAATGACTTATGTCTACTGAAAATTCTTTTATGTAGCTTGGAAATAAACTCCCCCGTCATGCCTTTGTCACCCCGCAGCGTTGCTCTATCTAAACGTCTCCGTCGACCGACTGGTAGGTAAGAACATACCACCATAGACTGTAATATAATTTTTTTTAATAATGTTACTCAGTTATCCTCTGATGAGACGTGAGGGACCTTTTTAATGTAATATAAGTAAGATAAGATACCTGTATATAGGGCTTGTGATCTTCTCGGCGAGGTTGTTCGCGATCTGGCGGTACACGTCGACGTTGCCACCGGCCGCGTTGGGCTGCGTGGTGTACACACTGACCACAGACTCCGGAGACTCGGGCAGGCCACGCGGTGAGCATTGCTGGCAACTCTGGAACGAGGGGAATTAAACCAGTTCATATAATTTTCTTTTTGTCTTTTATTATCCGCTGCAAATTAGCCCTTAGTCAGTGGCGTGCAGTTCATAGAGGCAAATAAGCACAGCTTACCCCAACTGTATGAAAGTTATACTCAAGTAAATTACATAATAAAATAATAAAAAAACAACTGTAATATAAATTCATAAAAACGCCATCTATAGTAAATAACCACCCGCATCTATATTAATTCTGTAATTATCACGAAGATGGCGCTGTCACGAATTCTATCCAAAGTCAATACGCTCATAATAACATTGAACCGACGCGACGCTGGCGCCACGGAACAAGCAGGAGTTAAAAATGGCAAAAATTTTAGGTATGTGTGTTTCACATTCAGTAATACAACACGAAATACATTTACATGTGTGAGTCATCACTCCTAGTCATAACGCACGACGTTACGTCAATAAAAAGCTCAGCTTCCGGAAACTGCGTGATCAACTCAAGACTTATTTTAATAATGAAAATTAAGTAACTGTATTTACCTAGATACCAAAAAGAATTGTTGAAATTATTAAATAAATTAAAATTTTCTACTGTATTTCTTTCCACTGATTTTGTATTCTAAGAAATTATAAAGATTCTAAATTATTAATTAAGTATTAACTCAAAAGCAGTCTAAATTAAAAAAAAACATAATACGGCCACCGATTAAACATCCAAAAGGGGTAAACATATTTTTTCACGCAAATAATAGCGTAATTAAAGTATTGAAATTAAATATTTTAATAAAAGAGTTATTTAGCGAGACTTCCGCCGGCTAACAGACGAACGCGCGCGCCATATTAGTTATTACTTATTGTGTTGTTATTGTTTTGATTGCGAATTTCGTCCCGTTAAAAAATTGTTTTAACACGTTCAAGGACATTTCTTTGTAAAAAAACACGTGAATTATTGTGAGAACAGCATGTGACAACTTTTTTAGTGATTAGTGATTACAAAATTATTGGAATTGTTCAGAAATCGGTATTGCAATCGGTAACGTAACAATCTACTTACATAGTATTATTATTATTTTAAGTACCTACCTACCTTTTTGGGTGTGAAACGAGAGAGTTCTTGGTGTACTTTTTTGCATTACAATTCACATTATAAAATATATTAAGTACCTAGTAGTTGAGCATGGTTTGTTAGCATGGTTAGCATGTTCGACTGCAGTTGAGAGGTGCTGGGTTCTTTCCCGGGTCGGACCAAAAATCTTAGATAAGGAAGTTCGATATTAGGTTTTTGTTTTAAGAAATTTTCAGCACTAGCCTGGAGTTGGAAACTGGCTGTTTCACCCTCATACATAATTAATGCTTACCCTGGCTTCGAACCCTGTGCACGCCACTGCCCTTAGTGATCTCACATAATGGTAAGTGATGGTAGCGGGCTAACCTGTTAGGAGTATGGCAGTTAAATTAAACCAAACCTTGGTTTGGTGCTTATAATTATCATCATCATGCCATGAAAGGCCTGTCAATGATTAAGCGGGTAGGCATTATTTACCAATGACACCTTTTCGTTAAAAAAACCAACCATATTTTAAGTAAGTCAAACAATAAACAAATATTAAATGCTATGTTTATAAATATGTCCCTATACAATACTAGCTTATGCCCGCGACTTCGCGTTTTTTTAATTTCCCCCGGGAACTCCTTTATTTCCGGGATAAAAAGCCTATATCATTCTCCAGGTCCTCAACTATACTCGTACCCGTGCAAAAAATCCCGTCGATCTGTTGGATAAACGAACAAACCAATAAACAAACACACTTTCACATTTTTAATACTAGTATGATTTTTCTTCCTCTCTGCATTTTTGCGTTTATCTACCCAAATTTGTTTCGATCGACTCAGCATTTACAACACATTAAAGATCTTGCTCTCTTGATAAATGATACCTTGGCCTAATAAATGAAGGAACATGTACCGATATCAATCAATCAGCAGGGAATCGTCCTTGAAGTTTGAACATTAGTTTAAATCACGTTATCCTACACTATTGAATTAGGCTAATCTACTAGCTTCGACTCCAAGCACGTTCGGATGCTATTGTCTCTACGCTGCAGCTGCGTTGTTTGAGTTTCGCCATTACATTATTTCCTTCCGTTTCATTTATACGCAAACTGAATTCAGATCGACCTCCCTGGCGCAGTGTTGAGCGCTGTTGTCTTAACTTGCGGAAGTCCCAGGTTTGATCCCTGGCAGCGTCAATTTGGGAATTTATAATTTCCGAATTTTCTCTGGTCTGGCTTGGTGGGAGGCTTCGGCCGTGGCTTGTCACTCTACCGGCAAAAACGTGCCGCTAGAGTGGTGATCAGCACAGCCGGACAGCATCATCACTTACCATCAGATGAGATCGCAGTCAAGGGCTTAACTTGTAGTGAATAAAAAGAAAAAAAAGAGAGTCGAGTGACGCTGAATGAGTGAGCTGAACTCACCACTCGTGAGTGATTGAATTGAGAGCTGGCCCTCTAGCCAAGTCACATACGTTTCGTCTCTTTTCTCTTTCTTTAATCGTTAACGCGGAGAGTGAAAAAAAGTGAATAGTCTATGGTTAGGTTTTTGATCGCTTTAGCTAAAACATTATCGATTTTAGAAAGAGAATAGACACGAAATGTATGTAACTTGGCTAGGGGAGCTGTTTACGTACAACTTAATAATATAAGAATTAATCTTTTGTCATTTTACATCTTCTGCTAAATCTCGTACGACAAAAATAAATCATGACTCACTTTTTTTAATTCGTATTATTACTAGCGCTTGGCAGCATTCAGACTTGCTGGCAAGTGGTGATGCGGCCTTAGGTGGAGTGCGCTTGCCTGGAAGATGCACTCTTGATTTGAAGATACCATAATATATTTAAAGTGGAGGTGAAAACGGCGCCTGCCTCGTTGGTCTAGCGGTTAGCATAGTCGACTGCGGATCACGAGGTCCTGGGTTCGATTCCCGGTCGGGCATAAAAATTGTTAGGTATTGGGTTTTTCAATTAAGAAATTCTCAGTACCAGCCCGGAGTTGGAAGTTGGTGGTGTTCCACCCCCGTGCCTCGCAGAGCACGTTAAGCCGTCGGTCCCGGCTATTATCACTAACATGATAATAGTCGTTATAGCCCGCCAACCCGCATTGGAGCAGCGTGGTGGGTCTAAGCTTTAATTCCCTCTCTCCTATGAGAGTGGAGGCCTGTGCCCAGCAGTGGGACGTTGATAGGCTGTAGTGGTGGAGGTGAAAACGGAAGCCGGAAGGGCTTCCATACCATATCCATTCCTATTTTAAACGATTAGCAAATCGCTTCGTACGCGTCCGTGGAATTTCGTTTATGTACGCATGTAGACCCAGACGATGCCTTGCGATAGAGTAGAAAGGTTACTGTCTCACCAACGACTTAACCAAACAAGTACCTACCTATGCCCAGCTGTAGACGTCAATCGGTTGACGACGACCACTTTAGACATAGACCTATAAAACATTACAAACAGGGATATGCAATACAACCAATATTACTAATCAATCATAACAAACACCGCCGCTAACTAATAAAACAATAACACTCAATAATAGTGCGATAAACCCTAAATGTGTCATTGTTACCGGCAAGTATCAAGACTACGTGTGCAGACTACACAGGTCTGACATTGACGCGGGGACCAAGGCATCACGTCCTCTGATTCGGGTCTGCGCTGGCCGTTGAATATTAATTGTTTTCTTACACCTAACTAACAACGAGGTATTATAAAATAATAACAATTGTACTGCCTAATGGTTCCTGAGGATCATTCAGTCTAACTAGCTTCTAGTCTAACTAGCTTATGCCCGTTACTTCGTCCGCGTGGACTAGGTCCACAAAAATCAAACCTCTATTTTACCCTCTTAAGGGTTGAATTTTCAAAAATCCTTTCTTAGCGGATGTCTACTTCTATCTGCGTGCCATATTTCAGTTATTAACCGACTTCAAAAAAAGGAGGAGATTCTCAATTCGACTGTATGTTTTTTTTGTATGTTTGTTACGCGATTTCTCCGCCAATTATGAACCGATTTTGATAATTCTTTTTTTGTTTGGTAGGTCATACTCCAGAGGTGGTCCCATTTTAATTTGGTGAAGATCTGATGAATATCTCCGGAGATGGAGAACGGAACTCCTCAATGGATAAGAGTAAATTGCTCGCGATCAGTGTGATAGTTTTGTAAACAGTGTTTTAAACATGCATAGCATAATATCTTTTTTTTAGGGTTCCGTACCAAAATGGTAAAAATGGAACCCTTATGGTGCGACTATCTCCGTCCGTCTGTCACAGTCGATTATTTCAGTAACTATTACAGCTATTGACATGAAATTTGGAATAGTTGTATATAATAGTGGCCCAATATCATGGAATTCAAAAAAATTGATAATTATTTTTAGTTTAATTAAAAAAGTGGGGAAAATCAGGGGTTTGAAATTTCAAAGTAGGATAACTATACCAAGTGGGGTATCATATGAAAGGACTTTGTACTTGACTTGTCTAAGTTAGACAAGTCGACGAGTAACAATTAAACGACGTTTTTACTAGCGTTCTGGTTACACCCTGTATTTTAAAACAGTGGGGCCACTAAAAATTGTGAAATAAAAAATTTTCAAAAAAAAAAAAACCGACTTCAAAAACCACAAAAAAAAAAATTTTTTGAAATTTTTTTATAAATATTAAATATGGCATGCATATCTATAAAATTAGTTCCAATTTTGGCCACCGGGTCAGATTAGTTTGTGGGACGGTACGTACCATAAAGAAACAATTACTATAGTATTGTTTACAAGAGTTCATGATAATTTAGTTCTTAGGAAAAATTCCATAGAATACTTAACATTTTTCATGCATATTTCGAGTTTTACCTTCAAGTACCTACGAGCTTTAATTAATTATAGTACAGTACTTTAATTTGCACAAAAACATGTTATAAAAACATCACTTTACTGCCGGTGTCAAATAAAATCTTATCAGGTTCAATTAAAGGAAGCACAAATTGACACAATGAAGTTTCCCTCAAGTAAGGCGGTTTTAGGTTTATTGGACTTAAGTTCAAAAAGCTGATGACTAAGGTACCCGAATAAGAAATTTAAGGAGTTATTAAGTTATTTAAGTATTACATAAGTTAAGAAATCCATTATACTGATGAAGATTATGTGACTGATACAAGAGCTTGGATTTGACTCGCTCCAGCACCCTAACGTTCGCAGCAAAATGTGTTCTACCCACATTTACTATAAAAAAATGAATACTAGCGGTTATTTGCCGAAATGTGATGAATTAGGCTTTTCGCTTCAACCTATAATGATGAAATTTAGTAGAGGTAGGCAGCATCCCCGGGAAGGAGGCTACTTTTATCCCGGAAAATCGAGGAGGTTCCCGTGGGAATCGAAAAGTCTTAATAAACTATCATCGCTGCTTACAATTTTTTTTAAAATATTAAAATTAAAGCGTCTGCGCTTTAATTCAATCCAATGAAAAGTAGCATATTATTTTCATGCCTCAATATAATTATTAGGTAGATATAATTTTATTCTATGCCATAGCGCCAGGTATAATTTGATGGGCATGAGTAATTGATGATTTGTTTCTTGTTACAGTAAATTGTATAAAATTAACGGAATATTAATGTTTATTTGTAAACACTGTTGCAGAACTAGGATCTAGATGAAATTCCAGTGGATTTCAGAGGACGATAAAATGTTAATAGTACTTTGAAAATCATTTTTTGATACTTGGGAATCTACATTCAATACCGGTCCTAGAGCAGGCGTTCAGTCCTAGGGGCAATTTATTACAATTAGTTATCTTACTAATATTATAAATGTGAAAGTTTGGATGGATGTATGGATGTATGGATGGATGTATCGATGTTTGTTACTCAATCACGCACCAACGGCTGAACGGATCTGGCTGAAATTTGGTACAGAGATAGATTATAGTCTGGAATAGCACCTAGGCTACTGATCAAAAAGTGACAGCATCACAAAATTTAACTAAATCAATTTACCCAAGCATAGCTGTGCAAGTCGGCCTAATATTAAAAAAAAATCGACACGTTAATTTTCCGGGATAAGAAGTAGCTTAAGGCCTTCCCTGGTATACAAACTTTCTCAATAACAATTTCATCAAAATCAGTTTAAAAGCTGGACCGGTAAAGTGTAGCAGACAGACAGACACACTTTAATAAAAAAATATCACTTGTTTTTACTGTGCAGCAAAAAAAACAAGTTTCCTTGCATTGGAATTGCTTGCTCTTGTTTTCTCAAGATAATGTATCCTGCAACAAAAAATTTGAGATATTGAATTGCCTATAGAACGGTCAAAACTGCTAAAAGTTCATTCTTCCCTTTGAGGGGAACATTCAAACAGGAAACCTTTTAATTGAATGTGCTAACATTGACCTGCATGTCAATGTTAGCACATTTAATTTAAACTGCATTGTCATTCACCATCAAGTGAGACCGCAGTCAAGCGCCTGGGGGGTTACTACCATCGCTTAAAGTAGTATTATTTCAAAATTACAGCTTTTTATCACGTAGGTACCCTGACGTCCCTAAAATAAGGATTATAATTCTAAAACACGAACGTCAACAATCATACTAATATTAAAAATGTGAAAGTGTGTTTGTTTGTTGGTTTACTGGTTTGTTGGTTTAACCTTTAATCACGCTGTAACAGAGCAACGGATCGACGTGATTTTTTGTATTGGTATAGTTGAAGACCTGGAGAATGACATAGACTTATTATCCCGGAAAATTCGGGAGTTCCCGTGGGAATTAAAAAATACTTATTCCACGCGGATTAAGTCGCGGGCATTAGCTAGTATTAAAATAATATGGCTCTAGGAAATGGTAGTACGGCCCCTGTTATCGATAAACACCGCTGGTGTAAAAAAGTGTCTTATCCACTTTTACTATATTTTTTTAACTCTAGCGGTTTCTTGCCCAAGTTTGATGGACGACGCTTCTCGTTTTATTCATCCTAAAGGTCAATGCTATTACTGAAAAGAATGTCGATACATACTGTTTGAAAACATTTATGCATTGCGTCTTCTACCTACTGCTTTAACTGCCTCGTTGGTCTAGCTGTTAGCATAGTTGACTGCGGATCCGAAGATCCCAGGTTCGAGTCCCGGGTCGGGCCATAATTAAGTATTGGGTTTTCTGACTATTAATTCTCAATACTAGCCCGGAGTTAAGAAATTGAAACACAGCCAACTTCCTAACTGGGGGCCAGTACTGAGAATTTATTGTCAGAAAAACCCTATACATGTTATTACCCGACCCGGGACTGGATCCCGGGACCTCGTCGGCCGCAGTCGAACATGCTAACCACTAGACCAACGAGTTAGTAAATCATGATAGCCATACCGATCCGATAAACCACTCGATATTGTTAGTTTATGACTGATTAACTGGGTCAATGACTGTTAACGTTACTTCTTTCGTTTAGGTGCTTGATCACTGTGCAGAAAAAATGACCAAACCTGAGAATAACACTTTGTAAGTATTTGAATGCGTCTTTGACATAACATTTTTCCGGTACTTAATAACTTATTATTATATACTGATATCAAAACACGTATTATATTATAACTAGCTGATGCAAGCGACTTCGTCCGCGTGGAATAAGTTTTTTGATCTCCACGGGAACTCCTAAATTTTCCGGGATAAAAAGTAGCCTATGTCACTCTCCAGTCTTCATCTATGCCCATGCAAAAAATCACGTCGATCACGGCGTGATTGAAGGACAAACTAACAAAGAAATATTTTAATATTATGTAAGTATGATGCGAAAGTTTGGATGGACGGATGGATGTTTGTTACTCAATCACGCCAGGACGGCTGAACGGATCTGGATGAAATTTGGCATAGACATAGATTATAGTCTGGATTAGCACATATGCTACTTTTAATTCCCGAAAATTAAGGAGTTCCCGCGGGAACCAAAAAACTTCAATCCACGCGGAAAAAGTCGCGGGCTTCAGCTAGTACCTAGCTTATATAATATAATATTATATAATATAATAGCATATAGAATAACATATTTATATCGATTTAATATGTAAAGGAAATTATCATTGGGGCGAAATCGCGGGCGTTCGCTAGTATTCCATGAGTCCATAGACCTATAAGTACCTACCACTGGTGATTTCAGCCAAAGACCTTCAAAATGACAGTCTAAACATCTCTGCCTATAGACCTTCAAATCGACAGAGACATCTCTGCCTATCCGATTGCCGAGCGCAAGTAAATGTCAAGTAGGTACTCCAATAATACAAAAATAGTGTTGCATTATGAAATAACAGTGGTTTTCGTTCGATTTACTTGTTAGAGATCGATTGCAACAGACCTGGTTTAACTACGTAGACGTAGTAATAGGAGATGCGCTGTTTCCTACCAGGGAGGTTACTAGTTTCTACCATCGCTTAAAGTAGTATTATTTCAAAATTACAGTTTTATGTCACGTACTTTGACGTCTCTGAAATAAGGATAGTAATTCTAAAACACAAACGCCATCAATATTAAAATAAATACGGCTTTAAACGACGGTAGTATGGCCATACTGCCATAAAGCCGTATTGTTTCATCTCAAAAAAGAACAAAGTTCACTTATATGAGAAACTTAAAATAATATAATATGCTTAAAAAGTAATGCTTAGAGTAATAATAATAGTTTAAAGGGGTCTCAGGAAAACAAAAAATCGCTAATCCTGATTATCCTAGTAAGGATAACGGGTCAAACTGTTTAAATTATTGAATTCGATCCTTAATAAGTATGCCAAATTTCGAGTTAATCTGACGTTTTAAAGGGGGTCAAAATCATGTTCAAAGATTCCGTTACATACTAACATACATACTTCTGAAGCTAATATAAAAAGCGTGTAAAAAAGTAAATAACAAACTAATCTTATTATTAAACTTCACTTTGAAAATGCTTATATTGTATTTTTTTCAATTTTATTCATTATGGTTGACTTTCGTGTTTTCTTACTTCTTACTTCTTACTAATATTATAAATGCGAAAGTTTGGATGTATGGATGTCTGGATGTATGGATGGATGTTTGTTACTCAATCACGCCCCAACAGCTGAACGGATCTGGATGAAATTTGGCACAGAGATAGATTATAGTCTGGAATAGCACATATGCTACTTTTTATCCCGGAAAATTAAAGAGTTCCCGCGGGAACCACAAAACCTCGATCCACGCGTACGAAGTCGCGGGCATTCGCTATTCGCTAGTCGCTAGTAATATTATAAATGCGAAAGTTTGGATGTATGGATGTCTGGATGTATGGATGGATGTTTGTTACTCAATCACGCCCCAACAGCTGAACGGATCTGGATGAAATTTGGCACAGAGATAGATTATAGTCTGGAATAGCACATAGGCTACTTTTTATCCCGGAAAATTAAAGAGTTCCCGCGGGAAACACAAAACCTCGATCCACGCGTACGAAGTCGCGGGCATTCGCTATAGAATTATAATCCTTATTTCAGGAACGTCAAGGTACGTGTCATCAAACTGTCATTTTGAGTAATATTGCTTAGGTATTGCTAGCGCATTATGCCCCCTGCATATGTGCATTGGCATTATGGCCCCTGAGCGGGTGAGTCAACCAGTTATGTAACAGAAAACTATCTTTTTATAGACAATAGTGTTACGGTTTAAATATAAAAAATCAAATAATAACAACCTATTATGTATTATTTTAATACGCGTGCATAATCTTCAATCGTTTACTTATTATTCTTACTAATGATCGGTTTATGACTCTAGTTAGGAAGTTTGAACGCTATATACTCGTATCTACAACATATTTTTTCACGCTACTACGAGATAGCCCTTGACTGCGATCTCACCTGATGGTAAGTGACGATGCAGTCTAAGATGGGACCGGACTAACCTGTTGGGGATATGGTAGTTATATTAAACCCCTACCCCCAATCGGTTTCTGGACGGCTTTCTAAATCGCTTGGACGTACGTCTTTGCCGGTACGGTGGTAAGTGGTAGCCAGCCACGGCCGAAGCCTCCCATCAAGCCAGATCAGAAAAAATTCAGAAATTATAAATTCCCGAATTGACCCTGCCGGGGATCGAGCCCGGGACCTCCCACTTATAAGACCACAGTGCTCACCACTGCGCCAGGCCGGCCGTGGCTAGTTACCACCCTATCGGCAAAAACCCGTGCCGTGAAGGGGTTTGGGTTTAATATAACTGCCATGCCCCTAACAGGTTAGCCCGCTACCATCTTAGACTGCATCATCATTTACCATCAGGTGAGATCGCAGTCAAGGGCTAACTTGTAGTGGATAAAAAAAAAACTTAGAATAGAGCGAGATTAATTTTAATCCAAGGTTTTAGTCTCGTCTAACTAAATTCCGTATTAATAAATACAGAGTAAGGAGTGAGTAGAATAATCTGAATCTACTCTTGGAGTAAATTTTAATCCTTGGCACTACATGGTTTAACGACCGATTAGGCATAGACAAAGTGTGCTTTCGACACATAATAACAGTGTATGTGTTTAAATAATGTACTTAGCTGGTGAAATTAACCTATTTTTTTACATTACAAATGCGAGTTGTTGATGTAGAGTGAAAGTGGCATGGAAAATTAAAAAAAAATCAGAAAAAGTTACGTATTCTTGCGGTATGGCAACGAACTACTATTTTATTCAATGGAACGGTTTTGTCGGTAGAAAGGTTGGTACATTACCAGGGCAAGAGACACTCGTCAGACCAGCGGGGCTACTACCGTCGCTTAAAGTAGTATTATTCAAAAATAAAAAGGAGTGTGCTTTAGACCACACGACTGAAGTAAAACTTCTTTAGCTCCATCTATGTGTATGTATATGTCATCGTAAAATTGCAAAAACCGTAAGATTGTAATCTAACGCTTTTTATCTCGATATATTGTAAACTGTCGAAAGATTGTGAGCCGTTCCTTTAACCGTTCAATGTTCTGAATGTCAATTTTTGAAATATTCATTGTATCTACGTTTTCTTGTCTCTTTCTTGTAGTTTAGGTTAGGGTTCGACATAATTAATCAGGTAGAGCGCGGCCGCATATTAATTAATAGCAATAAATTGCTAACTAGCTCTTGGCCGCGGTTTCGCTCATGATTAGTTAGTTTACAAAAAAAAATCAACCCCTATTATCCCTCTTAGGGGTTGAATTTCAAAAAATCCTTTCTCGACGGCAGGCTACCTCAAAATAACTGTCTGCATGCCAAATCCTATTTCAGCCCGATTCGTCCAGTTGTATAGGCGTTGAATGTTGATAGATTATTCAGTCATCGTTTAGAAAACACACAGAAAATAGTTCCAATCAAAGGAGTCCGTTCCGAAAAGCTAGAGGTAGAGCTCGCTGCTCGAGACTCAAGATTCGAACCACCGAAGCGAGGTCTTATCCACTAGGCTTGAGGCTATCACTATTTTTTCAAACTTCTACGACACCAAGCCACGAGCGTTCGCTCTAGAGTGTAGTGTGACATTCATACTTCCATACTAATGCGAAAGTGTGTCTGTCTGTCCTTCTAAACTTAAAAATAATTAATATTCAAAAATATATAAATAAATACATACCAGCAATCCAAAAGCAAGTAAAACCAAGACCCGCGCCATTTTCAGTTGCTGTCCTTTTTAATTATTTTTCAGTACTTGCAGATTTTCCTAATAAAATTTATTTGACTTATGTTAATATTTTTTCAGAACTTGAAGATTTTCCTAAGAAAATGTATTTTCTTATTTTTGTCGGCTTTCCTCTTGAAGCGCCAGAGTCTGTACAGGCGGGCTGCGCGGGCGCACATCGGCTCGGTTGTGCTTGGCAGAAAACTATACACAGTAGGATGTGCATCGCTTCCGAAATGGCAGGATAAATTGGCAAAGGCGCGAACGTGAGTGAGTGACAACGTTTTTTATTGTGCTTTTTACTATCTAACCAAATCACATTAAATTCCATAAAATATACCTTGATTAGAATGACAGCTGTCAAACTAATGTTGCTAAGGGTATGTTCCGATATACACTGTCAGCATTGTTCAGTGCTCTTACTGCGGTGAAATTCGTTCCGCTGTGGACTGACAGTATACTGCCGCGGCAGTATCCTAGTGAAATATATGACGTCATAAATCGTCGCCATGATGGCACTGTAAGCACTGGCGTTTTCGAGGTAAGGTGCTCTCAGTGCTTTGATCACGTGATCAACAGCTGGACTGCGTTCCGTTTTAATCAGTAACCAGTATAGCTAACTATAAAGGAACGGCTTCGCAGTATACTAAAATAACGTAACACCTTACGGTACTCGCAGTGCATATCGGAACATACTCTATAGCTGAGAATCAAGCGTTGTAGTCGTAGATGGATAAAAGCAGGCGTTACTTGGCGGAATTCCAGGATAATGAAGGAACCAGAAGTATAATTCCTTGTAATTCGTCACAGTAGACACATCTACGTGGTACAGTGTGTATCTTGCACTTGCAGCTTGCGATATTCACCGCCCAGTAAGCCAGCAATTCGCACCGGCATATCACCACTCAACACAATCTGTTAGTTTATTCTTGTGTCCTTCAAGCACGCCGCAACAAAGCAACGGAGCGACCTGATTTTTTGCATGGTTTGCATTACCTGGAGAGTAACATAGGCTACTTTTTATCCCGGAAAATTATGGATTTCTCGTGGAAATTAAAAAACTTATTCCACGCGGACAATAATTTATTGGTATTGATAAATTGGTAAAAAAATCAAACTAAATTATTAATGTACTGAGGTGAAGGTTTGGAATCGGAACAAAATGGTTGTTATCAGTGTCCTAAAATCTGTGGACGCATGGTCACCGCAGTAGGCCGCGTCCTTAACAGCCGCACTGCGGTTGAATAATCAATTAGACACACCACTGGAGTCATTCATAACCACCATTTACTTACTTCTCACTTACCTACTGCCTAAATAATGTAAAGTAAGTCAGGATTACACTTTTTTGTTATTCAAATTCAAAATTCAAATGGTTTTTATTCAAATAAACTTTTACAAGTACTTTTGAATCGTCGAGTGAATCTACCACTGGTTCGGAATGCCATTCCTACCGAGAAGAACCAGCAAGAAACACGGTGGTTGCTCTTTTGCAATATAATAATGCACAATTTCATTAATTTGTAGACACTTAACTACATATGTAACCGCTGTCCTTAGCATTGCTGGAGCGAGTCAAATCCATGCTCATTTACGTAATCTTCAACAGTATTTATGCTTTTTTCAGAAGCATAATTTTGATGGTTTTCTAAACTTGTGTAAAGGCAAGTTTAAATAAATTCCACTACAAATTAGTCCTTAACTGCGATCTCACCTGATTGATGGAAGTGATGATGCAGTTTAATATGGTAGCGGGCTAACCTGTTAGTGGTATGGCAGTAATATTAAACTCATAACCCTAGTCGCTTGGCGTTATGTCTTTGCTGGTAGGGTGGTAACTGGCCACGGCTGAAGCCTCCCACCATACCAGACCAGAGAATTGACCCTGCCGGGAATCGAACTCGGAACCTCCTACTTAAAGACAACAGCGCAAGTTTTACTCACATAAGTCGCTCGCATGAGTAACTTACGAAATTACGTGCACTATTACGAACAAGTATAATAGGCATGATGACTGATTTTGAAAAATGGTCAGATTATGTTCGGAAGTATCTACTATTTCGAAAAAATATCTTATTTCAGCAGAAAAATAAGGTTTGGTAGATAAAATTGGCATTTGAAGTTTAAATTTTAAAATTCACGCCAAAACGCTCGGCGGTGTCATGGCGTCGTTTGTGACGTCACTATTGTTTTACCAATGTACCTACTCTGTGCAGTGTGCAGTAAGCAATAATTTGTGATTGTCGAAGCTCGAGAACAAACAATTGTGACGTCATTCGCTTCTTGGTGTTTAATCCATTATGGCGGATTGCTGTATTTTAGTTTATTTTATCAGAATAAATAGCAATCTCACTCGAAATAGAACTATTATACGTTTTTTTGATAATCCATGAATCCAATTTCATTAGATAAATTCATAATTTCATTGATTCTTGGATACTGTCATCATGACTATTGCGGTATACCTTATACTTCGTTGGCGTGGACTTACTTTTTTTATATTACCGCAGGCCTATATCCTTCCCCGGGACACAACATATGTTTGTACCAAATTTAATCAAAATCTGTTAAAAAGATGGGCCGTGAAAGCGTAGCACACAGACAGACAAACACACTTTCGCATTTATAATATTAGTATGGATATTAGTATTAGTATTAATATCCATACTAATATTAAAATACTAATATGTATTATAAATGCGAAGGTGTGTTTGTCCAAGTGATTGATGTACCTACATGGAAACATCGTGAGGAAATTGAAATACTGGCATTCAATAATTGATCACTTGAATTATTAATAATATTTTGTGTGTAGGTATATGTTAAAAGGTGTCTGCCAATCCGCACTTGGTCAGCGTGGTGGTCTGTAGCCAAACCCTTCTCACTCTGCGAACATAGAGCTCTGTTGACAGAAAGATAAAACTTTTTTAGTTTCATTCCATTATATGAAAATTATATTATCGGTAGTAAGGCGTTTTCCATCGTAATATTGCCATAATATATAACCTTTGGAGAATAGAAACGGCGCCATCTTGTATAACAATCTGGTACGACTTATAATGCTACTCAACAAAAGATGGCGCTGAATACTCTTTATTTTCATTTTATTTTCGTATTTTTGAATTCATCGTCGTGAAAAAAAAATTGATACCAAAAATTGTTTGCTGCTTTGTTAAACCTAATTTTACCTACTTAGTTTTAAATCTAAAAATTAATCAATATAGTATAGATCTTTACGCCAAAAGTAGTTCATTAGTAACTACATTATTTTCTTTTGATATACGACGACAGGTGGCGCGCCATGGTGGCAACAACTTTACTTTTTATTTCTGGTAAATATCAGTTTTTAAAATAAAACCAGTGCTGAACATAATAATACTGTTCAGTGTACACTATTTACAATTTTCTATACAAATATTTAATTGAAAACAGTACAGTAATTCAGTAATACTTCGTTTGACTAATTATTTCAAAACGTTTTTATCGTGCCAGTTTTTTGTTTGTTGCCATGACAACGCAATTGTCAAAAGTCAAAACAGTTGGTCAAGAAAATATATGTTTTGAATGTTATTAATTCACTTGATTTACTAAAATAAAAACTTTAGTCCTTGGTCCAAGAAATACCATGTCAAAAATTAATAAGGCATCACCTAAAATATGCTGTGAACGTTATAGAAAACACTTGAGACATTTCAATAGCTTTGACAAAAATGTTTTCAAAACTGCGAAGAAGGTAATTGTTTCGAAGAAAATTTGCTCTTCAAGAAGCGACAAAAGTTTTTCTACAGGTGTTGTAAGCAGCTACAAAGGTACGCAACTGAATACAACCAAAAAAACTGCAAAATCTGACTTCATTTTTGATCAAAATATGCCTTGTAACGAAAAAGTTGATTACTGCAAAAATTGTGGAGATGCAGCCTCTAACATTAAAATTAACTCTAAATCAGCTTCTAATATAACCCGAAATCGATTACAAAGTACATCTAGACATACCATAGACAAAAGTATGAATAGTCCTATTTTAAACAACAAAAATAAGTCTTCAGTTAAATTAATTAACAATGAAAATAATCCAATACAACAGTATTATAGAAACGAAAAGTTTTATCAGTCCACTGACTCCTTTTATGCCACAGATAATAATATTAAAAAGGCTTCCAAAGTATCGCTTAATACAATAATTGAACATCCAGAAAAAATATCAGAGAAGACTGAGTCAGCCATTTTTGAAATATATCCCGAAAAATTTGAAGAAGAAGTTGGTTTCATGGATCCAGATGATAAGGAAACTATAAAAAAGCTAAAAGTATTCAGAAAAAATAATTATTTTGAATGCCATTCTGCCAAATCTAGGATACATTCAAGAGGAAGTGTTTCAAGTTTAAATAACCATAAATGTGTGTACAGATTCTATTTGAATGATAGATTATTTCCTGTACCGTTGAACACAGATCATCAAGAAAACATAAGATGCATAGAATGCCAGCTACCTCTAGAGAAATATTGTGAAAATTTGCATATAAATGGCACAGTACAAGCTAAAGTAAAATTGAATGGGGAAATTCAAGATATGCTGCTTATGTTGCCAGTTAAAAACTCTCTTATTGTTAAAGAGAGAAGAAAAGTACCCAAGGATAAGAGAGATTTTGATTCTCTTTACTTTGGAATTATAAAATTGGACTTAAATGGAGATTCAAAATTCAATAGGAATTTGCCCAGCGACTCTTTGGCTCTGAGATATCAGAAGGGATATAAGGAGTTGACTGTGAATAAAAAATATGAATATGATTGTATTGGAAACAATGATATAATTATTATATGATTTTAGTCTATCCATTTTTAAATGTAAAATATATTTCAGTGGGTACCTACTTTAAATAGTATTTACTATATTATATGAATTTTCTGACTAGGTAAGGTAACTATACATATCAATACAAATGCTTCTTGGTATTTATGTTATCATTAAAACGGAATCCTCCCTAAAATAACTATCTATATAAATGTGTGGAACAACCTCCCAGCGCACGTGTTTCCTGCCACATATAACTTAGGTACCTTCAACGCAAGAGTGAATAGGCATCTTCTAGGCAAGTGCGTTCCAACCTAGACCTCATCATTGCTTTGCACTAAGCATGATTGTCGTCAAGCGCAAGCATATCACACAATAAAAAAAATAAAAAAAAAACTATTGAAAAATTAATCTTACCTCATAGATAAGGAAAAGAGCAAGTTAACTTGTTTCTTAGAAAATGAATTAAAATTCTAAGGTTGCATATATTTTGTATGTGACCTCTTACACCTACTATTGTTTGTAAACTATTTTAGTACTTTGGCATTGGACATAACATTGATGTACGTACCTACATAAATATTATATAAGGTACTTAATTAAATCTTTATATATACCATTTTTAGTTGCCATTAGTTTTATTATTTTGAATGAATTATGAATAGGGGTCATTTTTTATTACTTCTGGAAATGATTTACCTATTATATCTACTTTATCTGTAAAGGTCTAGCCCCACTACAAAGGCGCGGCTCGTAGCGGCAATTCTTCGGTATTATTTGTACAATTATGTCGCAGTGCATCTTCGTGCCGCGTCGCTTAAGTGGGCCTAGCTCCATACAAATTCATACAAATAATATTTGCCGCGCCGCGCCGTGCATCCGTAGTGGGGCTAAACCTTAACTAGTTGATTTCTGCTACCCATGTGAAAATCTCTGTACCGAAATAGAAAATGACATTAAAATTAAACTAATAAATTTTAATTAATCTTAATGACATGTAAAATTAGAATTGACAGACAGACAGACAGAAAAACATAATTTCAGCATTTATAATTACTAGTGGTTTGCCCCGAACTGAGACCTCGCAGCGCCATCTATTGACATCATTGTAAAGTTCTGTTGTAAATACTGAAGCTCATTAAAAGTTAAATAATTTTGTTTCCTTATAATATTTATCTAATTTTAGTATTTGTTGTTCAAGTAAAAATATATAAAATATAATAATAAGTAGTATAATTCAAATAATTGATCAAGTTTCAGACTCAGCGTTTCAGAAAATTTTGAGTTCTGAGGTCAACTTTGGACGTTAGAAAATCTCCACTTTGAAAGCCGTCAATTTTAGGGGAAAAATTAAAAAAATATTTTTTTGGACTCTATTCCTAATTATCTTTAAAATGATATACCGCAACTCTATGTAACGCTATAAAAATATTTTACTTCGCATTCGCTTCTAAGAGAGCCCCCCTGAAATAAAGATTTTTATAATTTGAATTAATTACGTTCAGTAATTCAGAAGTTATAAGGCTCTGACAGACGGACGGACGGACGGACGGACAAGTGCAAATTCACTCAAGTAGACTCAGAGACCTTCGCTTCGCTCGGTCAATAATGATATTATTAGAAGGATTGGAATGGATAAGTATAGGTAGATAGATATTGAATATTCATTAATTTTATTATTGTGAGCAATACAATAGGTTAAACTAAGCAATTAATCTTATGGATGCATTCTTTAGTATCCTGTAAGTATATATCATATTATTGTAGTAAGGTTAGTCGGGTTATGTAGGTACCTACTTAATATTATAGTTATGCAAAGCGAAGGTTGCGACTATTAACACAGTCTCAAGAGATTCTTTCCTACCAGTCGTTCGACGGAAACGGCAGAAGCGACGACGCCTAGATAGAACAACGCTGTGAGATGTGACAGAGGAAACTTGCAGAATTTTCCATAGACTTATGACAAACTTATATGACCCGGTAACAGCGTTGCTAGTATCTATGAAAAATAAAATAAAAACAAAAACTACAGGCATAAAAATTAGTTCCAATTTCGGCCACCGTTTTTTGTATGGGCGTCGACCCACTGTATGAATATATGTGCTGAGCTGTGCTATTATTGTAAACTGATAAGTTATTTCCGTCAGGCTTACATAATATGGCGATGATTCGAAACAAAGCTGCGCATTTATTCTACAAATAACTTGCCCGTGGCTACGCTCACGATAAGTTCAATATTAAGTAATTGGTAAATTTCAAACCCCTGTTTTAACTCTGGGGTTGAATTTCAGAAATACCTTTCTATACTCCTCCTATATTCCTATTAATAATTATGATAATATTCCTCTTCCGCTGAGAAATCTAAGCTCAGTTCCCGTGTTTAAGAGCACATTCAAAAAGAAACTTTTAAACGATCAAAAACAACAAACTTCAACTAGTTCCAGGTTATTTAGCTTGGTGGTTTGAAGCTGCTATATATGTACTCACAGAATATGCCTATTATATTTTATTATACTTATTAATCTATTTTTATTACTATCTTTAAATCGCTATCTCTAATCTAATATTTAGTTTTACACACTAGGTACACTCACTGCGCAAATTACATATCTTATTTTATTCCATTTTATCACACTCATCCCGTTACTGCAGACGGCTGCGAAGACTGTCGAGCTCGTGCGTGTCACTCGTTTGGGTTCCGGCAGAATACCAGCGCTCAGGTTTTGTTTTCAAAACCTGCAGCATTAATGCTGAGTCGGGGCCTTTTCATCTTGTACCATGTGGGTGGAAAAGTCATAGCTTAATTTTAAAATTTGATTTTATGTACGAGGCACAAGGTGAATAAATGATTTTTCTTTCTTCTTCTTTCTTCTTTCTATACCTACCATTTTGTTCCTTTCTAATGGCATGCCATCTGTATGCCAAATTTCAGCCCGATCCATCCATTAGTTTGCTGTCCGTTGATAGCCTTTTCCTTTTATATAATATTTAGATGTTTAAATAACCGGCTACAAAAAAGGAGGAGGTTCTCAATTCGACTGTATTTTTTTGTATGTATGTTACGCGATCATTCCGCCAATTATGAATCTATTTTGATGATTCTTTTTTTGTTTGGTAGAAACGTTAAACCACTTCGGTTAACTTTTGAAACGGTAAGGGTATATTTTGCCGCCACACCTTTATCTATATACTTTCTCGAGGTGAAAATAAGGTCTTGCGTAAGGTGTTTCATTACACAAATACATCAGAGGTGTTTCCATATAAATTTTATCGAAATTGATTTAGCGCTTTTTGAGAAAATCAACAAAAAACAAAATGTATACCCAGATATGTTTTTTATTTTTTAGTTTAAGTTGGTACTTAGAGCCTATAGGTATAGTTTAAAAGTCAGTTTTTGTTTTAGATGAAAGCGAATAATTATCCTTTTATATATTTAGATGAAAATATTTGGGGCTTTGACAAATGAAGATGTTCCAATGGAGCGATTTCCAGGAGCGAAGCCGTTGGTGTTCGTGTAATTTTCAACATAAACTTTAGAATAGCCGCAAGTCGCGTTACCTTGGGCGTAAGTTGAGACACGGAAATAGTTTCATCATAAACCATTTAAACACCGTTCCTTATTATTTTTGTTTTGTCAACATTGATACATTGACACTCGCGAGTAATATTGATCCACCTTCACTTAAGTAGGGTGAATTGCACCATCAATAGTTATGGTTAACGTTAAATAATTCAGTCTTACTACTGCAGTCAGTCTTTAGGCGTACATCTTACATTCATAATTCCTGGAAATAGGTATTCATATAGTAGCCTCGCAATTTATTTATAGTAATTTAATCTTCGTAAAACATCACATTCATAATTACAAAAAAAATTGCGATCTGCATGATAGGCAAACTAGAGGCCGCCATAAACTCGTGACTCCATCGCTCTGCCTCAAGAAGGTCCGTAGGTCGTTCGTGGGAATGAGCATTCTATTTTATAACAAAATTGCACAACCTATCTTAAACTTGTTCTTTACACAAGTTTAAGAAGTCCATTAAAAGTATGCTCCTGAAAAAGGCTTATAATACTGTTGAAGATTACGTAAATGACAAAGGAGCTTGGATTTGACTCGCTCTAGCAATGCTTAGGACAGCTGTTACTTATGTATTCTACAAATTAATGAAATTGTAAATATTTTTTTTTCAAAAGAGCAACCGCCGAGTTTCTTGCTGGTTCTTCTCGGTAGGAATGGTATTCCGAACCAGTGGTAGATTCACTTGACGATTCAAAAGTACTTGTAAAAGTTTATTTGAATAAAAATCATTTGAATTGAATTGAATTGATAGTGAGATTAAGATTAGATACCTTAGTCTTTTGACTCAGTAGAAACCGGTCAAGTGCGAATCGGACTATCCTAATAATTTGATATTAGTTTCAACTTCCACGCGCTCCCGAGAAAAAGGACGTTGACAGGCAGACAGACGGACAACGAAGTGATCCTTTAAGGGTTCCTTTGTTCCTGTCGAGGTACGGAACCTCAAGAGGAACAAAGAAAAAAGAAAAAAGTAGAAGAACCCTGACTTTTTCAACGCTAAGTGGTTGTTTTAGGTAATCAAATGTAACTATCACTTTAACTATTGATGGTGCAATCGACCCTTATAGATGAGTTAGTTTGACCATCATTTTTTGGTACTCTAAGCGTTTCCTAGTATCTATTGTTTATCTATAAATCATAGTTTTTTGTATTATTTTGAGTACTGCAGGTTTTTTTTTGATAAATGGAAAATTTTGGCGATGTAGGCCTCGGATAGACGGACAGCTTGAAGCAGTCAGAATGGACTGCTTGAAGCACTGCTTAGTGCTCTAAAGTTTTCTACGTACACACATACACGGAACCGCTCGATCAGCTACTTTTTCTATTGCTGTTTGCTATGACTGCAAGAGCGGCCCGTGTATGTTGATCACTGGCTAACTGCTCGAGCAGTCCGTGTGTAGCCTGCAGTATGCCTATGCTAACAGTGGAGCGGCTATTGCTAGCTACCTGAACTCAGCTTTATCCACCAATACAGCCTATTAACGTCCCACTGCAGGGCACAGACCTCCACTCTCATAGGAGAGAGGGAATTAGAATTTAGGGTCTAAGTTCTAATTCCCTCTCTCCTATGAGAGACCACGCTGCTCTAATGCTGGTTGGCGGGCTTTAACGACTATTATCATGTTAGTGATAGTAACCGGGACCGACGGCTTAACGTGCTCTCCGAGGCACGGGGGTGAAACACCGCCAACATCCAACTCCGGGCTGGCACTGAGAATTTCTGAATTGAAAAGTCCTATACCAATTATTTTGCCCGACCGGAAATCGAACCCAAGACCTCGTGATCCGCAGTCGACTATGCTAACCGCTAGACCAACGAGGCAATTTATCACCTATCAAAATATATGGTTAAGGGCAAAAATTCACTACGGGCAAGATGAAACGTCCGCACGAAAGGTTTGCGTGGTTTGAAAAACGCTGTCCATCTTACAAATACCACCTCATTATTTTGTTTCTCTGGTGGGAGGCTTCGGCCGTGGCTAGATACGTACCGCTTAGTAAATAGTAATTCAACGATCTGAACTCCAGCCGTATTAATTCAGACTTTAAATAAAATAAGTAGGTATATATAACTCCGGTCAGGGGTACCTAATGGTTTAATAAGTATATCTGCCATTCCTCTAACAGGTTAGACCGCTACCATTTTCGACTGCATCATCATTTACCATCTAGGTAGAATAGAGTAAAAATTTTAAAAAAGTGGCTCTTACAAGAATTTTTTAATGTATCGCGTTGCCGGCAGGTATCAACTAGCCACGGCCAAAGCCTCGCACCAGGCCAGACCATAGACAATTTAGGAATGATTATGATTTCCGAAACTGTCCTTGCCGGGGATCGAACCCGGGACCTCCAGTTTGTAATGCGAGGTCAAAATCGAGGTGCGTCAAAATGATATGCTAAGACTCTACCAGAATACCCGACTAACTATAAAATGTTAGTGACTCTACCAACGCGATGGCTCGGAAAGTATATTCTACTGCAAAGAAACAGCAAGAAAAAAGATTTATTACATTTATCAGCGATTTCGATGAATAGATAAGCAAGAGAATCGCTTTAATCTTTATCATATTCACTGATTAATTAAATATGAAGTTTTCGATGCTCAATAGTACTTAATATATTTGTAGTTTGCAGTAGTATATTTGTAGAATTATAATATGACATCAACATATCTTACAAGAACTAGTTTGCGAAGCACCACCATTCTGCAATATGCGCGCGAAAAATAAATATATATTCTGTGGACGGACGCGCGCGGTCTCAGTTCATGGCATACATCGCACGCGCATTCTCTTTTCAAAAGCAAACATCCGTTCGGGAACTTGACGAAAAAGTTTTCAGCCGTGGCACCGAAAAGGTTTTCCTAGTGTGAAAAAAAAAATGTTTTTAATATTTTTATTCGCGCCATTTACGATAGCGGCGGCACAGAATGAATTGCGTAAGTTTTTATATTATGTTATCTTATGAGGTGAAGGTGATCGTTTTGTAACATCGCGCGTTAAATCTCAAAAACTTTTAGTGAACTTTTGTTTAAATTATTATCTCTAGTACTATTCTCCTTTAATTAACTGAGTTTAAAAAAATGAACTAATAAAAATAATTTAAGTACTAAAACAGTAACTTTTAAAAAGTTTACTGATTCTTTTATTTAATTGAACATTCTCGGCGATTCCTTAAAACGAAGAATCAAAGTTCGTATTTAATATAATAGTTCACCTGTACAATTTGTATTCCGCAATAAAGTTATTGTTTTTAACTTATTTCTATGCAAATATCTTTTAATTTTTTTAGTAACTGATACATGTAGGATACATTAATAGAAGAAAACTTTAATGATTTAATGAGATTAAAAATTATTACATACTCGTAACTAAAGAATCTAACTAGTGTAAATAGAGAGAGCAAAATGACAGAAAATATTAAAAAATTAGGTCGCGCATCCCCAAATATTAGGTATAATCAGCCTTCAGCTTTCTCCTATTATCACAGACTCTACCTAACCCGGAAATAATTCAAAAAAGAACTGGCCAAGTGCGAGTCGGACTCTCGCACCGAGGGTTCCGTACCTTGGAAAGTTTTGTTAATTATTTGACTTAGTGGTCAAATAATTAACAAAAACATAATGATGATTTCAAATTTACAATTAAAGAAGTTAAAAAAAGTTTGTAGTAGTCTGTTTCTAATGTTATAGTTTACCACTGATTTATAATAAAACTTTTGGGTTAGCATTAATTTAAACTATTACAAATTTCAAGTATTTAGCTTATAACTTTACTTAAATATGCAAAGCGTGACGGACGGACATATTCGCACAAAACTAAACAACCAAAAGGATAATAATTGTAAATCGTAATATTTGACCATAGGTACCATTTTGACAAGGTCAACTTATTGAGTATTCTAACCTAGATTTTAAACGACCTTCTAACCTTGTGTTATATACAAAGATCAGAATAACAATTTAGTCTTCCCAGCCCAGACATTTACCAAAATTACAAGCAAAATAGCAGACCTACCTACATACCTATGTATATTTGTGTACTCTTTACATAATATGAACTAACAGTAATCGCTCAACATTTTGAAATTTTAAAAATAAAGATTTTTTTAAAGATTTTCTTTTCTAATTATTAATGAAAAAATTGAATAAACCAGCGAAGAAAAAGTTTTAACTTATAAACGCTAGTTAAATACTTAGTTAAAATAACTATAACCTATTAAATAATACAATATAACAGATTACCTAGGAAATAGTTAAATGCAAGGATCACGTAACAGTGTCTAACTGTATTAAGTAGGTATCTAATAACACTTTTTATGCAACCCGCGTCGGTCTATTGGTTTAGCATAGTATTCCGGATATACTTACTAAACTACCATAATATTATTTACTACATAAAAATACTGCATAATTTAAATCTGCAGAAAATCTTAATTTTCTTTTGTAGGTACACACATTGGTAGGTATTTCTGAACTCAACGGAAATACTTCTAATTTTTTTGATCATCTAAGAGTCCATCTGTTGAAGGTTGTAGCGGTCTTCGCAGTCCGCACATAATCCAATAGATGGCATTACTAGTAGCGCTCGATGAACACGAAGAGCCTAACTCGCGCTAACGAAGCGTTCTCTGAATTACGCCTATATACGATTTCCAACGATGAACGGTCGGACCAGTGGTCCCCGAGCACAACACCCGCTCGGTGGATGATATCATCATTTGTTACGGTCGAGCCATAATATCACCTGCTCCCGTATAAAGGTAAAAAAAACTTACTAATTACAGAAACAAATTTCATCCTCACCACCTGGATGCCTGGTCTTCTTCCACCTCCCGTTATTCCAGGTCATTTCTACCACGTACCTGCAAATTGTGGAACCAGCTTCCATCTTCTGTGTCCCCTAATGACTATAATATGGGGCTCTTCAAAGGGCGGATAAACAAATTTCTTAAAAGCAAGCCAAGCATTGACGGTTCCTCTGGTGCTGCAAATGTTCATAGGCGGCGGTAATCACTTACCGTCAGGTGACCCGCCTGCTCGTTTGCTCGCTATATATATTTAAAAAAAACACATACGCGCCGAATTGAGAAACTCCTCCTTTTTTTTAAGTCGGTTAAAAACTAAAAGTTATATCACTTAGCGTAGATAATCTATAATGTTTTTTATTTATTTATCTAAAGAAGTTCGTAACATGATTTAAATCAGACTGTAAATTAAAATAAGTTTAAGTACTTATACTCGTTACATAATTTTTTATTCTGAGTGCTCTGAATTATATTCACGGTCTACACTAATATTATCAAACAATACAATGCAAAAGAGTGTATTGTCTGTCCCCATGTAGGTACGAGTATAACCTGTGGCATAACTTTGCGTTTTCCACAGCGATAACTTGCATTCCGTAAAAAGATTAATAAGATAATTAATAAAATTATAATTGCAATAAGATTTTTTGTATCGTTCCATATCATGTATCTTATTTTGCTCGATAAGGATACATCTACAAATACAAAAGTAGATTACTTTAAATCCCGAAAAAAGGCGAAGAGTTTTCTCGTGGGCTTTAGAAAACCTTAATCCACGCGGACGAAGTCACGGGCACCATCTTTCTTTTATTAAATCTGATAAAATTTTACTAACATGCATAAATAATATGATTTAATATCATTACGAGTTAATTTTTGCGGTCTGCAATAATTATTTCCGCTAAATTTCTTTTGCTCATACAAAAGACTTCAACGAGTTTGTGCCAGATATTTTAACACTGTGAAGTACATAATAATAAATTAATTATTATGTACTATTAGTGAAATGAAGACTTCTGTAAAATACGAAAAATATGTAATACCGTGGATTTGTCTGCATTGCAAGCGGTAAGATATCATTTGCTTTAGAGATTAATTAAACATATTAAGAAAACATGCATGACTGATAACTTCTTTTCATAATATTTTCAGAGCTGTGTAAAGTCTGCCACTCGCCAGCGTGGTGGACTATTACTTATTATTCTTATTATACCTTTCTCATTTTGAGAAATGACCTTTTGCTTTGCCTACCTGCAAAGCACAGGTGGACCGGAGATGGGTTGAGATTTTTTTGATTTTTGATAGTTTTAAGACGATAATTTTGAACCTATCCTTGGCCCACCTAAGCCAAGGACAAAGTATACTATAGATATTGTATTGCTAGGAAAAGTTTACGTCTAACCACAAACTATAACGTAGAGTTTCTATTGTAAGCGTAGATCGATGGTGATTAAATACTTCCTGTATAAGCCGCAATTGAAACTTAATCCATATTAATACATTTATTATAAATAAGAAAGTGTGTCTGTTTGATAAGCTTTCACGGCCCATCTGTTCAACCGATTTTTATGAAAGGTACAGGTATAGGTATATCGGGGAAGGACATAGGCTACTTTTTATCCTGGAAAATTCAATAGTTCCCGCGGGAAATAAACGCGGATGCACGGAGCGGCGCGGCACGTAGCGACATATATTCTTTGTGTGAGATTGTATGGGGCTCAGAGCCCGGAGTTGGAAGTTGGCGGTGTGTGACCCCCGTGCCTCGGAGAGACAGTCCCGGTTATTATCACTAACATGATAAAAGTCGTCAAAGCCCGCCAACCCGCATTGGAGCAGCGTGGTGGGTCTAAGCTCTAATTCCCCTCTCTGCTATGAGAGTGGAGGCCTGTGCCCAGCCGTGGGACGTATTTAGGCTGTAGTGGCTATATGTCGAGCCACTCCATGCATCTAAAGTGGGGCTAGACCTTAAAAAGTATAAACTATCTATCACTGCTTCTCTACTCACATCGCACACAATGCTACATAGATATCCTACAAATATTATAAACGCGAAAGCGTGTCATCTTGTTTATTGGTTTGTCCCTCAATAAAACCGCAACGGAACAACCGCGATGTGATGTTTGGGATGAATATGGTGTAAGACCTACAGAGTGAGTACCTTTTTAAGAATGAGAAGTCTCCTCGTCTTGAGGTTAAGCATAGTCTACCATGCTCACTAAGTGCAGATAGGCAGACTTTGACACCTTGGAAATACGAACTCATGGGTATGCAGGCTTACTCACGATGTTTTTCTTCACCGTGATATGTAGGCAGGTAGGGTAAGTGATAGATAAGTAGGTAGGGTATTTATTGCTTAAAACGCATATAACTCAGTTAAGAAGTGTGTGTCCCGGGATTGAACTTCCGACCACCCGAATAGGAGGCGAATAGGACCTCTATAATAGGTCTGGCCCTACTACAGATTATTTGTATGATATGAGTTTGTATGGTTGCTGGGCCCACATAAGCGACGCGGTAAGCAAATGCACTGCGCGAACATGATTCATGCAAAAATGCTATGTTTAGCTTAAATAGCTCTGCCATAACTAAAGGTTTCATATTTATATTAAAATCAGGTAGGTATATAATGTAAATTCAATTAAAGAGTGTCAATGGAATTTTAAAAAAACACACCCAAACAACCAAATCCAACTTGAATACACAAAATGCTATTAGCACAGAATACTTAATAGTACTGGTACTATTAGGTTTAGAAATGTAAGTTTGCACATACAGAGCCAATTTTCCTCATTTAGCAGTTAGTTTACACATTGTTCTCCTTCACTTTAGATGGAGCTAGTTTGATTTATGGTCACAAAGCCAATGGATGACCTAATATTTGCATGAGCATCGTCCAAACACGTTTTATTCGAATTTACATTATGTACCTACCTGATTTTAATATAAATATGAAACCTTTAGTTATGGCAGCTAACTATTTAAGCTAAACATAGCATTTTTGCATGAATCATGTTCGCGCAGTGCATTTGCTTACCGCGTCGCTTATGTGGGCCCAGCAACCATACAAACTCATATCATACAAAGAATCGGTAGTAGGGCCAGACCTATTATATTCGCCTCCTATTCGGGTGGTCGGAAGTTCAATCCCGGGACACACACTTCTATATGCGTTTTAAGCAATAAGTACCCTACCTACTTATCTATCACTTACCCTACCTGCCTACATATCACGGTGAAGAAAAACATCGTGAGTAAGCCTGCATACCCGTGAGTTCGTATTTCCAAGGTGTCAAAGTCTGCCTATCTGCACTTAGTGAGCATGGTAGACTATGCTTAACCTTAAGACGAGGAGACTTCTCATTCTTAAAAAGGAGTTGTGCTCAGTACGTAGTGGGCCGGTGATGGGTTGATGATAACGATGATGATTCTAATCAGAGGTGCGAGTATGTATACGATACCCTAAACGTATGAGAATGGATAGCCGAAATTGAGCTCTAATTCAATGAAGTTATGGTTTATTTTACTTTGACGCAGAACTTTGACGATTTAATCGACAATTCTTACACAGGTTGTGTTTTTAGTAACCATTCGATATCATAAAAGTGGTGATAGCCTATGAGGTTAAGAAACCCGACCTGTACGGGGTCGCGAACCTCAAACTTTTCGAAGTAAATTAAATATCACTTACTCCAAACGGTGAAGGAAAATATCGAGAGAAAACATGCACGCGCGAGAGTTCTACATAATGTTCTCAAATGTGTGTGAAGTCTGCCAATGCGCATTTGGCCAGTGTGGTGGACAAAACCCTTCTGATTCCGAGAGGAGACTCGTGATCTGTTTCGCTTACTCTGAGTTTTTACATTGCAAATACAATTGATCGATGTGAGAGCTCACCACGCCTAGTGTAAGCGAACGTCAAAGTAAAATGGACCCAAAGCTCTTGCTTTAAAGTCACAAATTCAGCGTTTGGAGCGCTGGCTGTGAATAAATACACGAAATTATGAAATGAGCTCTAAACCTTAAGCAGTTAAGGTTACTTTAACGTTCGCTTACACTTGGCGTGGTGAGCTCTCACGTCGATCAATCGTATTTGCCATTAAAAAAATAATTATCTATTCCGTGGTATTTGCAATGTAAAAACTCAGAGTACCTAAGCGTACAGTAGTGACCCCGAAATGGGTTGATAAGAGAGAGATCAAAGTTCGACATGACCGAATTTAAATATTTTGCTGTAAAAACTGTTAGTTATAAGTATTCAATGTGGCAGCGTAAAATTGATATGCGTCAGGCACTATAGTGAAGCATTGCATTGTATTAAAATAAATGTAGGTATCAGAGATAGGGCCTTAAATAGAGCATTAAAGTAAATAAAAACAACAAACACGTTCCTATTTACAATACGGAAGATTAAATGTGGGTGACTATTCACGTGGCTTCCGTGAAATGGAACGACTTCATTCTTATTCTAATGACAACTTCTTTGGCGTAATGGTTTGCATATAAAAAGTCATGGGTTTGTATTTGAGTTGTTTCAAGATGATGCGCCGGAGTTAGGTTCATTATAAATCCCGTGGAGATTCTAGATTTTCTGATTTAAAATATTTATACCTATCTTATAGATAGATTTTTTAAATGCCACTCTCCACTTGTTCACTCTGCTCCAAGTCTTAATTCATAAAAGAATATGCTAAAGATTGTAAAAATATGAATTAGATTTTATACTAAGAAAAGATAATTCAGATTGAAACCAGGGAGCGAGAAGCTAAATTCGGGAAAGCCCCACGAATGCACAGTAAAATTATAAAGATCTTTACAATGGTTAACATAGACTTCCGCAAATGATTTATCATAATATAAACGTGCCGAGCGAATCAAAGGGCTGTTAGAGTAAAGGAACAGAGCTAGTGCACCTGTGTATGCGCACACAAGTGCACTATAATATCTCCTGCGCAGTTGGCTAATTTCTCTGGAGATTGGCCGCCGTGGCCGAAATTCGGTCGAAAGGATGTTAATAAGAGATTATTAGTATATTTAAATTATTAACCCTGTTAAGGCAAGTATGTTGTACAGCACGTTTAGGCTATATAGGAGTTCGCCCTTGCGGGTCGGCTGGCTGAATGTAAATGTGTGCATTGTCGATTGTTTGGATGCTATTGTCGTGCCTTAACTGCCTGACCTTCAAAGGTTATTGGTTTAGGCCTATGTTTTGTTAAGGTTAGGCCTTTTTAGGCTTTTCCCTAGGCCATGAGCCATATTAGCGTTTAAACTTGCGTGAGTGATATACATGCTAATATAATAAATGCGAAGCTATAATTATGTATTTGTCTGTCCTGTTTGTCTGTCGGTTATCTTTCACCATCCAACAGTTTAACTTATTTGAATTGATAGCTTGCATTCTGGATATGGGCATATGCTGCTTTTTATCCTGGAAAATAAAGGAGTTCCCGCGATATTTAAAAAACCTAAATTTACATTTATTTAGTACATTTGAGATAAATTTAATTTTAAAAAAAACATAGTTTTCATATTTTACGACTAAATTTATATTTTTATGTTGTATATCAAACTCTATACTACTCTACTTTAAATTACACAATTTATAGTTACAGAATAATTTTACAATGTTTATTAAGTACCTACTCTGGCAGCTACTTCAGTAGGTAGTTTAGTACCTACAAAATGCGTATGATTGGTTGTCATTTGTGCACCAACGTAACTTTGAACTCAGGGTTTGAGTTTTAAAACTAACAAAAAAACCCGGCTGAGTTTGTTGTGGGCTCTTCTCATACCAGGGCGCGTTTGGAACCCTCGTAGCTTTAGTTTTAAGTTACCGTTACCCATTATCACCATCATGCTTTTTAAGTAAGTAATATTTAGACGACAATAAGTGTACCTACAGTGTACCTATATTTAATAAATGACTTGAATCTTGAATCATGAATCTTGAAATGATTTTATAACCGACTTCCAAAAAAGGAGGAGGTTGTCAATTCAGCGCGTTTTTTTTAATTCAAATAAACTTTTACAAGTGTTTTTGAATCGTCGAGTGAATCTACCACCTGCTTATACCATCGATTTAGGCAACTGCATAGATGATACCAGATCATGTTTAGGCTATCCGTTCGAATACATTAAGGTTTACAAACTAGATAGTTCGAGAAAAAACTAACTATAAAGGTGAATGCACATTCTAGAGAAATGCCTTCCATTTATAATCGTGTTGTGTGTAAATACAACTAGACAGCACATTTGTAATAACACCGGTTCTGACCTTCGCAGATACGGTCCATGCATGGGGCAATACTTAGTTTGCTCATGCAACATATACCTTAAAGCTAGCAAACATAAGGATAATTTTTATTTGGCATTCTCATTGCAACCGGCCGGTGAAAATTGCGACATTTCTTAAAACAGCCATCCGAATATAATGAAAGCCAATCCGTTAGGAAAGACAAGAAGATAATTCCAGAAATTTCTTCTTGGATGGTAATTATTTTTGATCGTTTTTTTTTTAAATTCTAACAACAAATAAAAATAAAAATAAAACAACACACATAATCAAATTTATACTATTCTCCTTGACGACTTCTCTGGCGCAGTGTTGAGCGCTGCAGGTCCGGCAATGTCAATTACGGAATTATTTATCCTTAGTCTGGCCTGGTGGGAGGCTTCGGTCGGGGCTAGTTACTGCCTTACCGACAAAGACGTGCAGCCAAGAGAATTAGGCTTCCGGTACGATGCGTTGTAGAAACCGTTAAGGGGTATGGGTTTAATATAACTGCCATGCCCCTAAAATCTCACCGTCAAAGGCTACCTTTAATGGTTAAAAAAAGCAAAGGCGAACTTAATACATAATATTTAATGGTATTTACACAGAATTAACAAAACCTAATCCATACTAATGTTATTAAACTAAATGATTCCCGCGACTTCGTCCGCGTGGATTGATGGTTTTTGATTCCCGTTGAAACTCTCCAATATGTCTGTTAATAGAGATTATAATATCATATTTTCATGCACTGATTCAATAATCCTACTCATAATCAAATTATTGTAACTTTTAAATATGCAAAGTACTTTAATATCGTATCCGATTTTAATGTAATACAAGAGATACTTGTTAAATTAAATGTTTAAGTAAATAGTTGTCTTATGTTAATCACAATAGGTATGAATTTCAAACGCCTGCACCGTAAGTGCAGAGTGCAATATCCCATTACACAATTCACTTTCGATGTTACGTCACACTATCACCTAGGAGTGAGTTAGGCTAGGTCGTGACTCGTGATAGTACAATTTACATTCCCAGCTTCGAAAGTAGACTCTAATTCATTATTTGCATTATTTTATTACATATGCTTCTACCTGTAAAGTTTTCCGTTGGCAAAGAAAGCGACGCCATGCAACGCGATGCAATACGACTCAATAGAAAATGTTAAACTTAACTATGTGGCCAAAATTGGAAGTAATTTTTATGCCTGTTTATTTTTTGATTTTTTACACACCTAGCTGATGCCCGCGACTTTGCACGCGTGGAATAAGTTTTTTTAAATTTTCTCAGGAACTCCTCAATTTTCCGGGATAAAAGTAGCCTATGTCACTCCTCAACTATACCCATTCAAAAAATCACATTGATTAATAATAGTATGACTAGCGACGCTGTCACCACTCGCTTAATAAAAATAGATGTAGTAAAAATGCCTGGAGTATAAAATCTTCAAACAGTACGCTTACTCTGAGTTTTACATTGCAAATTCGATTGACGTATTGAGCGTTCGATCACATTAGCGTTAAAGTAAAATGAACCTTAACTACAATGATTTAGAGCTCATTTCATAATTTCGTGTATACCAGCCAGCGCTCCAAACACTGAATTTGTGACTTTAAAGCAAGAGCTTTGGGTCCATTTTACTTTGACGCTAATGCGATCGAACGCTCAATACGTCAATCGAATTTGCAATTTAAAAACTCAGAGTAAGCGTACTGTGCTTGTTAATAGCTGAAAAAGCTGATACCTACCTACCTTGAGTATTGAGTATTTTTTTATATTTTAAAACACCTCGCTATAAAATGGCAGCAACATAAGGTCATAGACGTATAGGTACGTATAGACGTAAAATTAGGGAGCAATTATGTATCAGAATAAAATATGCTCATTATTTTTTTATATTAATCTACCTACTAGACGCATAATCCACGTTTATACCATGATTACGTAAACGACCTATTCTATGCCATAATCCTTATAAAACCCGCAAATCGCCATATAAATACTTTATAACTGCCAGCTAACTAGCTGTATAATAAAAAACAATGATGAGAATGTCATTGACCCCAATTGAAAATGGTAGTGGGACAAAGGATAATGAAGCGTCGTTGAATAGTTTTTTTATATAGGCTTACGCTTGAACACAATCACACCTGATGAGAAGTGATGATGCGGCCTATGCGGTATAGATAGTGTATACACATGTTTTTCTACTACACGTGAGCTACACAATCTCACCTGATTGTAAGTTATAAGATGGTAGCGGGCTAACGGGGCATGGCAGTTATATTTATATTAAACCCATACCCCTAATCGGTTTCTACACGGCATCGTACTGGAACGCTGAATCGCTTGGCGGTAAGTCCTTGCTGATAAGACGGTAACTAGCCAGGGCTGAAGCCGAATCAGACTAGACCAGAGAAATTCAGAAATTATAAATTCCCTGCCAGGAATCGAACCCGGAACCTTCCAATGTAAGCGTGGACACAGCGCTCACCACTGCGCCAGGGAGGTCTAAACTGACAAAGTTATTTTCAATCTATCTATATATACTTACTTGTCTTTTAAAATTAATATTTGAAAAAACATATAATAATATATACAATTTCTTAAAATATCTTTAAAATCTAAATTAAAAACTAAAAACTAAAAATTAAAAAATATAATCTATGCCGCTGCAATGAGGCAATGTGCCCAGAACGCTGGCTGCGTTACCCCGCTGAATAGCCAAACTTATATGTTGGCCGAGGTAACTGCCAGCCCTCCGGTCACCTGTGGACTCTGTGAGACGAGAAGATAGATCCTTAAAAAAGGATCTAGCATCTTCGCCCCACGACCCCATGGTTTCAACACCAAAAGGCACAAATATGAAATTATTTTCTATAGTTTCATATTTGCGCCTTTTGGCTCTTTCTGCATTAGTGGCCGCCGCCCCAGCCGTCATGGAGGTCGCCTGCAAGTGTGACAACGCCAGCGTATCCACGCATGTGGCATCCCAAACAAGCGACCTTCCTAGCTTCCACGGAACCAGAGTCATCCCGTCTGGTCTCTTACCATCACTGCGTGCCAAGCCATTTGGCTCTAATACTGCAGGCACTTTAGCGGTGGCAAGAGACCTACGAATGATGTCGTTCAGGGAAGCATGACGCGATAGACGACCGGCACTTTTAATGCAAGAAAGCCCGTGATGACCATACGCGTCCACTGACCCACCACAGTGGCATAGATGTGGCTGTTGTAACTTGGCGCCAAGTCTAAGACCAACCGCAATCGTCAGAGTGAGGTGGTCCAACAGAGTGCCTAAATGCTTAGAGGGGAGAGCTTGAAGCCAGTAACTTGATTCCCTCGTAGACACCGCAAGAAGGCGAGCACGGTCGCTTGCAGTAGTTGATGAATTTATAAGTTCCTGCAAAACATCCGAACACAGTGCGTCGTCCCATTGTCTTTGAGAGAACAAAGATACCGGTTCCTTACTAGGACATGCCACATTGAAAGCAACTCTAGCTTCTGCCAAATACGACGGCTCTATGGAACCTAATGAATTGTTTATAATATTCCCAAAGAGCTTAAACGTACCATAAGCAGAAGATAGAAATGCTGGTAATGATACACTACTAATTTTACGAATGCCTAAACCACCGTATCGAACTGGGAGAGAAGCTTGTGTCCATGTCGTGCCATCTAAAGGACAATTTAGAATTTTGGAAAGAGTGTTTTTAATTTTCTTATCCAAATCGTTCAATAAGGGAAGGAATTTCCATAGTGGTGAGCATCGAAGAAAATAGGTAAATTTTGGAACAAAAAGACAATATTTAATAATAAAAAGGGCCATGTGTGAATTAATTTGAAAAAGGCGTTCCGAACATTGATCAAATTTAGTAATTTGGTCTTTGATAAAAAGTGGAATAGAATCAACTAAGACTGGAGCCCCGAGAAGGCGAAGCGAGTCTTCACTTAGAATTTTGATTCCTGGTGCCAAATGATTAAATTGTTCAGTAATTATGTGTCTTTTTTCGGCTTCCATTGAATTTGGAATGTAGAGCTCACACTTGCCAAAATTCAATTCCAAACCAACAGATTTAAATTGTTCAATTAAAACCGCAAGATCACCTAAAACAGATGAAGCTTCACCTCCTAAAGTTCCATCATCTAGATACCAAATGTTAAATTTAGACTTTAATTCCGAAATAATTGGGTGAATAGCCAAACTGAAAATGGCAGGTCCCAGTGGATCTCCCTGTTGGCAGCCTACAGCAGAGCTTAGAAAATTGGATTTATACAATAATTTGGAAGGTTCCGCGTAACATTGCCAAAGGTAAGGGAAAATTTTTGGAATTTTGTTTTTAACCTCAGAGAGGAGGATGTTACGATCAATTGAGTTAAAAGCATTTTTAACATCAACTTTCAGCAAAACCTCCTCGCCCGAATTTAATAGAAAAGTACGAGCAGCGTGAACGGCAGCTTCACAACCACCCTTACATCCGAAGCCTAGCTGTATAGGTTGAAAAAATTCTGACATAGATGGAGCAATGTTCCTACAGCAGATTTTTGAAACAATGCGTCTAATGGTGGAACCCACAGCAATCGGTCGTACACCACCATCTTTTTTGGTAAGAGCACAAAGATTGGCGCCATACAAAATCGGTGTTATTTCTTTAGGTACGGCGCCCGATAATATTAAGTTGACTAAATTTGTGATTGATTTTAAGAGTTCTTTACCAGTATCACCTTTTAAGTCAATTAAATCTTTAAAGTGCTGTGGTGACATAGCATCAATACCGCCAGCAGACCCACTTCTGAAAGACAATACAGCTGCACGAACATCCTCCACCTTAGACAGAAGCGAAGTTGTGTCTGCGATATTTAGATCTGATACAACTGAAGAAATAGGCTGCGGATGTTTTGAACGAAGAACCTCTAAGGTCTCTTCTGTTTCTGTTATATAAAAATGCTGACTATCTATATATACTTATATTATAAATTTGCGAAAGTTTGGATCGATGAATGGATGGATGTTTGTTACTCAATCACGCCAGAACGGCTGAACAGATCTGGATAAAATTCGGCACAGAGATAGATTAAAGTCTGGAATAACCAGGATTCCGAAATTTTCCGGGATTAAAAGTAGCCTATATGGCTACTTTGAATCCCGCGGGAATAGGGAAATATTTAAGAGTTCCCGCGGGAGCCAAAACGCAAAACACGCGGATGAAGTCGCGGGCATCAGCTAGTCATAATATATGTATAGTAAAACAAAGTCGGTTTTTTTCTAACACTTATAACTCCAGAAATGCTGGACCGATTTTCATGGTTTTTGATTTGTTGTATTTTTCTCCGTCCCGTATAGCAGAATAACTATTAAAAACATTGGAAAATTGACGGAAAAAAAAACTTATTCAACGCGGACAAAGTCGCGGGCATCAGCTAGTATATTATAAAACAAAATTAGCCTTATTAGCTTGCATAATATTTTTCCATGCGTGAAATTTATGATTTTCAAAATTCCTGTATGTGGAATGCCTAATGCATTAGTATTATAGTGGGGCTGATTCTGTTTAACACAATCTCTAAACTAAACTAAAATGGCAGCTTTAAATCTAGTTCTGTCCCTTTCCGTAGGAAGTATTATGAAAGGGTTAGCAATATATTTTGTAATGCTCTAATTTTAGTTTAGTTTAGAGATTGTGCACTACAGAATCAGCCCCAATGTTTAAAATCATATTATTGATTTGACTCACTCGAGCAATGTTTGGGACTGCGGTTACTTAATATGTATTTATGATTGTAATTTATTAAATTTTTTCAATAGAGTAACTTCTGATTTTCTTGCTGGCTCTTATCGGAAGGAATGGAATTTCGAACCAGTGGTAGATTCATTTAACGATTCAAAAGCCCTTTAAAAAGGTTTATTTAAATAGACAAAATTTGCCTACATCAGGAATATTGATATTTTCACAAAAATAGCATTTGTGAAGATATTATATATCTTTTTGTAAAGTAATAATAATAAATATAAAGTGTCGGTTATCGTTAAGATAAATTATTTAATTAATCATCCATATTTTTATTTATTTATTTTATTTATTAAATGTATGAACAATATAGTTCCTTATTGCAAGAATGGATTTATTATAATATGGTCGTAGTAGCTAATCGTGGGTTCAGTTTCTTGTAGTGTTTTTTTTTAAATATTTTAATCTACGGACTACACGATAAGTTGAAGCTGAATAAACCTTAGTTTGATCCAAGTGAAATTTTTGAAAATCCTTTTATAAGGTTCTCCAGTATTTTTTTGTAGGTATTACTTTATAATTATTTAAATATCCATACTCATATTATAAATGCGAAAGTGTGTCTGTTTGTCTGCTATGCTTTCACGGCCCAACTACTCAACCGATTTTGATGAAATTTGATAAAGAGAGAGTTTACATCCCGGGGAAGGACATAGGCTACTTTTTATCCCGAAAAAGACGAAGTCGCGGGCATCATCTAGTTTTAGATAATTACTCCAAGTAAAGGTGTTTCTCTTTCATAAGATTTCTGTGCGTGCTACGCAACCATCCATATTTAGATGTAAGTGGGTACGCCATAGTAATTTGTAACAAAAGACATAAACAATAACAGCTGTCGTGAAAGGCGTCTGCATTTCGTTCCTCAAACCTTGAACTGGATCCAAGAGAACTGACATTTCGTCTGTGTATCACGTGTAATGTCGCGTGCAAAACATGTTGGTTTTGCATCACCATACATTTTCGAGGTGCAATAGTTTGTTGGGAAAGTAAACGTCACAGCTGGTCCAGTATAATCGATCTAGTTGCAAAAACTTGTGACCTCCGGCCATTTGAATAATCTCTGGGGCCATACAGCCAAGACTTTCGTGTGAATTGTAATCTTTATTTTAGGAACGCCAAAGTACGTGACATCAAACTGTCATTTTAAATAATATTGCTTCAGTATTGCTTTAAGCTTTGTCAGTTTGGCCCCAGGCTTGATGCCCTAACTCTAGGGCTTTATGCCTGGCTTACATTATTCCAGTACCTGGACCTAGTAAGTTCAGTTCATTCCTGTCATGGATTATCTCATGTTCAAGATCCTTCTGTTTGATTAGTAAAATATATTATTACTTGATGATACCCGCGATTTCGTCTGCGAGGATTAAGTATTTTTAATACCCGGGGGAATTCCTTAATGTTTCAGGATAAAAAGTATCCCAATGTCCATCCCCGAGAAGGACATAGGCTCTATAATAGACAAATTTCATCATAATCGGCTGAAAAGCTAGGCCGTGAAAGCATAGGCAGACAAACACACTTTCATTAGTATGGATTGTGCTAGAACTGTAATAATATTGATTAAGGCATATATCTTATGTGTTTTTGGACGTCTAGATCCAAATAAAAACTCAGCTTATTTTGTTTATAGCATACCAATACGTTGCCGTATAGAAACTGATTAAACGGATCTGAGTAGGTATTGTATCAGTTATAAATATTATAACTGCTTTACCCCTAACAGAGGTCCCATTGTCTAAGCAATCATTTTACAACGTATTTCTCGAACTATTTAAGGAGTTCATAGGCTTTTTGACGTGGCAACTATGAACTCCTTAAACAGGTCGAATTATCCGTTTGGCAAACGGTTTCCTTACACAATCGGGGGGGCAGGTTAACCCGGGACCATCTTAACACCGGATTAGATCGCAGTCAAAGGATTAAAAAAATATTTAAAAAAAGAACACGTGCGCAAACCGGCTGGCACGAAAATTGGCGCGCTGTTTCAAAAAGTTTGCGTCAACGAAATCTTCCGTAGACGCTGGCTATTGCCAAACGGCCTTGGTGGCGCCTCGTATGAAATGTGGATTGCACTGTTGAAACACCCTTGTTATTTTCCATTGCTTTCGATTTCGAACTTTTGAAGGAAACATCCCGAACTTTTATTGATATCAATAGGATAATTATAACTGAATTTTGCCCACGCCGGTTATTTTCAAGAGATTGGCCATCAGCGCGGATGCTCGTATTTTATTTCATGTAAGATCACTGGGATGAGGATTTATTTCACGAAAGACAACTTGTGTCACTTATGATAAGTCAAGACTCTACCACCGGTTCGGAAAGCTGTTCTACTGAGACCTACAGTACACAAACTTTGTATGCACAAACACAGATGCACTCTCTATTCCCTTATTCTCTTTCATTCATTCATTTATTCATTCATTGCATTCATGTACATACAATAGAATATGTCTTTCTAGATTAATGGCCCATTCCATCCAAAACCTACACGACCGGAGAGAGATTAGGCGTAGAACTAAATTTTGACGTGCTCTCGGGAGCAAGGGGTCGAAACACCTTCCTAAATCCGGGCTATAGTACTGAGAATATCTTGTCGAAAAACCCTTATATTTTTTATGAATGAAACCAAAGAGTAACATGTAAATTTTAATTGTTTTCAGCCACTGATTTCCTGCGGTGCCAACAGAGGGACAACAAAATCAACGACTGCCTCAAAAAAGCCGTGCCCGATGCTCTGCGGAGGATGAGAGACGGTGAGTCATTTTTTTATTTTACATCACATTACATTTATTATTAATTGCATTCATGCACTTAATGTCTTATTGCGGGAGACCCCAGGTTCGATTCCCGGTAGGCTCAATTTGTAAATTTCTAATTTCTTTATTTTCTCTGGCCTGGTCTGGTGGGAGGTTTCGGCCGTGGCTAGTTACGACCCTACCGGAAAAGACGTACCGTCAAGCGATTTAAGGTCCCGGTACGATGTCGTGTAGAAACCGATAGGGGTATGGGTTTAACTGCCGTACCACTAAATAGCTTTTTTAAAAATATTTTATAGGCTAGCACTTAGCTGCAATCAGACCTGCTTGCAAGTGTTAAGTGTTAAGTGCAAGTGTCAAGTCAAATAACGTTTATTCAATTTAGGTAGGTATACTACACTTATTGACGTCCGGTTATTTATAACATATACGAGTATACAACAGTATAATGATGATAACCAGTACGACATCTTAAACTGTGTTAAGTGTTAGTTAAGTTAGAAGACTACCATTGCAGTCAAGGCCCAAGGGGTAACTTGTAGCGCAATTCTAGGCTTAGTAAAACTAGCAATTCATTTGTTGGAAACAGTGTCCGCTTCTACAATAAGCTCCCAGAAGACATGTTGAAGATGTCTCTGAATAAGTTCAAAGTTAATGTAAAACGTAAACTTATTGAAAAATCTTATTACCATGTGAAGGATTAAATGAAAAGGAAGCTTGGCAATAATTTGCTCTCATGGCTCTGATAGTTCCTTAGTTAAGATGATTTGTGAGATGGTGATAATGAAAAAAAAACCCGGCTGAGTTTGTTGTGGGCTCTTCTCAGACCAGGGCTCGTTTGGAACCCTCGTAGCTTTAGTTTTAAGATACCGTAACAGATTATCGCCATCATATTTTTATGTAACTGAACGTCAATAAGTGTAGGGTACCTACCTAAATTGAATAAATATTTATGACTTATGACTTATGTTTTATGACTAATAAATAAAACCGAAAAAATATATGTAACTCGCAATGAGAGAGGCATCTCATAGCAATCTTCCACCGCTTGCCGGTTTCTTCCGGAACTGTTGTGATAGGAAGTAAACAACAATAAAAGGTCAAAGGCTCTCTGATGAAGGATGCTTCACACGTCCATCACCCCGGAAGTGCCGTGTAAGGGGTAATGATGTTTATACCTGCAATTTACTTGGCACGCCGTCCATCTTTTGTGACGAGTATTTATTTAATCACTACTTAACACAAAGTACAAAACTAAGAAACGTCATTGGAAAATTTCTTAGTTTAGGTAATTAAGATAATTATACGTAATCTTACATATCAGTCAAATAGTCTGAGCACCTTTCATTGGTACTCAATAATAGAAAAAAAAAGTTCCTTGCCGCGTCTACCTGTCTGTCTGATCGCGATAAACACAAAAAGTACCGAACCGATTTTCATACGGTTTACATCAATAGATGGAGTGGTTCAAGATTATGGTTTATAAAATAATAATAAAAAAAATCTGATGATAGCCATTGTTATAACCCTGGTATCTATTTATAAACGTGGTGCTTTAATTGGGACAATCAACAACATTACGATCTTGCAATTAAAGAAATAATCGCACAAGATGGCCGACGTGCCAAGTACAATAAATTCCTGTTTCGTGTATTTATTGTTGGACATCATTACAATACCTACTCCTTATACGGCTTTTCCGGGTTCCGTACTAAAATAACAGTGGACCGGCGACGATTTCAAGTTGACGGATGATGATGATGACATTATAATATCTAAATGCGAAAGTGTGTTTGTTTGTCCTTCAATCGCACCGGAACAGAACAATGGATCGACGTAATTTTTTACATTGGTAGTTATAGAATGAGTACATGGAAAGTGACATAGGCTATTTTTCATTCCGGAGTTCGCATGAGCATAAATCAAAAATAACTTTTTCCACGCGAACGAAGTCGCGAATACTATGAGCAAATTGTATGAACCTGAACCATTGTATGAACTCTAACCCCGAGAAATATAATCTATTTCTCGACCAAAATGTCTATCACCATAATTTGACCGTCGCGGCTTGATTGAAATGAAAACTAACAAATTTAAGTTTTCAGTTTTGCAGTTTTCATTTTGGTTTGATAAGGTTTGAATTTACTTTGACTAGCTTAGTTTGACTTAGTTTGAGTGGAAAATTTACCTAAGCATAATCTTACCTTCTTACCTTTTAAATAATATTATATAAATGCCAAAGTTTGGATGGATGTATGGTTGAATGTATGGATGTATGGATGTTTGTTACTCAATCACGCCCCATCGGCTGAACGGGTTTGGCTGAAATTTGGTACAGAGATAGATTATAGTCTGGATTAGTATCTACTTTTCATCCCGGAAAATTAAAGAGTTCCCGCGGAAACCAAAAAACCTCAAACCTACTATAAAAATTTGCGTTGACAGATCATGTCAAATTTGCCACCCGGTCAGCGACACGGGTGGATTTGTCCGCGATGTATGAACGAGGCAGTCGCCCTTGACAGCGAGATGCCTTTCACGTCTTTCACCGTGTCGACATTCTACCGACCAATTAAATATTGTAGTCGGAGAGACCACTGCTACATTCAGTACGAGACGAGTACATAATAAATCCGTCGTCGTCGTCGTCGTCGTCTCACATATAGACGTTCACTGCTGGACGAAGGTCTCCTGCATGGAGCACACGGCTCCCAGCTACAGGCTTGAGATCGTCCGTCCTCCTAGTAGGTGGTCGTCCAACGCTGCGCTTCCCGGTGCAAGGCTGCTTTGGGCACAGATTGGGACCCCAACACCTATCGGTTCTACGAACTATGTGCCCCGCCCATTGCCGCTTGTGCTTGGCGACTCTTCGAGCTATGTCGGTTACTCTGAATAAATCCATAAGTAGGTAAATGCGAAAGTTTGTCTGTCTGTCTGCTACACTTTCCCGACCCGTCTTTACAAATTAGACGAAATTTGGTACAGAGGTAGGTTGCATCCCGGGGAAGGACAGAGGCTACACTTATCCTTTTTTTTATCAACTACAAGCTAGCCCTTGACTGCGATCTCACCTGATGGTAAGTGATGATGCAGTCTAGGATGGTTGCGGGCTAACCTGTTAGGGGTATGGCAGACAGAATTCTAAATCGCTTGGCGGTACGTCTTTGCCGGTAGCCAGGCAAAATTTAAGAAAATTTAAGGGTTTCCACAGGAATATAAAACCCTATCTATCTATACTTACTTATAATAAAACTGTGGCTAGACGATTTCTCTACGTATTGAATATTTTTTGAAAATTATAATTTGAGGAAGCTTAATTAGGTGGTTACCTAATTACCTAAAAACCTACAACGCCTGCTAGAATATGTCATATGTACTTAGTAGGTAAAATTCGGAAAATTGACAAACATTTCGGGCCAAGTTCGATCCTACGATCGTGCGACCTCTGCGTTCGGTACATTACCAGTTTTCCCATGATCCAATTCCCATCCGATGGTCACCGCACGCCCGATTTGCATAGCAGCTTGGTACAGGTTAAGGATACCATAATTTAAACCTAAATGGTTACAATAATTTACTTACGTAATTTTGACCTCCCTGGCGCAGTGTTGAGTGCTGCTGTTACGAGTAGGTATAATGGGTTTAATATAACTGCCATACCCCTAACAGGTTAGCCCGCTAGCATCTTAGACTGCATCATCAATTATCATCATGCGAAATCGCCGTCAAGGGCTAACTTGTAGGGGATTGAAAAACGAAGCAGTAATGATATTAAGTTATTTGACCAAAGTCCTATTTTACCCCCTTTAGGGGTTGAATTTTCTTAGCGTATGTCTACGTCATGATAGCTATCTGTATACCAAATTTCAGCCCGATCCGTCCAGTGGTTTGAGCTGTGTGTTTATTGATCAGTCAGTCACCTTTCCATTCTTTATATTTTTACTAGCTGATTCCCGAGACTTCATCCGCGTGGAATGAGCTTTTCGTAAGAAACGTCTTCGGTCGACCGTTTTTTCTCCGTCTTACATTTCAAATCCGACATAAAATAATATTGCGGCTATAATATGTAGATGTAAGCTATCCTATCTTTCAAGTTGGATCAAACTGCACACGGTGTGCAAATTTAATTTAAAATCGGTTAAGTAGTTTAGGAGTCCATCGCGGACAAACAACATGACACGTGATTTTTAACTAATTAGATTAGATGTGTACACTGTACAGACTCTATATATTGGCCTTTAGTAGCGGGAAAATTTCATAATCTCATAGGAAATCAGAATTTGTCCGCGGAAGAAGTCGCGGGCGATTTGTATAGAAGCTAAAGCACCCAACACTGCGGCAGGGAGGTCGACAAATCTCCACAAATCTCCAGGTGGATCTTTTGATTAAATGAGATTTTTGATTACAACGGTTCATCAATTATTAGCGATGTCAGGTCAGCGGGCGGCCCGGGCCGGTCCGGGGCGTCGAAAAGTCTTTTTTAGGGATCGGCTGAAAATCAGCGCTGTTATGGTATCCATAACAGCATTACGCTGAGCCGATGCCCTTTTTGGAATTATTTTGTCACAGTCTAGTTCATAAGTTAGATATTTTATTTTTATTTTTTTTCTTTTCTAGTAGTAAGTTGGTGTTTTTATCTTCACTGTGTCTGGTAATTCCAAATAAAGATTTTATTTATTTATTTATTTATTTATGGGACGATAATGCTATGTATGTCTGGTTTTGCAGGTATCCCCGCGCTGTCGGTGCCGCCGCTGGAGCCGCTGCTGGTGTCGGGGATGAACATCGAGTCTGGCGCGGGCCCCGTGGTCATCACGCAGACCTACAAGGCCATCAAAATCCACGGCCTCACAGACTCCGTGCTTACCACTTACAAGTGAGATACTTTTTGAAGTGAAAACTTCTTTAGGCGCGTTGAGCACTTTTTACACGCTTTTTATAAGCTTCAGACGTATACACTATACAGTATGTTAGTATGTAACGGAATCTTTGAACATGATTTTGACCCCCTTTAAAACGTCGGATTAACTCGAAATTTGGCATACTTATTAAGGACCGATGACAATAATTCAATATTTTAAACAGTTTGACCCGTTATCCTTACTAGGATAATCAGGATTAGCGATTTTTTGTTTTCCTGAGACCCGGAGTGTCTGCGTCAAAAGCGTGTTTTTTAGTTTTTTTAAACTACATATTATTTGTCTCTTATTGGTGATTTATATTGAAGTGTAAAACTTCTTTATAAGCGCGTTCAGCACTTTTTGGTAGGGGGTAAAAATGTAGATTCGCGTGACTGTGACCGACATGCTGCGTGACCGAACATGCTCGCGTGGCCGACGTGCTCGCGAACTATACCTACTACATTCAAAATTAATTTTAATAAAATAATTAATTTAAAAAAAAACGTGCCCTCTTCTATCGGCAGTCCCTGTGAATGCTATTTTTTTTTATTGATAGGCTTGCGCTTGACGCCAATCATGCTTCTACTACCCACTACAGCCCATTAACGTCTCACTGTTGGGCACGGGCCTCCACTCTCACAGGAGAGAGGTAATTAGGGCTTAGACCCACCACGCTGCTCAAATGCGGGCTGGCGAGGTTTAACGACTATTATCATGTTAGTGACAATAACTGAGACCGACGACTTAACGTGCTCTCCGAGGCACGGGAGTGAAAACCCGCTAACTCCGGGCTAGTACTGAGAATTTCTAGTCAGAAAAACCCCACATTTAAACATGGCCCTAGCCGGGACTCGAACCCGGGACCTCGTCGGCCGCAGTCACGCACCACTAGACCAACAAGACAGTAATATTATAATCCCTAATCATAGTTATTTTTATCACTTTTTTTTGTTGTTTTTATTACATATAACATGTCAACCCCATCGCAACATGATTTTATATACATTTATCAAAAGAAAAAAAAACTTAACATAATTAAAACTATCACTTAACATAAGTTGACGTCCGAAGAAGGTGACCGAAGACAAGCAGTGACCAAATTAATCAAACTTTTCGCCGATTCTGATGTGGGACTTGCCTGCAGAACGCTCTGAAAGAGTCCCATATCCTTTCTATTCGAATTAAATGTTGCCATCGGCGACCGTCGTTCGATGACGTTCTTCTGATAGTTAGGCCGTCTTTAAGTAGATTGTGACTGAGTTATTTATATTATAAACTCACATAAAATGGCTTTACATTCCAGGGCTGATCTGAAACACTTCCGGCTGCGCACAGACTCCATCACGCCCAAGATGGAGTTCATCGCCGACTACGTGATGAAGGGACGCATCCTCGTGCTGCCCATACACGGGAAGGGCATCGCTAACATCACCATGGGTATGAACGAGTGAAATATTCTTTATTGCACACCAAAAATATAACATAAATAATCAGAAACAATACAAATTAAAAAATACAAGTCGGTAGGTACATGGTAGGTACAATAGGCGGCCTTGTCGCTTTGCCGCGATATCTGCCAGGCAACCGAGTCGTACGTACGTAAAAGTAACAAAAAAAAATCTAGCACCTAGAACTAACAATATAATATTATTAGATAATTATATACACACAAACTTATATGAATGCCACACAAATAGGGTATGTGTTTCATATAATAATAATGTATATGATATTTAAAAAAAAACAAATACCTAGCTGCATATTTAGCCGCTGATTCCTGACAAGTTTCAGGTAATAATATTATAAACGCTGTGCTTACTAGCGCCATCTAGCGACGAGAAGATCGTAGAAGTTTTAAGCTTAAAAAAATAGTTCCATAGATTTTTAATTTTGATAATTACCTAATAAGTAAATAATAATTGGGTACATTTCATAAATAAATAAAAAAATTAACTGATTCTTTAATAATTGAAATAATAATTACTTAATCCATTTCAAAATTAATATTATGTTCAATTTTGTTTTTATGAAGTACCTATATTATTATTATTACCAATGCTATACAATCACGTTTGTTATAAAATTACCTATATTTTGATATATAACTCAAGCGGTTAACAGATCCGTGAAGTTAGGTACCTAATAAACTTGTCCAAAAAAAATTAATAAATTTAAAATTAGCCTGGACCGAATTTTGATAGGCAACCCTTTTTTAGGCGTATTTATCTAGTATTAAATAAAAATAAAAAGTAGGTTTCATCTGGTAACCAGATGGATGAAGGGTCATTGTATATCCGGAGACCATCAAACATCTATTGCAGTGAATCTAGTAGTCTTCTTCGTAATTCGGGTTTATTGCAGTGAATCTAGTAGTCTTCTTCGTAATTCGGGTTTATTGCAGTGAATCTAGTAGTCTTCTTCGTAATTCGGGTTTATTGCAGTGAATCTACTCAAGTCTTTATGATAATTATTGTGGTTTACTGCAGTTAAGTTAGCAGGTTGTCGTCTTCATGATTCTGGTTTATTGCAGTGATTCTACCTAGTAGTCTCATACCATTGCAGTTCATTTCATTCTTGTAGTGTTTTTCATGAATCTGGTTGATTGCAGTGAATCTAGTAGTGAAGCACGACCTGATCGGCGAGCCGGTTGTGAAGGACGGACAGACATACATGCACATGAAGGACTATCGCGTCAAGTTCGTACCGGGGAAGGTGTATCTGCACTTCTCCAATTTGTTCAACGGCGACAAACGACTCGGAGACCAGATGAACATGTGAGTGGATTAAATTACCTACTCATAGTCCGTCAAACTTACCTGACCCGGTGACAGCATCGCTAGTAAGTATATGGGTACTTATTTTTTTTAAAAGACATAAAAATTAGTTCCAATTTTGGCTACCGGGCTAGATAAGTTTCACTACAGCCCATTAACGTCCCACTGCTGGGCACAGGCCTCCACTCTCATAGGAGAGAGAGAATTAGAGCTTAGGCCCACCACACTGCTCCAATGCGGGTTGGCGGGCTTTAACGACTATTATCATGTTAGTGATAATAACCGGGACCGACGGCTTAACGTGCTCTCCGAGGCACGGAGGTGAAACACCGCCAACTTCCTAAATACAGGTACAGGTAAGTTACTTGGTTTATCCATGCAATACGTCTTCCATCAAAGTTCGTACCGGGGAAGGTGTATTTGCACTTCTCCAACCATTTCAACGGCGACCAGATGTTCATGTGTTATATTGGGTTGCCCGTTGTGTATGAAGTGTAGAGCTAGAGTAGGAGTGTTATCTCTGCATGTAAAAAGTGTCCGTCGAAATGCACCACATTGGGGGCGCCACATTAACATTAAGGTAAATTTAAAAGGAAGTGCCAAATGTTATTAGAGTAGGTTGTCTGGTGACAACGTCTGTTGTCTGGTGGGAGGCTTCGGCCATGGCTAGTTACCACCCTACTGGCAAAGACGTGCCGTCAAGCGATTTAGCGTTCCGGTACGATGCCGTATAGAAACCGAAGGGGTATGGGTTTAATATTTAAACTGCCATGCCCCTAACAGGTTAGCCTGCTACCATCTAAGACTGCATCATCACTTACCATCAGGTGAGATCGCAGTCAAGGGCTAGCTTGTAGTGGATAAAAAAAAACATAAGTTGTTGAAATTTTCAATAATTATCTATTTATTAAAGTCGCTATTTTAGTCGAATTCATACCATACCCTTTGCTACACCAGAGCCACTGTGGAAGGTTTTTGAACTGTTATTTTCAGCAACCACTGGACACTTTTTCAACTTTTCTCCCATAAGAGATGTTACTCCTACTCTACACTCCATACCGTTGTCCTAGGTGAGCGACAACCGCGACACCGCGACTCGATGCGACGCGACGCGACAGTATCAATAGCTGACCCTTCACGTGGCCTTCGCGTGGTATAATATATACCACGCGGCCAAAGTCGCGGGCATCAGCTACTATAAGTACCTACTAAAAATCAATCTTCTTCATTTTAGTTTCCTCAACGAAAACGCCGACCTTGTCTTCAACGAGCTGAAAGAATCCTATGAAAAGTCCCTTAGCTCTGTGTTCCAAGACGTCACAAACAAGATATTCGACAAAGTACCGATGAACAAGATCTTCCCCGAAGAGTAAACTCAAACTGTGATCCCAAATATTAGGTTAAGATTTTAGGGTTAATGGTGGATTACCTAGAGAAAGAGACTAGAATATAATAAATTACTGGGTTTAAAATGCAGTAATACTTAACTGTATTTATTGAAACTGCTTTAATTAATTATTAATGTACTTAAATAAGATTTTAAAATAAAAAAAGAAATAAAAGAAAATGCGTGTTTCATTTATGAATATTTAATACAATAATAAAAATATAGTAGCAGACTGAAACATTTTTATTTTTCAACGACTTGAGGCCAATTCTGGTGAACATCTCCAAACTAAACCACATCGACCACTCCCACTCACACAAGATCCATTGCTATCCTTATCCGCATGAAGCATTTAATTAGTTTCGATATAAAATTGTAAACAACAGGAGCAGATATCACAATGTCTAAAATAAATAAACGAAACTAATCTAGCGCTATCTAGCGCTTTCTCTTTCCGTAGGAAGTAAGACATATTAAGTAAGAAAATACTAAGAAAGGGATAACAATAATTTGTGCTGTGTTAATTAGAACAGAATTCGAGCTAGTCACAATACAAATGTATGACAGTGATATCTAGCGGATAGTAGTTAAAACTGATTAGCGTCAGAGAGAGAGCGTCATCTAGTGACCAGTAGTTGAGTGATTAAAACAACGTAGATGTCGCTGTACTGAAAAGTTAAAATCTTTAATATCGCCATCTAGTGATAATTATAGAAAGTTTTTGAATCAGCGCCATCTATGAAAAAGCGTCTATATAACGTAGCCAGGGTTGTCACGATTTAGTTTGTATGTAATATTTTGATTTTTTGGTCGTATTGTCTCTGGTTTTCTAGGCTCTCTCTCATTCAACTCAATATCGGGCACTTCTTCAGCACCTTGAACAAGTCTTGCGTTCTTCAAACAGATCGATTTACAGAAAGCTTCGTTTATGATAACCACTGAAAATAAAGTTGCAATTATAATATTGTATGGATGTAGGTAGGTACTTAAGAGGCCGGTTCGCGCCGCTCGCAACTTCTATTCGAACCGCAAATATAAATTTGCCGGTATATTGCTATCTCTATTTCACTGATGACACATGATCGCGTTCAAGCGAGATAGCAATATGAGCTTACAGAATTTGTTATACATTTAGTCTTGTTCCGTGAATACCAAAAATGATGAATGAAAACTTATCGTACTTTTTACTTCGTTTTGTTATTCTGTAACTTGACAATATAGGCTATGCTGCTGACCAATTAATACGTAAGATATCGTTGGTTTTAATATGAAACAAATAAGAGGGAAACATGTCCATCTTGTCGTAAAAATATGCAAAACGCAATTCATTTACATTTCATTTTAGGAAAGTATTTTGAAAACATATAAATCCAGGGGACTAGATAAATACAATTTGAATCCAAATAAACTCTCATTTTGGTGGAAATGTTCTCGAATTATTAATTATTTTGGTATTACGTTTGTATGGGCAATTCATTCTCCGCTGGCACCTTAACAGCCATCGTCGGATAAATATTGTCACAATAATAATGTTAGGTTTAGCTAGTTGAATAATATTATCTATAAGTACTAATATTATAAAGAGGAAAGATTTGTTTGTTTGTTTGTTTGTAATGGATTTTAAAGTCAAAAACTACTCAACCGATTTTAAAAATTCTTTTACTTAAGTATAGAAAATTACATTATCAGCGAGTAACTTTTAGGTATATGTTTAATATTTGATGAAACCGTAGAATAAAAATAATTTAACAAAGCTGGTGCAGTATGATGGATCTAAAATCTAATAGCCTTCTTGGTGTCATTTTTTGCCTGTATTTAACATAAATAATTAATTACTTACACAGGCCAACAAGTAGCAGATATAGGATCAGACCCAAATATAGACCATCCCACTCCATATTTCAATTTCAATCTGCAAAATATTATTGTATTGTACCAAGTTCTTTGAACCTAGCAGATACGTATCTAGATATTTCCTCAGGCTATCCTTCTAGGTACTAGGTAGAGCGTACCTATGTACCAATACCCTAGTCAGTTTCTCTTCATCATCATCTTAACCCAACACTTCAGAATGAGAAGTTTAAGTGCCACATTCCACCACTCTTTTGTTTTTTAAAAATACTATAAAAATAGTCGGCTTTAGTTTTCCCCTCCTCTTTTAATATTGGTACCTTCAAATCAAGAGTGAATAGGCATCTTCTAGGCAAGCGCGCTCAACCTCACCACTTGCAAGCAGGTCTTGCAGCCGAGCGCTAGCCTAAGTACCTTTGTACCTATTTTTTTAATCTGGTTTAAACGGA